>CAJQUW010002082.1:0-523100 GCA_907163375.1 Prostheceraeus crozeri | reverse complement strand
CAAACTTTCAAACACACATCGAGCCACAACTTCTGCGCATGTATTGTTTTTCCATCTATAAATGAATTAGAATGTTCAAATTGCATAGATTTTGGTAATTTCTTATTAATGTTTGATTCTAGTAATCCATAGTCATTTAACATAGTTTTGTGTTCTGGATCTGTTATATTAATTTGTTTATCATTATTTTTACTTTCTTTTTCAAGAGTTTTGAATGGTTCCATAGTTTTTTCATAATCAGTTTTTACTTGTTCGGTTTGCTGCATTTTTTCAAACATATCAGATTGAATACCAGCTTTTATCATTCTATGCTGAAGATCATTTTGTTTCATAATATTTTTTTGTTTTATTAACTCTTCTAATTGTTTAATTCTTTTAAAATTGTCAGCTTTAATTTTATCCATTTTTAAAATATAATATTTGAATTTTGTGGTAACATTGGAATACAACAAAAACATTTTTCTGAACAAATAATTTTTTTATTGTTTTGTTGTCTGACATCTTTTCGTTTTAAGTTTTGTTTAATTAAGTTTTTAGTTCTTCTAAAAAAACTTTATCATTTTCTTCATTAGAAATTTTACCACCACTAGAAATTTTGCCATCCTGTTTATTCTTGTCATCAACTTTTTCGGACTTCAAGCGAAATGATATTTGATTTACTTCATTAGCTATTTGATCAAATTTTTCAATCTCATCTAGCGTAATAACATTATCATCACATACTCTTTGAAAGTAGTAATGTAATTTGTCATAGACTTATTTAACGTGAGACTGTTTATTTTTTAATGATTTTCGTTTCTTAGTTATTAAAGATTTATCTAACATTGTAACAAGTGAAGTTGCAAAAACACCCGTACCTGTTAAAGCAGTAGCAACCACTGGAATTACTAAAACACCAGAAGATATAACAATTGTTAAAGCACCTAAACTTATTGTTAAAAATATTCCAATACCTTGTGTTACATTCTTAACTTTAGACCATCTCCTTCTTAATTTATCATAATGCTCTAATCGTAATAATAATTGCATTTCCTCATTTTTCATATACCTAACTCTATCCTTGTGTTTTTCTTTATTCAATTCACTTATTTTTAAGTGAGATAACGAAGGATATATTCTTGCGGTTTCTTCCAATTCTGTTTCATCCACTTTTGTTTCTTCCATTTTTAAAAAAAATATTTTTAGAGACATAATTTTAGTTATCTGATGTTTTAAAAACCTGAAAAATGGATAAAATTCATGAATTTAGGCGTTTTTAAAAATACTAATTTTTCAAGAAATGGTACTTTTAAGAACGACTAAATTTATTAATTTAGGTCTTAAAGACCTGAAAAATGGATAAAATTCATGAATTTAGACGTTTTTAAAAATTCCAATTTTCTTGATGTTGTGTCCTGGAACGGTCATGATTTTCGAGATAAAAAAAATTATAATCTCAAATTTGAGATTCTTAACTTTTATGATTTTCGGTGTCCTGGTACGGTCATGATTTTGAGGAGAAAATAATCATAATCTCAAATTTGAGATTCTTAACTTTTATGATTTTACGGTGTCCTGGAACGGTCATGATTTTGAGGAGAAAATAATCATAATCTCAAATTTGAGATTCTTACCTTTTATGATTTTACGGAGTCCTAGAACGGTCATGATTTTGAAGAGAAAAATTGTAATTCTCAAATTTGAGATTCTTAACTTTTATGATTTTACGGTGTCCTGGAACGGTCATGATTTTCGAGATAAAAAATTGTAATTCTCAAATTTGAGATTCTTAACTTTTATGATTTTCGGTGTCCTGGAACGGTCATGATTTTCGAGATAAAAAAATCTAATTCTCAAATTTGAGATTTTGAAAAATTTGAAAAATTGGGTATTTTTAAGAACGCCTAACTTTATGAATTTAGGTCTTCATAACCTGAAAAATGGCCAAAATTCTTAAATTTAGTCGTTCTTTTAGAATACCAATATTTCAAAAAATGGTACTTTTTAAATGGACTACATTTATGAATTTAGGTCTTAAAACCTGAAAAAATGACCAAAATTCTTAAATTTAGACTTTTTTAAAAGTACAAAAAATTTGAGAATTTTGTCCTGTCCTGGAACGGTCTTCTTCCCATTATTAATCTCACTGTGCTCATCCCGAAAAATCTATGATTTCCCTTTCCTTTACGTATTGCTGCATTGCCACTAAACTAAGTCAAATATGAGCATCAGACTAGTGCATACGCCAAATATAACTTATATAGTGGCAAAAAGATTATGAAAGCTCAAAATTGAATATCTTTCTTAACTTAACAAAATTCAAATCATTCATTTTGAAAAACAATTTGAATTTCCCGCCTATAGGACAAAGATAGAAATGTGATTTTTTCACATCGCATTTCTATAACATCGTTCTAAATTATGTTCTGTCAAAAAGAAACAAGTCGAGAAACGAGTTTTCATTCTTAAAATGAAGTATAAATAGAAAGAAGTTATCTGGCATATATATATATATATAAATAATAGATAATATGGACTAAAAGTCAAATTCCTGTAGCTACCGGTTTCGATGTATTAATTATTACATCTAATCATGCATCAGGAGCTAGGCAATACAATATTACAACTGAATGGAAAGAAAAAAATTACACAGAATTCAAAGAAGGTTTAAATTGGGAAATGAAGCAGCTTTCTTTGATCTCTCTCATATGTTTAGTCGTGTTCCATGAAAGCTGAGAGAAAGGCATCACTTCAAACTGCTTGTCTTTCTTTATCCGCGGCGCATCGAGAAATATGTCTACTGACAGGAAATGGAGCTGCAGCTGGGTGCTTAATATGATGTCTATGCACTGTCATTCTGTTTTTTAATAGATCTCCAGTTTGACCAATATATAATAACTCCATACACCCCAAACATCGCAACACGTAAATTACATTATGAGAGTAGCAGTTCATGTTATGTTTGATGTTAAATGTTCTGTTGCGGAAATGAAATGTCTTTCCTTCAATTATATAATGACAAGTTCCGCATTTGTTCTCGTTACATTTTCTTACACCTTTTATTTCATCATTTTTGTTTCGCTGTAGTAGTGACAAGAGGGATTGTGGTTGTTTATAAGTGGCTTGAATTTGGTAGCTGTTAAACGGAGGCAACATTTTTAAACTTTGAAAAGAGGGCTGGACAACTTTATGAAATGACTTCGGGTTGTTCGGGTTATATGTACTCATGAATCGGATTTTCTTTTCATTACTTGGTTTACATGAAACAGTAGAATTATCATCACTAGTCTTCAAAGCTTTTTCAATCGACCCATCAATTAACTTCTTAGGATAATCTAATCTTATTAGTTTTTGTTTCAATTCTTCAAGTCGTAAGGGCAATATTTCCTTTTCAGACACAATTTTTTAAGGCGGCAAGCTAGACTAAATGGAATGTTTCGTAAAATATGTCTTGGATGGCAAGATTTGTATGGAACATATGACATACTGTCAGTTGGTTTCCTGTATACATCGGTTTCCAGTCTATTACTTTTTTTGTATAATTTTACATCCAAGAAATGCATTGAAGATGAACTATTTTCCATTGTGAATACGATATTTTGATTTAAATTATTTAAGCAATTATATAGAAGAGAAATGTCTCCGAATTCCTTCGGCCAAACAATGAAGCAGTCGTCAAGATATCGTGTCCATTTCGAGATAAAATACTCACATTGAGCTTCTGACAAAAATTCTCTTATCTTTTGATAATGTGTGGTCTCCAGGCATCCCATCACAAGGTTCGCATAAGATGGTTTACATTTGGTACCCATTGCGGTTCCCGATCTTTGCTTGTAAAACGACTTGTTAAAAGTGAAGATATTGTTATCTAAGATAAGATTCAGCCCTTGTAAAATGAAGTCATTGCTTATTCTGTTTGGAATCATATGTCGTTTTTCCGTTAACCAGAATTCAATAGCCTCTATACCTAATGAATGTGGTATACTTGTATACAGAGATTGAACGTCAAAAGTTGCTAAAATTTCATCATTAATAAATTTAGGTAACTTTTTTAAGAAATCGTCGGTATCTCTACAAAAACTCGGAATACTAGCCGCTAAAGGCTTAAGAATTGCGTCTATGAGTTCACTCATCCGACTAGTGGGGGAATTGACATTACTTATTATCGGTCTAAAGCATAAAGAATCAAGTTGACATTCAGCATATCCATGCTCATCTATTGAAATTTCATTTAAAATGTTTGTGAATTTATGGATTTTGGGTAATCCATATAAGTATGGTACAGATGGATGAAAGCGGGATAAGTATGAAAACTCTTTGTGGGTCAAAGCATTCTTGTTCATTTCGCATAAACGTTTTATGTTATTCAAAGTTGAGTAGACGTTATATTTTTCTACTTTCGTATACGTCTTATCATCCAGTAGATGATCGTTCATAATTTTTTGATTGTAAAAAGAGCTATCAATAATCACGAAGGCTCCTCCTTTATCTGCTTTCGTAATATGAATATCATTATTTGCTCTCAAATTATTCAGACTTTTATTTTCCTCAAATGACAAATTATGTTTCTTCTTTTTATTGTCATTCTCAGTTTGCTCATTTTTGTTTGATAAATCCATTAAATTTATAATCGAATTGAGTTCCTGATTATCTTTTGGAGGTTCAAAATTACTATCTTTATACTTCAAGCCAAAGGAATTTTCGTCAACTTTATCATTATCCTTAAAATATTCAATAAGACGCAATTTTCTGTAATACTTATGCATTTCATCATTTCTGATATAGTTGTTTTTATTAGGCATAGGCGTGAATTTACAACCTTTGGACAGTAACATTCGAGCATTAATATCTAGTTTATAAGATGAAATGTTTAAAGTAGAGATACCCTTTAATCTAAAAAAAGATCATTATTAGAATTTTCAAAATATTGGTAGCTTGTATCGTTTTCATTGTAGTCAGAATTTTTATTTGAACGATTAGTAGCATTTCTGTTCCAAGATCTAAAATTGCTATTTTGTGGTTTTCTGTTGAGATTTCTGTTAACAAAATTACGACAAGTATTAGGGAATCGGTTGTAGTCTGAAGGTCTCGAATTTCGATAAAATTGCCTATTCGTATTTCGCGTAGGCCTATTCCTAGAGAATCCGACATCATAATCTGATGCATCGTCTCTTGGAGATCTAAATCTCGTATTTAATTTCTTAGATTGACTATCTAAAGATATTAAGTGTTTTTCGGAATAGAAGAATTTCGCCTTTTCTTCCCAAATCTTATGACTGTTGCTTTCTTCGGTATCGGTCAGTTCCCACCACTTACGTTTTTGAATCATTGCTGACTGCGTGTCTAGGTATTCGTCGTAAAGAGAGTTAATCTGACTGTCAATCTTTGCCACATAATTCATTTTGAATTCAGCATTCATTCTAAGTCTCTGTATTTATTGCGTAACCTCATGGGTCATCAATTCCTTCATCATTTCACGGTCCATCTCTTCCTCATTAGTTGACGGACTTTTAAAAAACTTTTTCGGAATCTTTGGATCATCTCCATTTAAAGCGTCATTATATATATATATCTGCTATTCCATTCACGCGGTAGGCCTCATAGTAAAGGAATTTTCTTTTTACCAATTTCTTATTCCACTCTGTCTCTTTCGTAACATTTGAAGTTGTTACCTTCTTGATATCATGTTCATATATATATATATATATATATATATAACCAGAAAAATACTAATAACTATACTCAGCAACCGGAGAAAAATATAATGAAATTAAAACTGAAAACACGACTTTTACTTATAAACATAAGCGCTTTCTTTTCTTCAGATGCTTTATAAGTAATGAGATTTAGATAACATGCTATTTACAAAATTTGAAATATAGATCATAAAGCTAGTCATTAGAAATAACATGGAAATTTGGAACATATCTTCAAAGTCATAGGATTATGTGCACCATAGATTTCTGTTGAAAGTCTTAATTTGACTGGAATGACTGATAATCATGGTACCACTTGACAAAATATAAATAGTATGGAGCAATGCGCATTGAAAGCCTTGATATCGGATCAAAACATTGTAATCAAAGAGGCCGATAAGGGAGGAGCAGTTGTAATAATGAGTAAGCAATATTATCAACAAAATATTTTGAAAATGTTAGATGACAATTCCTTCTATGCAAAAATCAATCAAAACCAAGACAATCATATTATGACACAAATAAAAAAATCTGATTTTTGGCCAACAATGTGAAAATTTAACTCACAAAGAAATTGGCTATTTGACTAATTTTGAATATATGAGCAACAACTTTTATAGATTGCCAAAAATTCATAAATCAAAACTTATCAAAGAAGCCATAGAAAATCAAAATTCGTCCTACGTATGTTGTGACAATCCAAATGACCTATCTTTTCGTCCTATAGTGGGTGGTCCAAACTCCCCTACTCAAAGACTAAGTAATTTTATTGATTTAATTCTCAAACCTATTTGCAATGAAGTTGACAATTACGTCAGAGATGATCTTGATTTCCTAAATCATCTACCGACGAAAGTTTACGAAAACTCAAAATTAGTAACGCTTGATGTAGTAAATCTATATACGAATATTCCTCATGAATTAGGACTGGAAGCTATAAGTTACTGGATCGATAAATGTCATAACTTACTCGACTCGAGATTTTCGAAAGTATTTATACTAGAAAGTTTGAATCTCATTCTTACGAAAAACACTTTTATATTCAACGATGAATTTTATATGCAGAAGAGAGGAACGGCCATGGAGACTAAAGTCACCCCAACATACGCAACCTTGACGTTGGGATATTTGGAAGTGAAGTTGAAAATGAAAATGATAGAATTATGGGGTGAGGACTTTGCTGAAAACACTTTGAAATATTGGAAAAGGTATCTAGACGATTGTTTCCTGATTTGAAATCACAACTTGAACCAATTGGATCAATTTTACAATCTATTAAACAGTCTTAACCCCAACATAAAATTTACTATGGAAACATGTGATGCTGAAATTGCCTTCTTAGATATAAAAGTAATTAAAACGAACGATTGCATCTCAACAGACATTTTTTATAAGCCAACAGATACCCATCAATATTCACATTTTCTATCCTGTTACCCACGACATACTAAACGAGCTATACCTTATAATTTAGCACGTCGCATTTGTGCAATTGTTAGCGATCCACAAGTAAGACATGAACGACTTCATGAATTGAACTCTTTTTTAACTAAACAAAAGTATCCCAAAAAATTAATATTAATTGGAATTGATAAGGCCTTGCAATTTGATCGAACTCAACTTTTAACTGAGCAACAAAATTTAAAAGTAACAATGACAATCAATCTCTTATTCCTTTTGTCATGACAAATAATCCAAAAAATCCAAATATTTCCCCAACAATCCATTCTTTGAATTCAATGCTAAAAGAAGATGAACGAACTAAAGACATATTCCAAAACTCAAAATTCATTATAAGTAAACGACAACCAAAAAGTCTCAAGAGAATTTTATGCAGTTCTAAACTATCAACAAACAAAATATTTTCTGTAAAGAAATGTAAAAATCCTAGATGTGGAACTTGTAGTTATTTGAGGGAAGGATCTGTGTATAATTTCAATGGAAAGATTTTTACAATAAGACATGATATGTCATGCTCAACACAGAATGTTATCTACGTAATTACATGCCACCGGGTGCAACCAATATTACATTAGCGAGACTAAAAATACAATAAGGTGCAGAACAAGAATTCACAAACAACAGATTAACAACCCTAATTATAGACAGATAAGTTTAAGTGAACATTTAGATGTATGTGGACGAAAATCTTTTTCTATTTTCCCTTTTCATAAGATGTTTTCTGATTGTGATGTAGAGAGAAAAAAAAGAAAGATATTTCATAGAATCCTTTGATCCATCACTCAATTCAACCTAATTATCTTACCCTCAGCAGAAATCTATGGTGTACATAATCCTATGACTTTGAAGACATGCTCCAAATTTCCATGCTATTTCTAATGACTAACTTCATGATGTACGAGTATATTTCAAATTTTGTAAATAACATGTTATCTAAATCTCATTATTTATAAAGCATCTGAAGAAAAGAAAGCGCTTATGCTTATAAATAAAAGTCGTGTTTTCAGTTTTAATTTCATTATATATATATATATATATATATATATATATATATATATATATATATATATATATATATATATATATATAAAAGTAAATGAAAAAGTCCAAAGCGAATGCGATGATAAAATAAGATAAGAAGACCATAGGTTTCCAAAATAAATGTATTCCCCGACTAGTTTCATCAGCTACCGCTGACTTCTCAAGGGGACTGGGAAATTCATTATATATATATATATATATATATATATTATATATATATATATATATATATATATATATATATATATATGCCACCGCGTTAAATGGGTTCATCTGTGATCGACCAATAAACGTTTAACGAGAGTGTCCGGATACTTTTGATCTGTCTTGAACTTTTTTGGAGAAGAATACTAAAATGACCGAACTTAAATTCACAAAAGCACTAAGATGCTTGTTACCTACTAATGTGATGAGATATCAATATCAATAAATGATGAGAAACGAGGCCAAATTCAGTGAGTCAGTGTGCAGTTGGTTGCTTACGCTTAGATCTGAATCAGCATTATTGCCTGGTCTTCACAGCTGGGAGTGTAGTGGCGACGGTGATGAACCGTGACTGTGGGAAGGACGGTGTCAATCAGCTAGTCAACACACTTGCTATAGCTCCTTCACCAAGTTCGGGTCGCTTGTCAAAGGCATCGAGTGCTCTGCTCACAACTGGAAACGACCGTTTGCTAAGGCGTCATTTTGGATCAAAAAACATCTTCCTTGACTGTGCTTTGAGTCCTGCCAGTGTTTTGCATAATCTGCGGCTGTGCTTTTAGTCTTCCACATTTACCCACTTCACCGACTGCGCTCTGGTTGTAGTGCATATTTTATTGCTCCACATGAATTTGTATTTAATTGCCAAAGCATGTCTTAGATGGACGTGCGCATGTGATATAGCGGGTTTGATATGCTGCATGGCATATTTTTTATATAGTAGAGGAGAGGTGCCTGTCCCATGCAACTCATTAAATGAGTACTAAAATGATTGCGAATGAAGCACAGTGCTTTCGAATTCAAAGAGTACTAGATTCTGGAACACTTTACTCAGGTTCAGTACAGTATCATTCATTCATAAGTGTCTATTTGATCAAAATGTAAATCAAAAAGATAAATTGGCAAGTCACAAAATAAAAAATGTTATATAAAAAGTCAAGTGAGTTCATGGAGGCCGCTCTTCAACAATGACATATACACAAAAAATGAAGTCTTTCGTCAAGTTGTCCTAAATGGTCGGATCAATAAACGGTCGGAGCGGGCAATAAGAGAGGGCAAAAGCCGATTGAGACAATGATTAATGTCCTCGAACTTCCTGAAAAGAAACAAAAAGATTCTCGGTTGTCTTACATCTAATGGTTCAAAGCACCTTTCATTGCAGTCTTTTCCACGTATGATGTGCTGGCCTCTGAAGTTTCTCAATATTGTCACTCAGATTGGCAAGCAAACAGACGAACAGAGGCGCACAATACTCGAGCAATGGTCTCAGCAGACCTTTGTACACACAGTAAATAACTCTGCCTTAGACAGAAAAGATTTTAGAACACGAAGATAATGCGTTCTTCGAACAAAAATTCTTATGATTTAATGAAAATGGACTTTCTACGACAAATGACTCGGCCACGTTACACACTAAATCGTATAACAATCAACAAAGCCGATGCCTGTTAACGGATAGGCTCGCAAGCAGAAAAATTTCTTCAAAAAAATACATTTCCATTTCAAGTGATTGATAGACAATTAAACTTTATCCGCCCATTTTAGAATATTCTGATGCTTAGAGAGCACATGTTCATTATTTTCTATCAATTCATAATGTTCATTTGTGCACTGTAAATCGCTCAATACCAATCACATACGAAGGATCTATACCAAAATATTTTTTTGGCATATTTCTGTATTCTCTTGGTATACATTTGTATGCTGTTCGCATGTTATTTCAAATGTGGTATGCTTTACATACTAAAGCCATACCAGCACTATGTTAACAGAAAGCATAAATCATGTCCAAAGTATGTTGATTTAGGGCATTTTGTCAATAAAGATCACACTAATGTTACTACTGTTCTGTAAGTAGCAAAGTAAGTATATAAGGGAAGTATGGAATCAATGGTTGATTTGTGGCGACAGCTATGATATTACTTTTTCGCCAGCTCTTATAAGCAGTTTTATTTGATATCGCAATTGACAACAGAACAGTATTGAAATATTGAATGGAAGGGACTGAATAGCTATGTCAAAGCTATGAAGTAGTGAAAAATTACATAATTATCCGTAGACATCTAGAAGACAAAAACATGAGATGAAGATCCATTTCTATGGTTAAAATGCTAGATTCGATTTGGCATAGAAATTAATTGATTATTAAGGTAGGCTACTTAATGAACGACTACAATCCACTCTATACGATTTAAGGGGGGACTTACACTTATCCCAAAAATGTGTGTTATCTTTTTATATAACCAAGCAAACCTCTTATCATACTGTAATAAATGTTTCTATTGCGTAAGTTAAGAAAAGCAATTAACCTCATGATAAATGCTGATATTTTCAAAGGATTATAAAATGTTGCTACATTATCGAAAGAGACCTGATGAATTGATCATACTTCTGATTCTTTGAAGTATAAATATTTATTGGTATCAACTGCGCGGAGGAATGCTCGTTCAGTCTTCGACCTTCCATGGATTGTCAAGTCCTTCAAACAATTACTTCCACCTGTTCTTGATACTTTCCTGTACGCCAGATCATATCACATATGTTCGATAGGATTAAGATCTGGTAAACTTGATGGCCGTTACTATCTTTCAATTACTTCTAGCATGATGAGACTGATCAGCCAATGATGAGCTGTGTTTTATGAAAGATGGAATCCGACGGTCTGCTGACGATGCATAGAAAAAAATACTCGGGGTATTAACGTAAGTATTCACGTTTTTCTAATTTTACGAAAGATTTCAGAATTTGTAGCTCACTAAGATCATAAAGTCAGATCGCTCCCAGAGCATCTATTGAACTAGCTGCCTATACTTTGTATGCCCTATCTGGAGTTCTCAGCTTTCATTCGCTCATGCGTTCTTATGGACTTGAATCCGCCTGTCATTCCTCAATCTCCGAAATTTTCTCTCGTTCGCAAATATCACCTTCCTCCAAATTTCTCTCCACGCGCAATTTTTCGCAACCAATCTTTCTCTTGTTCTCGCAACGAATGGTCTCCGTTTCCTCATACCGGCCTAACATTGTGCAGACTGTTGTAGACCGCTGAAGAAGACAATCGCTCATTCCAGATCATTAGTAACTCTACTGCGGATAAAGTTTTGATATTCGGAAGATAGAGCCTAAGCAGTGGGCGGTTGCTGCGTGCGTTGGATTTCTTTACTATCAGTAGAGCATTTTTTATTCACTAAATATCACTTTGCGTATCGTTCTCTCTACCCTAAAATTATTCGTTTGCCAAAAGTGAGATGTTAAACAAATTCTGATATTGACATCCTCATTACTGAAAAGCCAAAAGCCTTTACTATAAGCCATCTTTTCTTTAGTTCCCATCATTTTCTCTTTCAATTTTATTTCTCATTTGTACTGTCTTCATTATTTGATCGTGTAAGCATGCTTGAGTACAATTGGCTTCAAAATCAAAGTACATACATTCAATGATCAGTTTTAGATTTCCATTCATGAATGTATGTTGGAAACATGATGGACCTTATATACTATTTTAGTCCTAATTTTTTCATTTGATTATGAAAGTATCCTATGTGAAATGTAATATTTTTTTTATTGACATTCTAACATCTAATTTTCTTCTTACATCAGAGTATTCCCTTGTATTTCCTTCTATGATCAATAGCAGTACTTGATTATCCATGTTGAGATAAAGAATTATGAAGAAATAGTCAAATTCTGAAATGTTGTCACTAAATCATTGATGTATCACGTAAATGACTGTTTTTGTTAGTGATGAAAATAATGAAAAATGATGAATGACGCTCCAGCCTTAAGCAGCAGATACTTTGTATTAATTGCATTCGAGTATATTGAGCAATTAATACAATAGTTCCTCGGCTTCCGGCAAATCACTGAAAAGTAAAATCATATTCACAACAGAAAAAGGAAAGCAACACAAAACATTCAGATGCAGATGAAAGCATTTGGGACGCAACTTTGATTTCATCGGTTGGAACATCATAGGATGCATCAATTCACAAAAGGCCTTCAACCGAAATTTGTATTATAAAGCTATATAGAACAGACCACAAAACGTTTCACTTTTGATTTGATCACTTGTGCCAATTAAATTTCGAGTGCTGCTCATTCAAGTTTATGTCTAGACGTTGCGAATAATTATCAATTAATTACACCGTACATGTTCATCTGACATCGGTATTAAGCATTTCAAAGTGCAGTATAGACTACGGAATACTGATTGCCTCATACTGCTTTACGATGTTGACAAAAATGCACATACATAGGGCTGATCAAAAGTAACTTCCCAATGCAATATTTCAATTATATTTCAATACTCCAAGAAAGTAATAGACATGAATAGCATTTTTTCATGACGGAAATTTACTGGGCATTTAAGTTCATGACAAATTATTTTTGGCAGCAAAATCTCTCAGAATTTTTATTATTTCGCTATGAATACCCCGCTGTTGCTCCTCTTGCGAATATGTAGGCTATCTTTATTTTAACAAATTATATTTCACCTACAGGCCTACTAATAATTGCTTCAGCATGACTTCTAAAATTTTCGGTGCGAGCAGGTGAATGCAGCGCACACCCATAAAAAATCATTGTTTTTATGTAGCTAATATCATAAAATAAACGTAGCGTAGTTATTTTGGACATTTTCAAATCATAATAAATATAAATTTCGGTTGAAGAAACAGCTTTTCTAAATTGATTAAAATTTGATTATTAAGCTTCTGTTAAAGGCTTAAATAAAAAATATTGCAACAAATGTGTCAGACTCATCACAATACAAGTTTGTAGGTATTCGATTCATCTAACGGCCGATACAGTGCAACCGATTGTGATGTAATTAACTAGATCTGTAAGTCATCACTACCACAAATTGGTTGCCTACCACTGACATAGGTCATCATGTCATAGTGGCTATCATTGAGCAAATAAACAGATTTCTTACCAACAATGACTGATTTGCCCTAGTTTACCGTATGTCAAAAAAGCTTCAACCGAATAACTAAGCAAAGGAATCATTGCCCGCTTTAACATTTTGAATATACCTACTCCTAGAGATTAAACAAGTGCATCAATTTGTACCTTCTAATGTGCCTACCACTGCTCTCAAACATGTTGATTTCACATCAAATCAAAAACTGTTCAATTACTGAAGAATAATGATGATCATGTGGAAATCGTGGACGAGCAGCGACTACGAATTGCCAAGAAGACAGATTCAGTGTATCATTACATGTATATGCTAAAAAAATTGATACTATGAAACTTTGGCAACGTGTTCAGTAGACAACCACTTCTAAGAATCAATTGCCTAATTCTAACGATGAATGCCTAAACAAATTATGCGGAATATTTGAAGTGATCATGCAAAAATAAAACCGCTCAGCAAAGACAGTTACCATTTCGACGAATCGTTGGGTCTGAAAACCTCACTGTAGAGTCATGACTGGTGGTACCCACTTTTACGTGGGAATAACTCGGCCTCAGTTGTCTGGCTATTTACACGCAACATTGCAACGTGCGAATAATCTCACGTCTTTTGATATCGGATCAAATCAAGCCTTGTTAGCAAATAAAAATTAATTTCAAATTTGCTAATTGAATGAAAGAACCGCTAATTTTCTTTTTTTGAAAGTACTCTCACAAAAAGACTCTCGGCCTCCACTACTCTTTCTCTAATAGGCCTACTAAAATTGTTATTTAACGGTGTTCGTTATTAAACATAGTAACTTGGAAGCTTTTCGTATAACATTCATGATGCGGTAAACTGGGTTGAATCGGATCAGCAGTGAGAAATTGACCTTGTTGCCCAGTCAAAATGGTCATGGAGGAAACTATTGCACCTTATATATACACTTATCGTCTTTACACATAGTTTTATTATATGCCAAAAAATTTGACCGACTTACTGATCCAGTTGATTGTGTCAAACTTTTTTTTACAAGATCGACCATTAGACAGAGTGTTTTTCAACCTTGAACATCATCATGAACGAGGTTGTGTGGACTATGTAGTTAACCATCACTGAGTTGCCACTTAAGAATTATATTTACTTTTACTAAATGAAATAAATGTATAACCGTGGATGGGTGATATCAACAGCATCAGATGTAATGACTATACTCGTGTTGCAAAACCTTGAGTTGATTCAATTAACTATCATTAACATCAACTTACCAGACGCCATTTCACGCACAGATCATAATGATTCCCTGAGCAGCAAAATTTAGAACATCGTGCGCCTTGTGAACACTCACAGTTATGACCGTCTGTCTGCTTCCTTAGTTAATAAAGCAATCAGACAGCGAATAGGCATGACGTCACAACAGTGAAAACGTAAAGTGATTTGTGTGGGAACATCTCGCTCAATTATCATGAAGATGGTGGAATTTCCGGCAACTGGTGCACTCAATGTATGAACACAGATATCAGTAAAATAAGAGCATGACGGGCTGTTTCAGGACAAGTGCAAGAGTCACGTGCGTCAACCACGCGGAGTTGATCTTCACTGGCAGATGAAACGTTAAAGAACCATCCAAAGCACAAAAATGTTGCTAAAATAGCGAGAAAATATTCCTTTCTTCTCATTCCAGGAAATATTTGTATTAGATGCATCTTCAATATGTAGATAAACAATATCTGAGAGCCAAATGACACAATTTCTCCACTGTTTCCTCTATAAAGCCATATTATTCAGAAATGACACGTTCAACATCAAAATTGAATTGAAAAATGAATAAAGCAGTAAATTTTATGTAGGAATCACTAGAAAAAAGAAGTTGTCACCAAATATTTTAGCCACAGCGACTTCTTGAAATTGATGAATATAAATATCTGAAAATTATCTTGGCGAAAAAAGATGGCGGATTTGTCACCACTAAAAATACATTAGAGTCATGGGGAGTTTCCACACTTGATATATTTAAACACTTTGGTAAGTAGTGAGATAGTGACATTCAAACGTCATATTTTCAATACTGAGTTAGATTTTAGTACACGTAAGTCCAAGGTATTTCATAAATAATCAATAAGTATTCAACCATCAACAACTATGCATTATGTAATTTTGAAATTGAGCATATTATCAATCCGAAATAAAAACACATTATAATTCATGAACGCAGAAATAGTTATGTTTGAGATATATAAGTCAACATGATTACACGTAAGACATCGTTTGAATAAATTGATGCTTATCAGCTTGGTTCGTAAGGAATAGCTACCTAAACGACCTGTTAATGTTGCAAAACAAGCAGCAACGCCGACATATTCGTGGAGCATAAAATTTACAATAAATCTAACCTAGTTAAATATAACTCTGTCAAACAAAAAAATGTTCACGAATGGTATTACCGAGAAAAGTTATTTGACAGTAGTATGTAATACATCTATTTTTTGCTACGTGACTTAGAGCTGCACATACCAAATGCATACTAGAGACATACGAATAAGGATGAATTTGCATCGGGTCTCGTATATAAAGCATACCAACAATTCGTATCTCAGTGTAAAACAGCCAATCACAGATAGAATAGTTCGTATCGCTACATACCAATCACATACGAAAGTAAGTGAGATGTGGTATGAAAAATATACCAGATCTCTGTAAACATACGAGAATCTCGTATCAGATGTTAGTTTCAAATTGTATGTGATTTTGGTATATGTTTGTATGTAATTTTCGTATCGAGCGATTTACAGTGTGGTTCATTCCAAGCAACGACTTTTTTATGTCTCATCCGACTGCGAGCAGCGTAGAGTAGCTGTGAAGCATACCCTTAATTTTGACATTAAGAAATCGCATCTCATTTGAAAATGAGAGCATTCGGTAAAATCTAGTACTACTTAACAACTAATTGTTCATCCAAACCTTTGTTCATGCTCAGGAATATTCACCTGATAAATGAATGTTTTCTTCTTTACAGAAAGAGAGAAACAAAAATCATGAACACTATTGCGCTGATGGTGTTCATATTCATGAGTGTGACTCACGCAAGAGCTCAGATGACGAAAGACATCAATGGCGTCAAGGTGACTGTCCTTGACAGAACAGACTACAATACAGCAAAAGAAGACTGCAAAAAACATGGTGGAGTTTTTGATTATGAAAAAAGTAGTAATCTCCTGCCTGATATAGTAAATTGGTTGAAAACAATCGGCAAGGCCGAGGTTGGCTGGGTAAAGGGACAACAATCTCTTTCCTTACAAGGCCCTGAGAGTGTTCCGCGACCCGAAAGTAATAGCCGTATGAGTTTCTTAGGCTTGTGTGGTGGTGGTGTGTCTTCAGCAACCACAAAAGCTGCGACAACGACAACTAAAGCTGCCACAACACCTGCTAAACCTGCCACAACACCTTCCAAAGCTGCCACAACACCTGCTAAACCTACCACAGCACCTTCCAAACCTGCCACAACACCTGCTAAAGCTGCCACAACACCTTCCAAAGCTGCCACAACACCTGCTAAACCTGCCACAGCACCTTCCAAACCTGCCACAACACCTTCTAAACCTGCCAAAACACCTGCTAAACCTGCCACAGCACCTTCCAAACCTGCCACAACACCTTCTAAACCTGCCAAAACACCTGCTAAACCTGCCACAACACCTTCCAAACCTGCCACAACACCTGCTAAACCTGCCACATCACCTTCCAAAGCTGCCACAACACTTGCTAAATCTGCGACAACACTTTCTAAAGCTGCCACAACACCTATAGCTGCCACAACACTTGGTACAGCTACTCCAGGCGCAGGGACTCCGAACACAGAGCCAACTCCACCATCGATCACGAATTCCATGTTTATGACCACGCCTATAAGAATCTATAACTGGATAACTGGATAAAAGAATCAAGTTTGATCCAATATAGCATTCAAACGTGTTTGTTGTAATATCATTATTTCCTGAAAATTATTGCATAAATGACAGAAGTCGCATACAAAAGTTTATTTGCAATATATCTTTTATGATGGAAAACTACTTTTTTGTCTGTGTGATATTTTAAAATATATAATATATCAATGAAATAATCAATTATTATTGATATAGTTAAATTGAAACACAACACGGTAAAAAATTAGAAGAATCCAGGAAATGGAAGATTAAACAGGTTAAACAACTACCCTAGTGGAGAATCGCGTAAATAATTTGGTAGCTTAAAGTCAAGAGCGAATGAATATAAGTCAATGTTAATAACATAGAGTAACTTACCCCAATACGGAATGGAAAACGTAATACATACCATGCTGGCCAAAATTTAACACAATGGAAATGAAATTCAAAATATTCTGCATATATTGAATACAAGTTGTACTTTCATTCAGTCATAAATGCAACTGTTCTGCCTCAATAGATATCAAAAATATCGGACATACTCATATAGTCCCATGTTCTTCCCAACAAGATAAACTACGAAAATCACAATTGTGTTAAACTTCCAGCCAGCATGGTATAACGGCAGTAGTATAGGGTATGAGATCCGGCGCACTCGCTTCGCTCAGCACCGGATCCCACACCCAGGTAGATACAAAAATGATAAAATGAAAAAATGTAAAAATTAGGGTCCTCTTGAAATTTAGTAAATCAAAAATGAATATGGATAAAAATGCAATAAAAACATTCATTTAAAAAATGGAAGATGTAAAAACAAAAGAACCATCGGCCCCTTTATATCCTTCATTATCATATGAAATGGATATAGCAAAACATAAAGATAGAGCCAGGTACATGAAAGATAGGGAACCGCAACTATCATTAAGAGTAGAACATTATGATAAATTAAGAAAGAGATGGACTATAGTTAAGAATGTAACACAAGGCGTTGGAGCATTTCTAACAGTTTCTTTAGGCGCTCTCACTATTGTCATTTCATCTGGCGTTCTTACAATTCCTGTTGTTGCTACAGCTTTAACAGGTACAGGTGTTTTTACAACGTCACTTGCAACAGTGATAGATAAATCTTTAATGACCTAGAAACGAAAATCCTTAAGTAAGAAACATGCACATGTCAAAGAAGCATATGATAAACTGCATTACTACTTCCAGAGAGTGTGTGATGACAATGTTATTACGTTAGATGAGATTGAAAAATTTGATCAAATAGCTAGAGAAGCAACTAAAATTCCTGTTAAATCTCAAGGCAAAGTAGACAATGAAGCTTTTTTAGGAGAAATAAGAACTTTATTAAAAACGTTAGAACAAAGTTCCATAGAACAAAAATATGTTTCTCAGTAAAGTGTTTTTGTTGTATCTCTATGCTACCACAAAATTCAAATATTATATTATAAAATAATGAATACAAATGAGCCTAAAATTAAACAACTAGAACAATTAATAAAACAGAAAAATATTATCAAGAAAAATTATGGACAATATCGAATGCTACAAGCTGGCGTTGAATCTGATATGTTAGAAAAAATGCACCTAACTGAACAAGTGAAAACTGATTTTGAAAAAAACTATTGCACCACTCAAAACTCTTGAGAAAGAACTTGCAGCTCATGATAAACGAATTGACATATCTGATCCAGTGCAGAAAACCATCATGGATGATTATGGTTTGTTAGAAGCAAACATAGAAAAGAAATCACCAAAATCTATGCTATTTGAACATTCTACTTCATTTATAGATGGAAAGTCATCTCTTAGATTTTACTTAGGTGGAGAAGAATTATTTATAAATACTAAAGAAAGTTTAATTTTTACACCAGACAAAACAGCTTTCAGTTTAGACAGAAATTTCGTGGATTTATTAAGAGGAGCGGATTTAGATAAATATCATACTGATGATCTATTGAAATATAGAAGTGTTTTAGATAAGGTTGGAACAGTCAGAACTCCTAAGCGCTATAAAAATCTAGATGGCTTATTATCCAAAACGTCTAGTACCAGTAAAACAGGAACAGAGATGCCAATGCCAACAGCTGGTTATTCAACACCGACTGGTTATTCAACACCAATGGCTGCTTCTCCAGCAAGAACTGGTTATTCACCAATGAGTACCCCTTTAAGTGATCCTTCATCCAAAAGAACAGGGACAGGACTAAAAGAGACAACGGTTTTCCTGCCCGATGATCCACAAGTATTAATAAGCAGATTAGAGATTTTATTAGCTGCAACAAAAGAAGGACATAACTCTAGTTTTAACGAAATGCATGCAATCTTAAAAAGACTATTAGAAAAGGAAATTATAAGTGAAAAAGACTACAAAAGCTTATTTAAATTATTTAGTTAAACATGTCTTCGGCAGAACTAGAAAAAATTAATAAACATTTAGAAAATTTAACGGAGATTTTGTCCTCATCAAAATTTAGTACGACATTAAAATTTATAGCAACTACTTCCTCGCATACTTGTAATTTAGATCCTATTATTCACTTAGAATAAGACAAACATTACGAAGTAGCATTAACTAGTTTTTCAACATTTAACACTATACAAAATATTATGAAAGATGTAAATGACCAATTTAAATATTCAAATGACAAAGGTACAACTTGGAAAGAATTAACTTTTCTTCCTGGATCTTATGAAGTTGAATCGATTTCCAATGAAAGATATTTAGGTCCATTTAGGTATTCAATTTAAAGACAAGAAACAATTACATTTCGCAGTTGAACCAGCAGTAAATAAATTTTCTCTTACTTTAGATGAAAATCATCAAGTTGATTTTGATATTGACAAATCTTTATCAAGACTATTAGGATTTAAAAAGAAACTCTATGCACAAGGTTTTCATATCAGTGAAAATATACCTAAAATAACTGAAATAAATTCAATCAACGTTCACTGTGATATTATAGAAGGTGGTTATGTTAATGGAAAACTAACAAATAATATCTTCAGTTATCCAGCATTTACAGTTCCGATTGGTTACAGTTTAAATCTAATCCCAAAATCATTAATATATTTTCCAGTTACACGAAAAACAATTAATTACCATTAGAATAACAGATGAGAAAGGAAAGGCAATAAATTTTGGAGGTGAAGAGATTATGATAGATCTATTATTACGAGAGGTGTAATTAAAAAATATTGACTTAAAAAATGAGTGAAAACAGTTCTGTAAAATATCCACTAAACATGAAAGTGAAATTCAATCATCATCATAACTTGTCAAATAAAGTTTTATCAGTTATCTGTGGAAGATCAGGCTGTGGAAAAACGCATCTTCTATTTAAAATTCTCACGACACCCAACTTTTTGGATTATAACAATCTTATCATTTATACAACAGCAGCAGAACAACCTATTTATCAATTTTTGAAATATGATTTTGAAAATAATCTTACAAAATCAGCTATAGCTTCACTGTTTGAAGAATATGAAAAATCGGAGTTAGAACAGGAAATAAGTTCCTGGTGTGAAGAAGCAGCGAAAAATAAACAATTAGTAGAACCCAATAAAAATAAACACATATCGATACAATTAATAGATGATGGTGGTAATATGCAAGATCCTAGTAAACTAAATAAAAAGAAAAAACATTGTGCTGCGTTTGATGATTGTGTTAATAACAGAGATCAGGCAGTTCAGAGAAATTATTTTACAAGAGGACGACACAATAACTGTAGTGTCTTTTATTTGACACAAAGTATGTATTCATTAGATGGGAGCATTATTAGAAAGAATGCTAATATTTTTAGGTTTTTTGAAATCAATCCACGAAACCTAAGTGATTTGTTAAGAGACTTATGTGTACGAGATAAAGATGAGTTTAAACCATCTTGCAGTATTGCTTGGACAAACGAGTATGGATTTATCACAATCAATATTGATAAAAAAGTACATGATAGAGTTATAGAAGATCTGTTCTCTGACTAGCCTTCAGCTCGAGGGACCCTCCATCGGAAGGGGAGATTTCTTGGCTTTGCCCCGACTGAAACTCTGAATCGAACATCTAGTGCATTATAGTTCCTCTTCCCAGTCTTCACTATCAGGGTATTTACTATCACTGTATTCAATTATATTACATTCTTTTTTCATTCGTTGAAATATTTCGTCTTGAACATCTTCTCCGTTATAAGGTAGCATAATACCACTTGCATCAGGTGCTTGACGTTTAAGAATATTTATTTTACCAATGAATATTTTTTCTTCAGTGTTACTATTTTTATCAGGAATACTAATACCAGTTTCTAAAGATCTTTTCCATGGTTTATTAACAATTGTTGTCAATGTTTCGCCATGGTATAATTGTATAAAATCTCACATAGTTGACCAGTCGTCGGGAGATCATTTTGATTAACAAGAGTGCGTTAGAGAAAACTCCCCAAGTTTAGGTCGATGATTTCTTAAAAGTTAAGTAAAAAGTTTAACAGGTCAGACGGGCCTTCGGCGTCCAGCGCCTTCGAAACGGTCGATGGTAACAGACGGGATGCAACTGTGTGAAGTATTTATGTGAAGATATGAGTTCTGTTAAGAAGTGTGTTGGCGGTTTGCATGATTATCGAATTGTGAAGAGAGATTGTAGTCTGGAAGTTCGTGTTTCCTGTTGATCTGTGGTTTAAGCTGTGTTATTGCTTTGGCCTCTGCTATTGTTGTGTCTCGAGTGTTGTGCAGTTTGCGAATAAGACCGACCTGAAAATTACCGATGCCGCCTATCCCTCCATGCTTATCTTGCAAGTGGTTATAAAGAGCACTGCTATTACTTTTATTATCAATCGCCTTCCTATGCTCTTGGTGCCTGGTTTTTAGCATGCGGGCATAGGCGGCATCGGTAATTTTCAGGTCAATAAATATGATAATTTTCAATAAATATGAGCATCAGACTAGTGCATACGCCAAATATAACTTATATAGTGGCAAAAAGATTATGAAAGCTCAAATTGAATATCTTTCTTAACTTAACAAAATTCAAATCATTCATTTTGAAGAACAATTTGAATTTCCCGCCTAAAGGACAAAGATAAAAATGTGATTTTTTCACATCGCATGTCTATAACATCGTTCTAAATTATGTTCTGTCAAAAAGAAACAAGTCGAGAAACGAGTTTTCATTCTTAAAATGAAGTATAAATAGAAAGAAGTTATCTGGCATATATATATATATATATACATATATATATATATATATATATATATATATATATATATATATATATATATATATATATATATATATATACAGTATATAAATAATAGATAATATGGACTAAAAGTCAAATTCCTGTAGCTACCGGTTTCGATGTATTAATTATTACATCTAATCATGCATCAGGAGCTAGGCAATACAATATTACAACTGAATGGAAAGAAAATAATTACACAGAATTCAAAGAAGGTTTAAATTGGGAAATGAAGCAGCTTTCTTTGATCTCTCTCATATGTTTAGTCGTGTTCCATGAAAGCTGAGAGAAAGGCATCACTTCAAACTGCTTGTCTTTCTTTATCCGCGGCGCATCGAGAAATATGTCTACTGACAGGTAATGGAGCTGCAGCTGGGTGCTTAATATGATGTCTATGCACTGTCATTCTGTTTTTTAATAGATCTCCAGTTTGACCAATATATAACTCCATACACCCCAAACATCGCAACACGTAAATTACATTATGAGAGTAGCAGTTCATGTTATGTTTGATGTTAAATGTTCTGTTGCGGAAATGAAATGTCTTTCCTTCAATTATATAATGACAAGTTCCGCATTTGTTCTCGTTACATTTTCTTACACCTTTTATTTCATCATTTTTGTTTCGCTGTAGTAGTGACAAGAGGGATTGTGGTTGTTTATAAGTGGCTTGAATTTGGTAGCTGTTAAACGGAGGCAACATTTTTAAACTTTGAAAAGAGGGCTGGACAACTTTATGAAATGACTTCGGGTTGTTCGGGTTATATGTACTCATGAATCGGATTTTCTTTTCATTACTTGGTTTACATGAAACAGTAGAATTATCATCACTAGTCTTCAAAGCTTTTTCAATCGACCCATCAATTAACTTCTTAGGATAATCTAATCTTATTAGTTTTTGTTTCAATTCTTCAAGTCGTAAGGGCAATATTTCCTTTTCAGACACAATTTTTTAAGGCGGCAAGCTAGACTAAATGGAATGTTTCGTAAAATATGTCTTGGATGGCAAGATTTGTATGGAACATATGACATACTGTCAGTTGGTTTCCTGTATACATCGGTTTCCAGTCTATTACTTTTTTTGTATAATTTCACATCCAAGAAATGCATTGAAGATGAACTATTTTCCATTGTGAATACGATATTTTGATTTAAATTATTTAAGCAATTATATAGAAGAGAAATGTCTCCGAATTCCTTCGGCCAAACAATGAAGCAGTCGTCAAGATATCGTGTCCATTTCGAGATAAAATACTCACATTGAGCTTCTGACAAAAATTCTCTTATCTTTTGATAAAGTGTGGTCTCCAGGCATCCCATCACAAGGTTCGCATAAGATGGTGCACATTTGGTACCCATTGCGGTTCCCGATCTTTGTTTGTAAAACGACTTGTTAAAAGTGAAGATATTGTTATCTAAGATAAGATTCAGCCCTTGTAAAATGAAGTCATTGCTTATTCTGTTTGGAATCATATGTCGTTTTTCCGTTAACCAGAATTCAATAGCCTCTATACCTAATGAATGTGGTATACTTGTATACAGAGATTGAACGTCAAAAGTGACTAAAATTTCATCATTAATAAATTTAGGTAACTTTTTTAAGAAATCGTCGGTATCTCTACAAAAACTCGGAATACTAGCCGCTAAAGGCTTAAGAATTGCGTCTATGAGTTCACTCATCCGACTAGTGGGGGAATTGACATTACTTATTATCGGTCTAAAGCATAAAGAATCAAGTTGACATTCAGCATATCCATGCTCATCTATTGAAATTTCATTTAAAATGTTTGTGAATTTATGGATTTTGGGTAATCCATATAAGTATGGTACAGATGGATGAAAGCGGGATAAGTATGAAAACTCTTTGTGGGTCAAAGCATTCTTTTTCATTTCGCATAAACGTTTTATGTTATTCAAAGTTGAGTAGACGTTATATTTTTCTACTTTCGTATACGTCTTATCTATCATCCAGTAGATGATCGTTCATAATTTTTGATTGTAAAAAGAGCTATCAATAATCACGAAGGCTCCTCCTTTATCTGCTTTCGTAATATGAATATCATTATTTGCTCTCAAATTATTCAGACTTTTATTTTCCTCAAATGACAAATTATGTTTCTTCTTTTTATTGTCATTCTCAGTTTGCTCATTTTTGTTTGATAAATCCATTAAATTTATAATCGAATTGAGTTCCTGATTATCTTTTGGAGGTTCAAAATTACTATCTTTATACTTCAAGCCAAAGGAATTTTCGTCAACTTTATCATTATCCTTAAAATATTCAATAAGACGCAATTTTCTGTAATACTCATGCATTTCATCATTTCTGATATAGTTGTTTTTATTAGGCATAGGCGTGAATTTACAACCTTTGGACAGTAACATTCGAGCATTAATATCTAGTTTATAAGATGAAATGTTTAAAGTAGAGATACCCTTTAATCTAAAAAAAAGATCATTATTAGAATTTTCAAAATATTGGTAGCTTGTATCGTTTTCATTGTAGTCAGAATTTTTATTTGAACGATTAGTAGCATTTCTGTTCCAAGATCTAAAATTGCTATTTTGTGGTTTTCTGTTGAAATTTCTGTTAACAAAATTACGACAAGTATTAGGGAATCGGTTGTAGTCTGAAGGTCTCGAATTTTGATAAAATTGCCTATTCGTATTTCGCGTAGGCCTATTCCTAGAGAATCCGACATCATAATCTGATGCATCGTCTCTTGGAGATCTAAATCTCGTATTTAAATTCTTAGATTGACTATCTAAAGATATTAAGTGTTTTTCGGAATAGAAGAATTTCGCCTTTTCTTCCCAAATCTTATGACTGTTGCTTTCTTCGGTATCGGTCAGTTCCCACCACTTACGTTTTTGAATCATTGCTGACTGCGTGTCTAGGTATTCGTCGTAAAGAGAGTTAATCTGACTGTCAATCTTTGCCACATAATTCATTTTGAATTCAGCATTCATTCTAAGTCATCAATTCCTTCATCATTTCACGGTCCATCTCTTCCTCATTAGTTGACGGACATTTAAAAAACTTTTTCGGAATCTTTGGATCATCTCCATTTAAAGCGTCATTATATATATCTGCTATTCCATTCATGCGGTAGGCCTCATAGTAAAGGAATTTTCTTTTTACCAATTTCTTATTCCACTCTGTCTCTTTCGTAACATTTGAAGTTGTTACCTTCTTGATATCATGTTCATATATATTTATATATATATAACAAGAAAAATACTAATAACTATACTCAGCAACCGGAGAAAAATATAATGAAATTAAAACTGAAAACACGACTTTTACTTATAAACATAAGCGCTTTCTTTTCTTCAGATGCTTTATAAGTAATGAGATTTAGATAACATGCTATTTACAAAATTTGAAATATAGATCATAAAGTTAGTCATTAGAAATAACATGGAAATTTGGAACATATCTTCAAAGTCATAGGATTATGTGCACCATAGATTTCTGTTGAAAGTCTTAATTTGACTGGAATCACTGATAATCATGGTACCACTTGACAAAATATAAATAGTATGGAGCAATGCGCATTGAAAGCCTTGATATCGGATCAAAACATTGTAATCAAAGAGGCCGATAAGGGAGGAGCAGTTGTAATAATGAGTAAGCAATATTATCAACAAAATATTTTGAAAATGTTAGATGACAATTCCTTCTATGCAAAAATCAATCAAAACCAAGACAATCATATTATGACACAAATAAAAAAATCTGATTTTTGGCCAACAATGTGAAAATTTAACTCACAAAGAAATTGGCTATTTGACTAATTTTGAATATATGAGCAACAACTTTTATAGATTGCCAAAAATTCATAAATCAAAACCTATCAAAGAAGCCATAGAAAATCAAAATTCGTCCTACGTATGTTGTGACAATCCAAATGACCTATCTTTTCGTCCTATAGTGGGTGGTCCAAACTCCCCTACTCAAAGACTAAGTAATTTTATTGATTTAATTCTCAAACCTATTTGCAATGAAGTTGACAATTACGTCAGAGATGATCTTGATTTCCTAAATCATCTACCGACGAAAGTTTACGAAAACTCAAAATTAGTAACGCTTGATGTAGTAAATCTATACACGAATATTCCTCATGAATTAGGACTGGAAGCTATAAGTTACTGGATTGATAAATGTCATAACTTACTCGACTCGAGATTTTCGAAAGTATTTATACTAGAAAGTTTGAATCTCATTCTTACGAAAAACACTTTTATATTCAACGATGAATTTTATATGCAGAAGAGAGGAACGGCCATGGAGACTAAAGTCACCCCAACATACGCAACCTTGACGTTGGGATATTTGGAAGTGAAGTTGAAAATGAAAATGATAGAATTATGGGGTGAGGACTTTGCTGAAAACACTTTGAAATATTGGAAAAGGTATCTAGACGATTGTTTCCTGATTTGAAATCACAACTTGAACCAATTGGATCAATTTTACAATCTATTAAACAGTCTTAACCCCAACATAAAATTTACTATGGAAACAAGTGATGCTGAAATTGCCTTCTTAGATATAAAAGTAATTAAAACGAACGATTGCATCTCAACAGACATTTTTTATAAGCCAACAGATACCCATCAATATTCACATTTTCATTCCTGTTACCCACGACATACTAAACGAGCTATACCTTATAATTTAGCACGTCGCATTTGTGCAATTGTTAGCGATCCACAAGTAAGACATGAACGATTTCATGAATTGAACTCTTTTTTAACTAAACAAAAGTATCCCAAAAAATTAATATTAAATGGAATTGATAATGCCTTGCAATTTGATCGAACTCAACTTTTAACTGAGCAACAAAATTTAAAAGTAACAATGACAATCAATCTCTTATTCCTTTTGTCATGACAAATAATCCAAAAAATCCAAATATTTCCCCAACAATCCATTCTTTGAATTCAATGCTAAAAGAAGATGAACGAACTAAAGACATATTCCAAAACTCAAAATTCATTATAAGTAAACGACAACCAAAAAGTCTCAAGAGAATTTTATGCAGTTCTAAACTATCAACAAACAAAATATTTTCTCTAAAGAAATGTAAAAATCCTAGATGTGGAACTTGTAGTTTTTTTGAGGGAAGGATCTGTGTATAATTTCAATGGAAAGATTTTTACAATAAGACATGATATGTCATGCTCAACACAGAATGTTATCTACGTAATTACATGCCACCGGGTGCAACCAATATTACATTGGCGAGACTAAAAATACAATAAGGTGCAGAACAAGAATTCACAAACAACAGATTAACAACCCTAATTATAGACAGATAAGTTTAAGTGAACATTTAGATGTATGTGGACGAAAATCTTTTTCTATTTTCCCTTTTCATAAGATGTTTTCTGATTGTGATGTAGAGAGAAAAAAAAGAAAGATATTTCATAGAATCCTTTGATCCATCACTCAATTCAACCTAATTATCTTACCCTCAACAGAAATCTATGGTGTACATAATCCTATGACTTTGAAGACATGCTCCAAATTTCCATGCTATTTCTAATGACTAACTTCATAATTTACGAGTATATTTCAAATTTTGTAAATAGCATGTTATCTAAATCTCATTATTTATAAAGCATCTGAAGAAAAGAAAGCGCTTATGCTTATAAATAAAAGTCGTGTTTTCAGTTTTAATTTCATTATATATATATATATATATATATATATATATATAAAAGTAAATGAAAAAGTCCAAAGCGAATGCGATGATAAAATAAGATAAGAAGACCATAGGTTTCCAAAATAAATGTATTCCCCGACTAGTTTCATCAGCTACCGCTGACTTCTCAAGGGGACTGGGAAATTCATTATATATATATATATATATATATATATATATATATATATATATATATATATATATATATATATATATATAAATAATAGATAATATGGACTAAAAATCAAATTCCTGTAGCTACCGGTTTCGATGTATTAATTATTACATCTAATCATGCATCAGGAGCTAGGCAATACAATATTACAACTGAATGGAAAGAAAATAATTACACAGAATTCAAAGAAGGTTTAAATTGGGAAATGAAGCAGCTTTCTTTGATCTCTCTCATATGTTTAGTCGTGTTCCATGAAAGCTGAAAAAAAGGCATCACTTCAAACTGCTTGTCTTTATCCGCGGCGCATCGAGAAATATGTCTACTGACAGGTAATGGAGCTGCAGCTGGGTGCTTAATATGATGTCTATGCACTGTCATTCTGTTTTTTAATAGATCTCCAGTTTGACCAATATATAACTCCATATATATTATATATATCCATTTATGGATATATATCCATTTATTTTTTTTACTCCATATATCCATTTATGGAGTTATATATTGGTCAAACTTGAGATCTATTAAAAAACAGAATGACAGTGCATAGACATCATATTAAGCACCCAGCTGCAGCTCCATTACCTGTCAGTAGACATATTTCTCGATGCGCCGCGGATAAAGAAAGACAAGCAGTTTGAAGTGATGCCTTTCTCTCAGCTTTCATGGAACACGACTAAACATATGAGAGAGATCAAAGAAAGCTGCTTCATTTCCCAATTTAAACCTTCTTTGAATTCTGTGTAATTATTTTCTTTCCATTCAGTTGTAATATTGTATTGCCTAGCTCCTGATGCATGATTAGATGTAATAATTAATACATCGAAACCGGTAGCTACAGGAATTTGATTTTTAGTCCATATTATCTATTATTTATTTATTCATCTACGCCTCCATATTATTTGCATTATTTTATATATATATATATATATATATATATATATATATATATATATATATATATGCCACCGCGTTAAATGGGTTCATCTGTGATCGACCAATAAACGTTTAACGAGAGTGTCCGGATACTTTTGATCTGTCTTGAACTTTTTTGGAGAAGAATACTAAAATGACCGAACTTAAATTCACAAAAGCACTAAGATGCTTGTTACCTACTAATGTGATGAGATATCAATATCAATAAATGATGAGAAGCGAGGCCAAATTCAGTGAGTCAGTGTGCAGTTGGTTGCTTACGCTTAGATCTGAATCAGCATTATTGCCTGGTCTTCACAGCTGGGAGTGTAGTGGCGACGGTGATGAACCGTGACTGTGGGAAGGACGGTGTCAATCAGCTAGTCAACACACTTGCTATAGCTCCTTCACCAAGTTCGGGTCGCTTGTCAAAGGCATCGAGTGCTCTGCTCACAACTGGAAATGACCGTTTGCTAAGGCGTCATTTTGGATCAAAAAACATCTTCCTCGACTGTGCTTTGAGTCCTGCCAGTGTTTTGCATAATCTGCGGCTGTGCTTTTAGTCTTCCACATTTACCCACTTCACCGACTGCGCTCTGGTTGTAGTGCATATTTTATTGCTCCACATGAATTTGTGTTTAATTGCCAAAGCATGTCTTAGATGGACGTGCGCATGTGATATAGCGGGTTTGATATGCTGCATGGCATATTTTTTATATAGTAGAGGAGAGGTGCCTGTCCCATGCAACTCATTAAATGAGTACTAAAATGATTGCGAATGAAGCACAGTGCTTTCGAATTCAAAGAGTACTAGATTCTGGAACACTTTACTCAGGTTCAGTACAGTGTCATTCATTCATAAGTGTCTATTTGATCAAAATGTAAATCAAAAAGATAAATTGGCAAGTCACAAAATAAAAAATGTTATATAAAAAGTCAAGTGAGTTCATGGAGGCCGCTCTTCAACAATGACATGTACACAAAAAATGAAGTCTTTCGTCAAGTTGTCCTAAATGGTCGGATCAATAAACGGTCGGAGCGGGCAATAAGAGAGGGCAAAAGCCGATTGAGACAATGATTAATGTCCTTGAACTTCCTGAAAAGAAACAAAAAGATTCTCGTTCGTCTTACATCTAATGGTTCAAAGCACCTTTCATTGCAGTCTTTTCCACGTATGATGTGCTGGCCTCTGAAGTTTCTCAATATTGTCACTCAGATTGGCAAGCAAACAGACGAACAGAGGCGCACAATACTCGAGCAATGGTCTCAGCAGACCTTTGTACACACAGTAAATAACTCTGCCTTAGACAGAAAAGATTTTAGAACACGAAGGTAATGCGTTCTTCGAACAAAAATTCTTATGATTTAATGAAAATGGACTTTCTACGACAAATGACTCGGCCACGTTACACACTAAATCGTATAACAATCAACAAAGCCGATGCCTGTTAACGGATAGGCTCGCAAGCAGAAAAATTTCTTCAAAAAAATACATTTCCATTTTAAGTGATTGATAGACAATTAAACTTCATCCGCCCTTTTTAGAATATTCTGATGCTTAGAGAGCACATGTTCATTATTTTCTATCAATTCATAATGTTCATTTGTGCACTGTAAATCGCTCAATACCAATCACATACGAAGGATCTATACCAAAATATTTTTTGGCATATTTCTGTATTCTCTTGGTATACATTTGTATGCTGTTCGCATGTTATTTCAAATGTGGTATGCTTTACATACTAAAGCCATACCAGCACTATGTTAACAGAAAGCATAAATCATGTCCAAAGTATGTTGATTTAGGGCATTTTGTCAATAAAGATCACACTAATGTTACTACTGTTCTGTAAGTAGTGAGATAGTGACATTCAAACGTCATATTTTCAATACTGAGTTAGATTTTAGTACACGTAAGTCCAAGGTATTTCATAAATAATCAATAAGTATTCAACCATCAACAACTATGCATTATGTAATTTTGAAATTGAGCATATTATCAATCCGAAATAAAAACACATTATAATTCATGAACGCAGAAATAGTTATGTTTGAGATATATAAGTCAACATGATTACACGTAAGACATCGTTTGAATAAATTGATGCTTATCAGCTTGGTTCGTAAGGAATAGCTACCTAAACGACCTGTTAATGTTGCAAAACAAGCAGCAACACCGACATATTCGTGGAGCATAAAATTTACAATAAATCTAACCTAGCTAAATATAACTCTATCAAAAAAAATGTTCACGAATGGTATTACCGAGAAAAGTTATTTGACAGTAGTATGTAATACATCTATTTTTTGCTACGTGACTTAGAGCTGCACATACCAAATGCATACTAGAGACATACGAATAAGGATGAATTTGCATCGGGTCTCGTATATAAAACATACCAACAATTCGTATTTCAGTGTAAAACAGCCAATCACAGATAGAATAGTTCGTATCGCTACATACCAATCACATACGAAAGTAAGTGAGATGTGGTATGAAAAATATACCAGATCTCTGTAAACATACGAGAATCTCGTATCAGATGTTAGTTTCAAATTGTATGTGATTTTGGTATATGTTTGTATGTAATTTTCGTATCGAGCGATTTACAGTGTGGTTCATTCCAAGCAACGACTTTTTTATGTCTCATCCGACTGCGAGCAGCGTAGAGTAGCTGTGAAGCTTACCCTTAATTTTGACATTAAGAAATCGCATCTCATTCGAAAATGAGAGCATTCGGTAAAATCTAGTACTACTTAACAACTAATTGTTCATCCAAACCTTTGTTCATGCTCAGGAATATTCACCTGATAAATGAATGTTTTCTTCTTTACAGAAAGAGAGAAACAAAAATCATGAACACTACTGCGCTGATGGTGTTCATATTCATGAGTGTGACTCACGCAAGAGCTCAGATGACGAAAGACATCAATGGCGTCAAGGTGACTGTCCTTGACAGAACAGACTACAATACAGCAAAAGAAGACTGCAAAAAACATGGTGGAGTTTTTGATTATGAAAAAAGTAGTAATCTCGTGCCTGATATAGTAAATTGGTTGAAAACAATCGGCAAGGCCGAGGTTGGCTGGGTAAAGGGACAACAAACTCTTTCCTTACAAGGCCCTGAGAGTGTTCCGCGACCAGAAAGTAATAGCCGTATGAGTTTCTTAGGTTTGTGTGGTGGTGGTGCGTCTTCAGCAACCACAAAAGCTGCGACAACGACAACTAAAGCTGCCACAACACCTGCTAAACCTGCCACAACACCTTCCAAAGCTGCCACAACACCTGCTAAACCTGCCACAACACCTTCCAAAGCTGCCACAACACCTGCTAAAGCTGCCACAACACCTTCCAAAGCTGCCACAACACCTGCTAAACCTGCCACAGCACCTTCCAAACCTGCCACAACACCTTCTAAACCTGCCAAAACACCTGCTAAACCTGCCACAACACCTTCCAAACCTGCCACAACACCTGCTAAACCTGCCACAGCACCTTCCAAAGCTGCCACAACACTTGCTAAATCTGCGACAACACTTTCTAAAGCTGCCACAACACCTATAGCTGCCACAACACTTGGTACAGCTACTCCAGGCGCAGGGACTCCGAACACAGAGCCAACTCCACCATCGATCACGAATTCCATGTTTATGACCACGCCTATAAGAATCTATAACTGGATAACTCTAAAAAAGAATCAAGTTTGATCCAATATAGCATTCATGCGTGTTTGTTGTAATATCATTATTTCCTGAAAATTATTGCATAAATGACAGAAGTCGCATACAAAAGTTTATTTGCAATATATCTTTTATGATGGAAAACTACTTTTTTATCTGTGTGATATTTTAAAATATATAATATATCAATGAAATAATCAATTATTATTGATATAGTTAAATTGAAACACAACACGGTAAAAAATTAGAAGAATCCAGGAAATGGAAGATTAAACAGGTTAAACAACTACCCTAGTGGAGAATCGCGTAAATAATTTGGTAGCTTAAAGTCAAGAGCGAATGAATATAAGTCAATGTTAATAACATAGAGTAACTTACCCCAATACGGAATGGAAAACGTAATACATACCATGCTGGCCAAAATTTAACACAATGGAAATGAAATTCAAAATATTCTGCATATATTGAATACAAGTTGTACTTTCATTCAGTCATAAATGCAACTGTTCTGCCTCAATAGATATCAAAAATATCGGACATACTCATATAGTCCCATGTTCTTCCCAACAAGATAAACTACAAAAATCACAATTGTGTTAAACTTCCAGCCAGCATGGTATAACGGCAGTAGTATAGGGTATGAGATCCGGCGCACTCGCTTCGCTCAGCACCGGATCCCACACCTAGGTAGATACAAAAATGATAAAATGAAAAAATGTAAAAATTAGGGTCCTCTTGAAATTTAGTAAATCAAAAATGAATATGGATAAAAATGCAATAAAAACATTCATTTAAAAAATGGAAGATGTAAAAACAAAGGAACCATCGGCCACTTTACATCCTTCATTATCATATGAAATGGATATAGCAAAACATAAAGATAGAGCCAGGTACATGAAAGATAAGGAACCGCAACTATCATTAAGAGTAGAACATTATGATAAATTAAGAAAGAGATGGACTATAGTTAAGAATGTAACACAAGGCGTTGGAGCATTTCTAACAGTTTCTTTAGGCGCTCTCACTATTGTCATTTCATCTGGCGTTCTTACAATTCCTGTTGTTGCTACAGCTTTAACAGGTACAGGTGTTTTCACAACGTCACTTGCAACAGTGATAGATAAATCTTCAATGACCTAGAAACGAAAATCCTTAAGTAAGAAACATGCACATGTCAAAGAAGTATATGATAAACTGCATTACTACTTCCAGAGAGTGTGTGATGACAATGTTATTACGTTAGATGAGATTGAAAAATTTGATCAAATAGCTAGAGAAGCAACTAAAATTCCTGTTAAATCTCAAGGCAAAGTAGACAATGAAGAAATAAGAACTTTATTAAAAACGTTAGAACAAAGTTCCATAGAACAAAAATAAGTTTCTCAGTAAAGTGTTTTTGTTGTATCTCTATGCTACCACAAAATTCAAATATTATATTATAAAATAATGAATACAAATGAGCCTAAAATTAAACAACTAGAACAATTAATAAAACAGAAAAATATTATCGAGAAAAATTATGGACAATATCGAATGCTACAAGCTGGCGTTGAATCTGATATGTTAGAAAAAATGCACCTAACTGAACAAGTGAAAACTGATTTTGAAAAAAACTATTGCACCACTCAAAACTCTTGAGAAAGAACTTGCAGCTCATGATAAACGAATTGACATATCTGATCCAGTGCAGAAAACCATCATGGATGATTATGGTTTGTTAGAAGCAAACATAGAAAAGAAATCACCAAAATCTATGCTATTTGAACATTCTACTTCATTTATAGATGGAAAGTCATCTCTTAGATTTTACTTAGGTGGAGAAGAATTATTTATAAATACTAAAGAAAGTTTAATTTTTACACCAGACAAAACAGCTTTCAGTTTAGACAGAAATTTCGTGGATTTATTAAGAGGAGCGGATTTAGATAAATATCATACTGATGATCTATTGAAATATAGAAGTGTTTTAGATAAGGTTGGAACAGTCAGAACTCCTAAGCGCTATAAAAATCTAGATGGCTTATTATCCAAAACGTCTAGTACCAGTAAAACAGGAACAGAGATGCCAATGCCAACAGCTGGTTATTCAACACCGACTGGTTATTCAACACCAATGGCTGCTTCTCCAGCAAGAACTGGTTATTCACCAATGAGTACCCCTTTAAGTGATCCTTCATCCAAAAGAACAGGGACAGGACTAAAAGAGACAACGGTTTTCCTGCCCGATGATCCACAAGTATTAATAAGCAGATTAGAGATTTTATTAGCTGCAACAAAAGAAGGACATAACTCTAGTTTTAACGAAATGCATGCAATCTTAAAAAGACTATTAGAAAAGGAAATTATAAGTGAAAAAGACTACAAAAGCTTATTTAAATTATTTAGTTAAAAATGTCTTCGGCAGAACTAGAAAAAATTAATAAACATTTAGAAAATTTAACGGAGATTTTGTCCTCATCAAAATTTAGTACGACATTAAAATTTATAGCAACTACTTCCTCGCATACTTGTAATTTAGATCCTATTATTCACTTAGAATAAGACAAACATTACGAAGTAGCATTAACTAGTTTTTCAACATTTAACACTATACAAAATATTATGAAAGATGTAAATGACCAATTTAAATATTCAAATGACAAAGGTACAACTTGGAAAGAATTAACTTTTCTTCCTGGATCTTATGAAGTTGAATCGATTTCCAATGAAAGATATTTAGGTCCATTTAGGTATTCAATTTAAAGACAAGAAACAATTACATTTCGCAGTTGAACCAGCAGTAAATAAATTTTCTCTTACTTTAGATGAAAATCATCAAGTTGATTTTGATATTGACAAATCTTTATCAAGACTATTAGGATTTAAAAAGAAACTCTATGCACAAGGTTTTCATATCAGTGAAAATATACCTAAAATAACTGAAATAAATTCAATCAACGTTCAATGTGATATTATAGAAGGTGGTTATGTTAATGGAAAACTAACAAATAATATCTTCAGTTATCCAGCATTTACAGTTCCGATTGGTTACAGTTTAAATCTAATCCCAAAATCATTAATATATTTTCCAGTTACACGAAAAACAATTAATTACCATTAGAATAACAGATGAGAAAGGAAAGGCAATAAATTTTGGAGGTGAAGAGATTGTGATAGATCTATTATTACGAGAGGTGTAATTAAAAAATATTGACTTAAAAAATGAGTGAAAACAGTTCTGTAAAATATCCACTAAACATGAAAGTGAAATTCAATCATCATCATAACTTGTCAAATAAAGTTTTATCAGTTATCTGTGGAAGATCAGGCTGTGGAAAAACGCATCTTCTATTTAAAATTCTCACGACACCCAACTTTTTGGATTATAACAATCTTATCATTTATACAACAGCAGCAGAACAACCTATTTATCAATTTTTGAAATATGGTTTTGAAAATAATCTTACAAAATCAGCTATAGCTTCACTGTTTGAAGAATATGAAAAATCGGAGTATGAACAGGAAATAAGTTCCTGGTGTGAAGAAGCAGCGAAAAATAAACAATTAGTAGAACCCAATAAAAATAAACACATATCGATACAATTAATAGATGATGGTGGTAATATGCAAGATCCTAGTAAACTAAATAAAAAGAAAAAACATTGTGTTGTGTTTGATGATTGTGTTAATAACAGAGATCAGGCAGTTCAGAGAAATTATTTTACAAGAGGACGACACAATAACTGTAGTGTCTTTTATTTGACACAAAGTATGTATTCATTAGATGGGAGCATTATTAGAAAGAATGCTAATATTTTTATGCTTTTTGAAATCAATCCAAGAAACCTAAGTGATTTGTTAAGAGACTTATGTGTACGAGATAAAGATGAGTTTAAACCATCTTGCAGTATTGCTTGGACAAACGAGTATGGATTTATCACAATCAATATTGATAAAAAAGTACATGATAGAGTTATAGAAGATCTGTTCTCTGACTAGCCTTCAGCTCGAGGGACCCTCCATCGGAAGGGGAGATTTCTTGGCTTTGCCCCGACTGAAACTCTGAATCGAACATCTAGTGCATTATAGTTCCTCTTCCCAGTCTTCACTATCAGTGTATTTACTATCACTGTATTCAATTATATTACATTCTTTTTTCATTCGTTGAAATATTTCGTCTTGAACATCTTCTCCGTTATAAGGTAGCATAATACCACTTGCATCAGGTGCTTGACGTTTAAGAATATTTATTTCACCAATGAATATTTTTTCTTCAGTGTTACTATTTTTATCAGGAATACTAATACCAGTTTCTAAAGATCTTTTCCATGGTTTATTAACAATTGTTGTCAATGTTTCGCCATGGTATAATTGTATAAAATCTTCTTCTTTTACTTTAGATTTTGTATAGCCCTTAAATGTTTTCTTTTTACTAAGTCTCCCTTGTTCATCTACTGTAATACAATATTTTATTTTAGGGGCAATAAACAATCCATATATAATTCCACCATTACCATAATCATTTTTTCCTTGACACAATTCCCCACCAACATATCCAGCAGCATCTAATTCATTAAAGAGTTCACTGGAAATGTACATTCGTAAAAAAATTGGTTTCCTGGAAAACCAATCTTGGTTTTTTAGCTTGTCACGGGGGTGAAACCAAATATGGTTTTCCAGAGAACCAAATGAAGTTGGTTCTCTAGGAAACCAAAAGTCATCGGTTTTCTGGTAAACCAAAATTGGTTTTTCGGCTTTTATATCTTGGTTTTCTGGAGAACCAATATTGGTTTCAAGAGTCACACGATATTGGTTTTCTATACAATTTAATATATATATACTAAATAATAGGCCTAATATGATAATACCATAAAATAATATTATTAATCCATTTTCTTAATATAATTCCGACATGCTCTAATATATTTACTTCATTCATACTAATTTTATTTTAAAACAACATGCACAATTTGTTGGCCCAGCATGAAATATGCTCAATAAGGTGTGCAAAAGAATCATTGTGAAAATGTGTCAAAATGGGTGAATACTCAAATGTGGTATTTTGAAGTCTACAATTTATCTAATACCACACTAGATTTCCCAGAGCAATACCGAAGCGTCAAGAAGTCATTGTTTCTTACTTTTCACGTTTTTTCAGTCAAGCTTGCATAAAGTAATACAAAAAGACGAGGGACGACGTCTTTAGTCACAAAACTTCCCATGAAGTTGAGACATTTGCTAGTCTTCTCCAAGATTGTAAATAAAATCACAGATAGGCCTCCCGCAGGATGCACGCCCAACTAATCCGGTGCAGCGCCAAAAGACCACGTCGTCGAATTTTTCGATGCCAGTACTCGTTGCCACTGGAGTGGAAATTGCTGCTGAGAAAAGGAAAAAATAATCTCTGAAGGATATCTTCAATATTAGGACTGTGTAGAAGAAGCATTTAGATAATTACCGCAAAATAGTACGATGTTAATGAAAATGTGTGTGGAATAAAACTCAACTGTGAAATTAATGTTTGTTGATGCGAAAATAATGTCATATAGGCCTATACTGTCATAAATAATATCACATACAGTCGAAGCTCGTTAATTCGAACATGGATAATTAAGATTTCGGTTAATTATAATTATCGCACGGCATATTTTGCATATATAGGCTGATGTTTAATTAAGACTTTTGATAATTGAGAGATCAAAAATCTGGAATGTATGGTCTTAATTAACGAGATTTGACTGTAGCACTATCAGAAATAATGATAGACAATAAATTTTTCAGACAAAAGTTTGTGCACCATTAGCGGCATGCAGATATAAAACGACGCCATGTGAACCAAACACCACAAGAAGAGCTATTCTGTACAATAAGCGGCGTGCAAAGTAAATTCGGCTGTTAACAACAAAAGAGAGTTACGCATTATACTCTGCAAAATAAACACTTCTACACAGTAAGTGGCATGTTGGACTTTCACAAAACACGGCGAAATCAAAACTATGTAATAAGCATACAAAAGCAAAATTTTTCATGCAAAATCAACACGAATTAAACGGCAAACAAATCAACACGAATTGTTTACCGCGGCTACTGTAATTTGGCGATGATATATACGTGTACATTAAATGACACTTGCTCTTAACTGAAAGTGCAAATGTAATAAATGAATAAATAAATTTTATTTATTTATTTCCTACATTTGCACTTTCAGTTTTGAACAAGTGTCATTGGCATAACTAGGTTTCAAGAATTGATTTATTCATGATTACCCGTGTATGAGGTAAATTGGAAATTCATCAAGGCTAAAATTAAACTTGTATAAAGCTATATAGCAGACTATAGGACTTCATGTATATTCAACAAGGCTATATGGCTGATATAATACATCACATTAGTTAGACATAGGAATTTTTAAAAGCTTTGAAAAATGGTCGAACATGAATATGAAGTCATTCGTATACATGTAATGCAAGCGATCTCTACATACATGTAGGCTACAAACAGAGTAGTCACGGTAGTCATGAAATTAAACGACAAAATTGCTGGATGTCCGAATAATTTATAGGGGAATACTTACATGAATGCTCATATTCATTCATAATTAAATAAAGTAATTTGAGATTGAATTGCAAAGACTATTTAAGCATGTCAGCTATACAGTACATGAAGGACTGTTGGAAACAATTGTTAAAATCTTCTAATATACTCACGTTTTGTGTGGAGCATATGTAATTCCATGCATAGTGCAATGAGGGATAAACGTTTAAACAGCAAAACAAATTCCACAGTACCACAAGAAATATGATGACAGCACGTTTAAGTCACTGCACTTGACACGGTCACTAGAACAAATGCGTCAATGAAGGAAGAAAATCAGACTCACCTCATTCTTGACGTCATGGCAACGACACAAATGTAGATCCTCGAAACCGATTGTTTTTCATAAAGAAAGACTTTGCTATCAGTAAATCATTGGCGATTTTATTAATGATTTATTAGTTTCTACATACATCTGTAAAAACTTATCAAAGAAGCATACTTTCTGTTAAAAGCAAAGTGTCACGCAATACTTTCCCTTTGGAGCGATTCCGCTCGCTAAATTTAGGTCAAGTCATCGCAGCGAGATAAGAGAGTAAGGGGAATCACAATATGTGCAGCAGTGAATGAAAGAGAGTTAACCTTCAGTAGATGATAAAGAAGACACAGATATATAGAGAGAGAATGATCAAATTCCATAACTGCCCAACATTCCAGTCTTAAGTAGAGTTTTTGTGCTTAATGAGTCAATCAAATTTAAATTTCTGGTGTGAGATGAGACTGTGAAATACAAATAGGCTGGGAATAGTTCCTAATCAGCACAACTTTTAACACTTCAAATCATCCTCAAATAAAACATCATTCAAATCACTATTGATAGATGAGGATTCCGCTTGGTTAATCAATTAATATATTTTTTGGAAATCAGTAGTTCTGCTATCAGTAACATGAATGTCCGTCTACAACTCTACACAAACGAGGATCTGTCAATAGATCTCCATCGACATGCAAAAATATATCACGATACTAAATACCAAGATTCATCGATAATCAATTGCATTTTCATTAATTAGTCGCAATCATTTGATTGTTGCTGTCAAACGTTGTATTAAAATTGATCTGCTGGCTGACCCAATTTTATGGCAAACCAAACTGGTTTCTGGACAACCGTTTTTTGCCAGAGAACCGTTTGGTTTCTCAGAAATCCTTTTGGTTTTCTGGAGAATCATTTTGGTTTTCCAGAGAACCGTTTGGTTTTCTGGAAATCCTTTTGGTTTTCTGGAGAACCAGTTTGGCTTTCCAGAGAACCGTTTGGTTTTCTGGAAATCCTTTTGGTTTTCTGGAGAAACAGTTTGGTTTTCCAGAGAACCGTTTGGTTTTCTGGAAATCCGTGTGGTTTTCCGGAAAACCAATTAAAAACCAAAATTTTTTAGCGTGTATATACTATCACAATCTGTATAATGAATGTGTTTTTCTTTAAAACCATTAATTTCTAAAATAAAGTTGTTCATGATTCGTCTACATGTAGGGTGAGCAAGAATAAAAGAACCTAAATGTGATGGCATGAATGATGTCTTTTCAGTGTCTGTAATATTAGCTTTAAAAAATTCATCATCTCCCATTTCTACTTTCACTAAAAATTGTTCATCATTTACTTTTTCAAAATCTTTTACTTCTTGAGTGAAATTTTTTCTTAATGTATTCTCATTCCATGAATGATATTTAGTGGTTATGTCTTTTTGTACGGTTTTTCCATATAGTGAATTCATTAATAATTTAATTAACTCATCGCCTACAGTGCTTCCTTTTATTTTAAATTTTTTTCTTAAATTGAAGACCTTTTCAATGTATTTTCGAAATGGTGAAACGTGATAATTTTCTTCATAAATTATGCCATCTGTAATAGATGATACTTTCCACCACATCTAACAATTTCCTGTATGTCTACAGAAATTAATACATAATAACACATTCCATTCCTAAGCCGTATTACTTCTTGATTGCAATTGTTTTCATTCTTTTCCTTATCTTTCGCAGGAACTGGTTGGAAAAACATACCATCAGGATAATGAAACACAACTGTGAATTCCAGTTTTAGGACGAAATGATTGAGTGTTAAAATGATATAATACGGCTTGCTCTTCTTCTTGTCTAAATTTTCTAGCTGATTCAGCTTTAGGGTATTCTGAATGTTCGTCATACATAGCTGATGGATATAAAGATGTTGCATCAAAAGCCATTAAGAATTCATTTTGTTATTCGAGTAGTTTATGTTCAATTTCTTTACAAAAAGCATTCTTGTCTTGCAACTGATTATACTGCTTCATTAAATCTATTAAATTATTATGACCAGTAGAGCACGTCCCACAGAATAAATACCGTTGTAATATTGGCCTCAAGATGTTACAAAATAGAGATTCGTCTTATGTCTTATAAAATGTCTTATATTTGCCGACACTCTTCCACCTTTAACAGATTTTCTAACATAGTTTCTAGTCCATAAATCAGTATGTGAGTGTATAAGTGTATTGTCATCCTGTACGCTCTTCATCCAACCGTTAAATGTTAAAGCGGAGGATGTTAAATTAGTAGTTATATCTTCACCAATTAATTCTTGCATGACATTATTATACTTGTAGATACAAAATGCTAATGAAACAACATCGTGAATTAAATACGGTTTCCTCCACTCATGTTCTTTTTCTTGATAATTGTCATGTGTAATTTCTCCAATTTCATAATTTAATTTACACATATTGGTAGGGGTTTTAAAATTCTCGCACCATTTGGAAAGACTCGTTTTCACGTGTTGATAGCTGCATTTCATTACAATAGTTTGTAAAGGTTTACTTGGTTTTATGTTTCTTTTTGTAGACTCATCTAGTTTGTTAGATCTAGAGAAACGTTGGATATACTTACTAACACTTTCAGTTGTATAAGAATTTTGTAAAGAAGCACCTAGTTTTAAGAAGCACCCTGTTTTAAGCGGTGGTTTAGTTAATTTAAAATTAGATTTTATCGGAAAATGTGCATCGAATCCTAATGAATTGTGCGCTATTAAAGTTATTTTCGGATAATTAAAAGATCCAAGGTTTTGGAAAAATTGATGTATTGGACATTCACCTTGTTTCCTAATAAAGATTTTCACACAACGTTGAAGTTTGTTAAGTTCTTGTTCAGTTAAGTTATTGTATTCACTTATCTGTTTCTTACGTTCTTTAATTTCATGTTCGTCCTTGCTCCTTTTTATTTTAATCATATCGCGTAACAATCGTGGGTCTACTTCTTCCAATCTTCGCTTCGGTAAGCAACACATGAATTTATTGAAATTGATAGCACCTAAAGCATATGGAATAGGATGAGCTCTTGGATAACGAGGATCTGGATAAGTTTCGAGATCCCATATAAATGTTGAACCATAGTCAATTGGTTTCTTTGTTATGGTTTTATACGGAAGTGTTGTTAGATTTTCATCAGTAACAATTTCATATATTGGTTTAAAATTATTTTCAATTTTCTAATAGCTTCTGCTTTGTAGCACTTATTTATTAAACAGTAGTGTCCTATTGATGAACCTTCATGAGAATAATTGTAATAAACGTAATTATGAGACGTTGTAATACCTCTAGGATTTAAATGACGATTAGTAGGACTGAAATACTGAACACATTCTCCAAAGTATTTATTGAATTGAGAAAATTTGCAGTTTGACATTACTCCTGTTCTAGATGTAGCTTTCTCTTTATATAAAAGTCATTAAACATCTCGAACATAATTTTATCTTGTTCTTGATTGAACCCACGTAAGGCGTTGTAACATCTTATAAAGCAGAAATCTTCAGAAGCAATGTAGCAATATTGTCCGGTGTATTCTTTGATTCTATATTTCATGCTAATTAATACCAGCACCTCTATGTGATCTTTGTACTAGCTTCATTCCAAAATCTTCGTATTTGAGACTACCTGTAAAAACCCATTCATTAGTATCTGATTTGTCATCTAGATTACGAAGCCATGTTTCAAATGAATTTTTATTATAAAATGTAGCGTAAAAGTTTGGTATTGTGGTTCCATCTTCTTTGTTTATTACACCAAATAAATTTAAAACTTTCCCATTTCGTAAAAGGGCAAAATGCAAGTATATCATTTACTAAATTAGTAAAAAGTTCATTTTCATACGTGATTTCGTTCGGATTAAACAGATTCAATAAATCATCACCAAGTCTATCATCAGAGAATATATCAGTAATTGTTGTAGCTGTTTCTTTTGTTCCACGGTTCTGTTTTTTAATATTACGTCTAATACTACGCCTAGTACGTTTCTGTTTTTTAATACGTTTACTACGTTTAATTTGTGCATCAACCTCAGCAATTTGTTTCTTGATTAATTCATCAATCCTAGCCATTAATCCGAAAGACATTTCACCATTCATATTTTTTTAAAGAAAAAATTATGTTTTTAAATTTACACAGGAATATTCAGTTGATGCAATGTCTCTAACTCATGCTTTGTTAAATTTTCTTTCTTAATCAACCACCATAAATTATTGTATGCTAAAAATACTCTGAAACTTCGTAGGCAAAGTGGAAAGGTGTTTGATTTAACACAAGGTTTGATACCATGTTTTGTTTTATAATCTGTAACGAACGCTACGCATTTATGATGATAACAAAATCTAACTTCTTTCTTTGAATTTACAGGGTTTGTAGGATGACGATAATTTTTTAAAACTGGCACCTGTTTGATTATATACTGAGTACAGTCGTCATGTATAGACATAATTTTATTTATTTTTTAATTATAAATTTACATTTCATATGAAGATAAGTTACAATTAAGTACTATTGCTACATCCTGTTCATTTCATATGAAACAAAAGTTACATTTTATGCACTTCATGATTATGATTTTATATTATTTATTATATTTTATATTTTTTTATGCACTTCATGATTATGATTTTATGATTGGTTGCATGGCACTTAATATATTTTTCGCATCAGAGACTAGAGGTTGTACATTTTTCAATACATCGCGGAAATCATTAATGCCTGTTCGGATAACATCTAGTGTATCCCTATTTTGTAATCGTTTAAGATTTGCTATCTTTAATACATTATTCAGATAATTGTCGAAATAGAAATAAAATGTTTTTGGTATGATCGTTAGTGGCTCAAGTGACGCATTTTCTAAGAAGATAATTATTTCTTCGATTTTATGACGAGATAAATTCTTTGCGCCTGCATAGAGACTAATGTCAAAATCTGATGAATTGTTTTATAAGTCATGTTCGCTATCTAATAACGCATTTAGATCTTTATGATACACTTGCATTTGATTCATAATGGTATCAACACGTATTATCCCATATTTCACATGTGCATATTTAGCTAAAATTTAAATTTAAGTTTAAATTTTTCTTGATATTCTCAAAGAACGCTGCATTATTTTGTGTAGTTGTGTAAAAAGTTTCCACATTTTCTCTAATCTTATTATCTACGTCACAAACTGTATGAGCTAATACAACTATTCGTACATGATGGTGACGGCCTTTTGTAAATATTTCTGATATGTCTTTTTGTTTCACTAAACTAGCTACATCATCTAATATTAGCAAAGAGTTCTGTTCATATGTGCCCGCAAAACTTTCCATATCTTCTAACATATCTAAATCTCTTCTATTATAAACATTTGAATATCCTTGCCATTCGTCAGGTTTCAAACAGAAAACATATACATCTTCTTCTTTAAAATGATCTTGGATGTACTAAAGCATAAATGTCGTCTTTCCACTTGCAGTCTTTCCATAAACTATAAAATGCAAGTTCTCTTGTGTAATTCGTCCTTTCGGTTTATCATTTTGATGAGATGGATGTTTCCAACCTTTAAACGTTTTCGTTTGTTCTTTATAAAATGCAACCTTCATTTGTTCCTGCGTTTGTAGGAAACCTAACCAATTTACGAAACGATAAGCAAGATAAATGAGAATACATATGATAATAATTTTTACACAATGAAACTTTATGAACCCAAAGAATCTTCCAAGATCTGATTCTTCTGAAAATAAAGATCGTTCCTCATTACGTTGATTGAGCTGATTGGTTACAGGTCGTGGATTAGGTACAACAGTATACGCATTTTCTCTAGGTTTCATATAATTTACCGGTGGATTTTCCATTTTTTAAGTGAGAAAGGTACTTCGGACACCGTGTGTCCGTCACACATTTACACCCCCACACCCCCTCTCTAGGAGCTCTAGACTCGAAGGGACCCTGGGGCGGGGGCCCAAAACGAAGCCATATCCACTCACCCGAGCGTATGGGGAGGGCTCTAGACTACCACAGACGCAAAGTTACTTTCCCCCACCCAAAGTTACTTTCGCATACCCAAAGTTACTTTCCCACACAAGTGGCTGAATGTCGTTGGTAGTTTTTTTCTTCAATAACACTTTGTTACACTTGAGGCATCTTACTTGTACCTTTAAACAATCTTCACATTGGTACTTACTATCATAAAATTCCGATTTGGGTTTTAAAATTTCGCAATTAGTGCATTTTCGTGTGTTCGTAGAACATGAATTATAATGATTAGAAAACCCCTGACTAGTGAAAAATTTGTTACAACACATACATTGTCTATCTTTTATTTTAGGGAGTGGCGGTATTGACATGTCCCTAGGTGACGGGCAAAATTCTTCGACGTTATACTTTTCCCACAGTCATTACATTTTTTTTCTTTTTTGCTTGTGTTACCTTTCGTTGCACTGGTTGTACTGTTTGTACTGTCCTTACTGGTTGTACTGGCTGCACTGGTTGTACTGGCTGTTCATGTAGGGGTGTACTGGGTGTACTTGTACCGGCTGTTCATGTACTGGCTGTACTGGGTGTACTGAGTGTACTGGCTGTTCATGTACTGGGTGTACTGAGTGTACTGGCTGCACTTGTACTGCCTGTTCATGCACTGGGTGTACTGAGTGTAGTGCCTGTACTGGCTGTACTGGTTGAAGTGGCTGTGCTGGGTGCACTGTCGCATGAACTACTTTCATATGTTTATTTAATGATGCTTTATTACGAAAAGATAAATTACAGATTTCGCATAGAAGCTTGGTTCCGCCAACTTCGCTGGATAACATATTTTTTAGCAGAAAAAAATAATCTGGAAAAAATGATGTTAACAAATGTTGGCGGGTATGCTTACATTCCGAATAATCAAGAATCAGAAATAGAACTAGACAACTATATCATGAAAGCTGGAGACGTTTTAACAGGTCCGTTACATCTTTCTATTCTTCCATAACAAAAAACTGAGTTAGCAAATAAAGAATATGTTGATAGACAGTTCGATAGAATTGTGACACTGTTGACTCCACTAATGAAAGAAAAAAGCTTCTAAAGCAGAATGATAAAAGACTGCGAGAAAAGCTAACAGACCTAAGTAGCAAACATGGAAATATAGAAGCAGATATATCAGAACTCCATAAAAAATAACAGAACATTCAAAACTTGTAATCCTGTTATCACTAAATTTAAAGTTTGCCATTGCAAAGAATACAAATCAAAATAAAAAACTGAAAGAAGAGTTAGAAAAAAGTTAGCGAAAATAATCGAAAATTATTACAACACTTACAACAGCTGCAATCCACATTCCAAAAAAAGTGTTGATGAATTAAGTAGCCGAATCATACAACAAGCAAAATACATGAACAGAATGATAAATGAAGTGAAAGCACAAAAAAAGGTTAGCGAATTGAAGACCCTTAAAACGAATTTAGAAAATGAAGTAAAGAAAAATTATAAAGGAAATAAGGGAAATAAGGAACAGTTAAATGCTATTAAAGTTCAATTGAATGCTCTTAAAGCAAAAGTAAAGAAAAGTGAGAAAAAATTAGAAGTAAATGAAAAAGAAATTAAAGTACATCACACGCTGCGTTACACAATAGATAAAGTGCAACAAAAAATTAATAAAGTTGTCCATTCACACACGTAAATCTTAATAGAGCCTTGTTCAGAGGCTTTAGCCGACCACTTTGTTCAGAGGCTTTAACCGATCACAAACGTAAATATTTTTCCAAAAGTCAAATATAATCCTAAAAATGCCTATAATTTATAAACACCATCTTAAACATTTTGCTTCAAATAAAAAAATTGCTCATGAACCATCTATGAAACCTGTGTACCATTATGAAAGTGTAGAAACTATTCAAAAAGAAGGAGCTGGCATCTTTTCTGGTATTGGAAGTATCGTTAACTTGATTAACCCATTTAGCGCCAGTGTAACGTTTTCGTTACAGCACTTTTCGGAATTTGCTGTCTTCTCCAGCTTGCGACATATGTTACAATATTTTGATTACCATACATTATTTACCACATATTTTCAGGTAAACAATCGCCAATTCAAAATTTATCACTTTTTAGTGCTTATATTTTATAACGAAATTCGACAAAAAATGGGCTTACAATCTGCTAATATACTGAAAGGCTCAGTGTATGAGCGTCCACATGTAATTTACTGTAAATGTCATTTGCGTGATCTCATTATCCATCAAATACCGAAAAAAGCAATCAATGCTCGGATATTCATTCATGACATGGCATGTCAATTTTTGAAACAGTAACGTTTTAGTTACATTGGCGTAATATGATATATAAAATGTCAAAAACAACAACAGAGTAAATGAAGTAAACGGTGGTGAGTACTGTCAGTTTTCTTCAAAACTAATGTTTGTTGAATACTGAAAACGAACAATTATATTGGAATATTGCATTCCTAGTGTATTCTATGAGTGAGTAATGCTTGTTGCTATTTAAAGTCTATGGATTTCCCGTCACAAAACCAACTGAAGTCCATTCCCGTAGTATTTTCCTCAACATTAGACTTGTTAGCTCATGTACGGAAGCAAGTCAAAGAGGGATCAAATCTCAAGCATTTCCTCTTGTAGCTTAATCATAAGCATTGCAGGGGGTCAGTTCGCGTGGGTATAGAATACAAAGATGTCCTCCGACTCGAGCAATTTCAATACAAAACTTCTTTGGCCGTAGACGATGCATTTCTCCCTACAAGTGCACGCCAGCGGCTCGAGATGGCCCAAACTGGTTTAAAATATCTATAAAGGCTTAGCTTGATTATATCAACCTGTGTAGCTATCTGAAGACAATACCCAAGCTGTTGCTAACTATGGATAAAGAGGTTACTGAAATATGCAATAGGCCTAATGCCGACGATCACGGTATATGAATGTTGCCACAAAACCTCCATAAGTAAATGCTTCATCAGAGTTTTGAGACGATGATGAGTTTATGTGTCTCAGAGGTAAGTCTCTCAAACGATATCTTAGAGGTTAGTGACATCGTAAGGCACTGTGAGATTGCAACGAAAGATGATTTGAATGATCATTTCAGTAAACAGAAAAGCAGTCAACATAATGGCAAATATCGGTAATTTCCATCTTCGCAGATAGGACAAGCATTCTCTGGATGCATTTCAAGGCAAGAATCTTTATGAGATGCTTGATACGCATGCTGATGGTCTTATCGACCTCAGTGGCAGAAACCAATGACTACCATGGACAAAAGAATTGTTTAGGCCTACATAATACTAAACAATCTCAAATGCGTTCATTTCTTGATGTTCTTTATTTATGTGGACATTCCGAATGACCGAGGCGTCTCCAACTCTACCATGAATTTGGAGTCGATGCAGAAAGAGAATCAATTTCTCGACATGAATTTCGAAATATAAAAACTTGTTCTCATTCCAACGATAACGACTTCACAGCAAACAGCAACGACAAATAGCATAAAGCAGGTCTTTGAGTAAATTTGCTAATTCACAGTTTCGACAAATACCTCTGAAGTATGATGGAGAGCTTTCATGATGAAGCCATGACTCACTACTCGGCAGGAATTGCATGGAGCAATTCATAAGCTGCATTTGAAAAAAAACATGCTTTTGTATATTTTGACATCATATGACGCCATCGTAACGAAATCGTTACGGCTTTAATTTCTAAGATAGGGTTATTGTAATGAACTGGTCATCATATAATATTCTTAATTATAACATTCTGAAATACATACCACCGTTTTTATAGAAAATTTGCCAATATTACATAGGCGGCCTTAAATGGGTTAAAAATAATAGAGATTTGATTTCATCTGCTGCTAAAGGAGCAGCTATTATAGGTAGTACAGCTAGTGCAGTATCAAATGCTGTTAAGTCACAAAACGAATTAAAACAATTAGAAGCTATTCGTAAACTTAGGAATGATGCTAAAGAACTACAAAAAGATAAAAAGCTTTCAGAGGAAACAAAAAACAAAATTGCGAACCTGGCAATTCCGACTGAGAGTAAAAAGCAGGCGAAGTCTGGAAGAGCGGAACTCCAGTCTCTTGAAGAAATGAGAGGAAATGTGATGCAGGACCTAACCACTAACGTGGGAAATGGTGTAAACAGCGGAGCTGGAATAGCAAAATTCTAGTACCAAACTGATTTTTTCTAATAAAAAATGTAATGTCGTCTCTGATTGAAGACAAATTTAGATTAGACGATCCCCCGTTCGTTAGTTACAATCAAAAAAAAGAATGACTATATAAGAGTTACTATGAATCCTGATCTTCAGGAAGAGTGAATACTGGAGGTGATTCAATTTTTGAAGTTGATACTCAGGAAAGTTTTTTATATTTACCCGATTCACTTTGACACTGTGAATATTCTCTATATTCTGATGCTGATTTTACACACCATTACCTACTACGGATAATATTACACTAAAAAACAATTTCTTTCCAAGATTACTTACGTAAATGCATTTGGATGTTGTAACACAAAATATAGAAACAATAAGTGATTCTCCTGGTATCATTGATTCAGTGCTTCGATTTGTTGCAATAGGTGAAAATACTAAAATGCATGAAATCGAGGGATGGTTTCCTAATAACCATACCAGCATACTTAAAGATGATTTAACTCACACTGGAACAGATGCAGCAGGGATTGCGAAGGATGTAGAAAACATAGAGAAACAGTTAAACAGTACACAAAATAGCTGATATCAGAAAAGACGTGATTTTAACAAGAAAAGTAAGCAAACTGTTGAGTGGTCATCATCTCCGTTATTCGGTTATTTAGATTACACAAAAATATCATGTGAATTGAAATTCAAACTCATAGTTCATCGTACTTTAAATAATGAAGCAATATTTTATGGAAAGGATGGAAGAAGGCATACATAAAAATTGAAAAACTTTGAAAAAACCATTGAAAAAATGGTGGATAAAACATATTACTCCCAGTTTAGAAGTTGAAACAACTATTACGAAAAGATTAAATACGAACAAACCAATTCCAGTAAGTTTATGAAGCGTTCTAAGAGTTCTGTAACTTTTTCTGAACAAAGATTTAACTGGCAGTTCACAAGGACATCAAATACTTCAAGATTTTTTCTCACTTTTCAAAGGAATGAAACACCTGGTTTTGATAGGAACAATAGTCAGTTCATATCATTCTGTTAGTATTTTAAAAATTTCATTAAATCAAACACGTTACCCTTTTGATCCATTAAGATTTGATAACACCAATAATCAGTTTATGGAAGAATATGATGCTAATAGCATTTTGTGTCGAGAATTTGGAGAAGAAGCACAATTAACTCCTGTAGATTGGAAGAATTTAAATTACATCCTGTTTTCTGCTTTGAATTAAGTGCACAATCGGAAGATGGGTGTGATGTAGCAATTAATATCGAAAAGAAAATTTCCACAACATCATTGATGGCTTATGGTTTATTGCTAGAAGACGCTGAATATTCCATTGAAATTCTTACTGGAAAGATGTTTAGGATCGGTTAATACTCTGAACAAGGACCTATTGGTTAGTAACCCAAACCCTCGTCGATCGGCTAAGGCCTCTGAACAAAGTTCTATCGATGAAATAAGAATAATTTTTTTATTAAAAAAAGGTGCAGGTGAATGATAAAAATACGAATGAATTAAAACTACGTAACATCATTGACAAAAATACACCTAAATCTATTATGATTGACAAAAAGAAGTATTACATAAGTAAACCAATGATAGAGAATATTAAATTACAAGAAGAAAAGAATGGTTGAATTCTCCAATTAATTCCACTAATAATAGGAGGTATAGCAGCAGCAGGAAGTGTTGCAGGTGGCACAGCTCGTATTGTCCAAGCAGTAAATGAAAAAAAATCACAGAAGGCAGCATTAGAAGAACAAAAACGTCATAATATGGAGTTGGAGAAAGCTGTTAAGGTTGAGGGAATAGCAGATAGTTTTATTAGTAAATTAAATTTAGTTGATGAAGGAAACGATATCTCAAGAATGTACTACATAATATAGTTGATTTAATTGAAATATAAGAAACTAAAGATGGTTCTGGAAGATATCTAAGTCCTAGTATGGTGCGTAAATATTTAATCTTTAGAAATGATTTTGAATAACTAAAGAATTTCAAATCTAGATCTAATGGATTATCTCTTAAAATTACATAAACCTTGGTTCCGCCAACTTCATCCTCGATGCCGAGACGCGAACCGTCGACTTCGTTGCATTCCGGAGGTGATATACAAAAAACATTATCAAATGTTCCGGGATTTATTTGGGCAAAATATAGAGGAGAAAAACATCTTCCTGGTCATTCATCGCCCAGGAACTCGATTAGATATAAGACTAGATGAGAATGATAATCCGAAACCAGGTGAAGAACCTAGAAATAGAGTAAATGCAGCAGCTTATAGACATGATTTAGCATACAGAGAACATCATGATATAGCTTATAGACATGTAGCTGATACGAAAATGATTCAAGAATTAAATAATATTGAAAATCCTACTTTTAGAGAAAAACTTGAAAAAATGTTTGTTAAGAAAGCATTACAAGCTAAAATGCGTTTTGGTCAAGGTTTTAATGAAACAAACCAAAGATCAGTTTATGCCTCCGAAATTTCGAATGACCCAAGCCGCTACGCGTCTGAAATTCATAAGGAATATAGAAAACCAAAATATCTTTTGAAAGTAAAAGTATTTAATAAGGATGATATTTGGAGTGCAGATCTAATCAATATGCCGAATGAAAGAGGCTTTAAGTACGCATTGACCGTTATAGATTTGTATAAACGATACGCTTGCATGAAGCTTTTCGAAAGCAAAAGTGGTCTGTCAGTTAAATATGCGTTGAAGAAATCTTTAAAGAAAATAATAGAAAGCCAAAGAAGCTATTCGTTGATAAAGGGTCTGAATTTCTAATAGAAATATTAAGCCACTATTTGAATCAGACGAAAGTCATCGCCAAGGCTCAATTTGTTCCACAGAAAATGCTCGAAAAGCTGTAGTTATAGAAAGGTTTAACAGAACATTAAAAAGTAAAATATTCAAGTAATTTACAGAACAAGGTAATCAGAAATGGTTGAAGATACTACCAGGAATTGTTGACGATTATAACAATAAAATTCATTCAGGTATTGAAGAAACTCCTAAGAATGCTTCTAACGATCCTGATTTAATGCGAAAGAAAATGTTTGAAAATATTTATTTGAATGAGAGTAATCCGAATTTACAGAAACGTAAACCGAAATTTAAGATTGGAGATAGAGTGCGAATAAAAGAATATATATATATATATATATATATATTCTTTTAAAAGAATATAATAATACAGAAGAATAAATTTGAAAAAGGTTTGTTCATTATTGGACTAAAAAGATATTTGAAGTTTCCAAAATAAATTAAACTTTTCGGATTATTTATGAAATTTAAGATTTAAATAATGAAGAAATAAAGGGAAGATTTTATGAAAATGAATTACAGAAAACTGAGATTTAACTTCGCTTGAGCTTTAATTATCATTAGAACTAACGTCTTTCGGGAATGAAATTCCCTTATTCAATTCTAATATAATATCTAGAAGTGGTACTCCTCCCTGTAATTTGTATAAAACGTAAAGACATGACTGACCGCAATAAGTTGTTCCAGGGTTTCGAATTTGAAAAGTATTGTATGTTCCATTTCCAAGTATTTTTTTTACTTCATTTGTAGGGGGAAGTCTGTATGAATCGAACCAATAGTTCTCAGCCTCCAGGTGATCAAAATAATAATTAGAGCCGTTTTTATTTATTTTCTCTGCTGACCAACGTACTCCTTCTTGATCTGATGAGTGAATATTTGTTACAAAATCATTTCAGGTGCATCTTTTATCAATAGTAATTCATTTCTGATCAATACGTGAAAATTCTTTATTCCCAATTGATTTGCCATCTTATTTAAATCGAAATTTGTCGTGGTTTGTTTGCCACATATTTTTAAGAACTCAGTAAGACTCGTCATTTTTCATAAAATAAATTGTTTCTATTATATTCCCGTAAATGTGAAATTAAAAACAACACATGGATATTTCAAATTGGGTTTATCTATATTTACAAAATACATCCGCACAAGTCTACAAATAATGATGTCCACGCGCGGACAACGAATTTACGTTCTCCAATCAAATAAATTCAGCTACTACTATCTACCTTCTTTACAACAATCGTCTACTAACTATAATATTACAAATTGCATGAACGATATGTCCACGCGTGGACAAAGTTTCATTGGATGAGAGAAAAATGACGTCATATAACATCATAATGAAAATGATTGATAACAAAAGGGTTAAATAATCAATTATTCCAAAAACACTCATCTTGTGAAAGACACTGTATGTGAACACATATGTGAAATCTCCTTTATTATTCTCACGCAAAATTAATAAATGATTGGCGTGTTTTTCAATAAAAATTTTACATGTGACACTCAAAAGATGACTTTGGTTTTCGTAGTATAAGTGTTGTTTCAAAGAATTCAATAACGTTAAAATGTCCCCCGCCGGTTGTTTAAAATATTCCAATGAATTGATGAATGTATGACGCGGAACAACACTTACTTTCAACTGTTTTGTAAATGTTTCGATTCTGAAAGGAAGTGCTTCTTCCTTCTTTGCTTTGGCTGCGATTTTCTGTTGTTCTTTATATGCTTTTCGAGCAGGATTGAAGAGTAGAGGCGCTTTCTTCACTTGCTGGTCTATATATGAAAAGTGTTCAGAATGTTTCTCCGATGGAATGAACGACTCCGCAATATTTTTGAAGAACTGTGGAAGTACCGTTGCTATGTTAGTTTGTTGTTCAACGACTGCTCGACTCATGATTGACGGAGAAATTAGTACAAATCCCTATGTGCAAAATATAAGAATAACGTAATTAAAGATAGTGGAACGATGAGAGCAAGCAGATGATAAGTGTTGATTGAAATAATGTCACAACAATCTGAGCACACGATACAATGACAGAAGAGAGAGAAGTGAAACAGTACGTTTGACGTCATGGGGATGTGCTGACGCGCTTGCAAGAATTAAAACAACTTGCCTAACGTACAACTAAAATCTAATCGCATCACAACGCTGTAGCAACAACAGGAATTGTAAGAACGCCAGATGAAATGACAATAGTGAGAGCGCCGAAAGAAACTGTTAGAAATGCTCCAACGTCTTGTGTTGTATTCTTAACTATAGTCCATCTCTTTCTTAGTTTATCATAATGTTCTACTCTTAATGATAGTTGCGGTTCCTTATCTTTCATGTACCTGGCTCTATCTTTATGTTTTGCTATATCCATTTCATATGATAATGAAGGATGTAAAGTGGCCGATGGTTCCTTTGTTTTTACATCTTCCATTTTTTAAATGAATATTCTTATTGCATTTTTATCCATATTCATTTTTGATTTACTAAATTTCAAGAGGACCCTATTTTGCATATTGATTTGATAAATTTCAAGAGGACCCTACTTTTCCATTTTGATTTGCTAAATTTCAAGAGGTCCCTAATTTTTTCATTTTTTCATTTTTGTATCTGCCTAAGTGTGGGATCTGGTGCTGAGCGAAGCGAGTGCGCCGGATCTCATACCCTATACTACTAATGGCCAGGCGACCCAACTTCTGAATGGATGGGAAATAAATTCAAGCTTATGATCAATTTTATATTACAAATAAAAACTAAGATGAGACCATGGCGTGGAACATGACGAGAAGCTAGCCAAAATTATAAGTGATGAAAATCAGGAAACTAAAGAAACCAAATAAGATAGCTACGTACGGAGCAGGGATGCGAGTCCTATCATTTTTGTAGGACTCCGACTACGGGAGGCAAGTATATAAAGCCCAGTTTTTTGGAAAACAAATCGGATCATTGTAGGCTTAGCTGAACCAATGTTGGTGATCATTGCTGTATCAATTATCAATCATTATCGATGAAAGTTTATCAAATGTCGCTTTAAGTTGGATGCATACGATTCGGCTCCTCCCATCTTTTTGATGTGTGCTTCACTCGGCTCTTCTCCAGTCTTTACCAGGCAGGAAAATCCCACATCTTCCTCCAAAAAATATGAGAACACTTTCGATTTTAATATGCGCTTTGGAGGAGCCATCACATACACGACTTACGTGAGGGTAAGAGGATGATGTTCTCAAACAAACTACAGTAGTATTTCATTTTCGTCTCTGATGTGACCTTTGGTGCGTAGGTGTGATCGAGGCTAGGAGGGCTTGTCTTCTCTACTAAATCACCTACATCTAGTGAAGAGACAATCATTTTCTCACTACCACGGTTCATTCCTTCAACTATTGCAAGCTTGCAAGCTTTGCATGCAGCAGTGTCTATCTACTTTTGTTTGACGGAGAAAGTTGACATCAAGACACTGACAGCTATATGTACGAGAATAAATGATTTGTTTGTATCATATTTCGGGTCTAGTTATAGGCCGGAGTCCGGAGTCCTATCATTTGATAGGACTCCGACTCCAGCAAAAATGATAGGACTCCGAGACTCCGACTCCACATCCCTGGTACGGAGTCATAGGAAAGAAACCATGTGGCTGCATAAATCAAGGCTTCGGCCCCAAACCTCCACCTCTACCACATGGCGGGGCTAGGCCAGAATATTGAATGAGCGATAAGGAAAGTATCTCCAAACCTGAGGAAACATAGCTAAAACTTAACCGAAAATAGGTTTTGGATAAAAGAAAACAAAAGGAAACATAAGAATCAGGAAAATAGTTGTTCGTCTAACATACCGATGATGGAAAGTTTTTGGCGAGACGAAAAATAACCAAGCTTATATGCGAGGAACCTATTCATTGAGAAGGACTTTATGCAAGAATTAACTGATGGATTAACATTGTAACCCCCTTCATTGAAGATATTAAAATGCTCATAGCCTTTGATATGAAGGCGGAAGCATCAGATGAAATCCTAGCAATTTTTTTTCTTTTTTTCTTTTTTTTCAAGTCTATTTGAGGTACACCATCTGTTCAAATGTTCTACTTCTTCACGTGTAAGTTTATTTCCAATACATGAAGCGGTAAGAGGTAGGAGAAAGCGTCATCAGCGTATTTAATCATGTGAGCTTTAGTTGAACATGGAGCCAAGGAACCCATATGCGCGGCAAAAAGGTATGGTGCTAAAACGGCACCTTGTGGCACGCCATAGGTTATAGGAGAAATACTACTCTTTATCATAGACTTGATTGACACACGTTGAGTACAGTCTTGCAAATAACTCAATGCACCATCTAATGAAAAAAGTGGGAGACAATTGATATCAAGGGCACGAACTAGGAAGTCATGAGAAAGCTTTTCAAATGCCTTGGACATGTCAAGCAAGATCATCAGAACATCTTTAACATTGCCATTGCCGAATGCAGAAGTTACGAATTCCTGTACATCTACGTGGGCGTGGAGGGTGGAGGATCCTGGCCTGAAACCGAATTGATTTTGGCTTTACATATCAATTAACTGTGATTTGACACTTTCAAGGACAATTTCATCTAGAATTTTTGAGCATATTGGAGTTTTTATTACAGAATGGATAACACTATCCAGTTGCGTGGAGAATATCCTAAATACATGCGACATAGACCTTTTGTGCATTCTGAAAAAGCAGCCTGTGGATCTTCAGACGCTATATCACTGAGATATTCAATGTCTTTTATCCATGTCTCAATCTTCGAATTAAAGTATGAGGATTTGAATTCACAGCACATTTCATTCTCATCGTCATACATTCATTAGATGCTACAGAAAATGATTTTGCTTTTGTAAATGCATCGGCATTTTTTGCACTCAAAATGGAAATGTGCCTGTTTTTTCTTTGATGAGTGTCACTAGTTAGTATTTCGTATTTTCACTGTCCGAAAGAATGTAGTAGTTAAAGCTTTCCACTAAAAAGCGATGACAATAGTGAAGGTCATTTTAATTCATTTGCTTCATTTGATATTGTAAATATTCCATATTCAGTGATAACGATGATAAGTTAGTTGCAACCCCATATCCTTCCAATTTCCTGAAACTTCAACTTATTATTTTTTAGACAATTTGTTTTCACTTGACTAATTGCTTCCACCATCGACAGCTAGTGTAAAACCGACCGTCTAGTGTACAAATGAATTTCAGCTTTCAGTCCAGGTGCTACATATCTAGGAGTCCATGGATTTACATAGCCCTCACCCATGGATATCTATAGCTCACCCTACGGACTCGGGCATTTAAGATATCTAACTCGTTGAATGCTATAAAGAAGCAGTCACGCACTAGTCGATAAAAAATATTAACTACTGTATATTTAAGGATAATGGCTTTTAGGCCTATACATGCACAACGCAACTTGCAAATATCAAAAATAACAATATATAATATAAGTTACATGTAGATATACTGGTTGATTGTTATGCATTTTTGTATTATGTAATATGTACAGCTCCCGCCATTGATATCCGGACAAAACTAAAATTTCGGCATTTTCTACCTTTTGTTTGAAATAAAACTGTATACGAATAATTTGATCACTTTAGAAGACATTATTTGCATTAATGTGTAATAAACACTTGTTAGTGATGTGGTAAACGCATAATGCCTACATTGGCATAGATATCTCACCAAAAACCGATATGTGCTACAATTAAGGTCTATTAGTTTTGCTTGCTAAAATGATGATACACGCTTTTTCTCATCCCGAAATTCACTGCAGCAATATAACGGTACACGCTGATCGGAAGATGCTTAGTATTGGCTCGCTACGACCAATCAGCACACAGCGTGCTGAATCATACAATAGACATTCATAGTGCACAGTAGACGAGAGCCGTAGTGTCCTTGTTTCAAAGCAAATCTCTCTTGTCTTGATAGTGACTTCTCCATTATTAAAATGCCGAAGAGAGGTAAAGAGCCGTCGCCTCGCAAGCGAGCAACTGCCGTTTCTTTATTGAATGAAGGATATACCGTCAGAGCTGTTGCCCACCAAAAACAGGTATCGCCAAGTCAACGGTTGGTGACCTCAAGAAGAGATGGCAACGAAATCCTAAGGTTTACGGTTCTCCAAAGAAGCGGAATGGTGCCACAAAAGAAAATTCTTCAACAACTGATCGTCTCATTCTTCGTGAGTGCATGAAGCACAGGTTTTCAAGCGCTGCTGCTATTCGCAGAATGCTCGGTGATGTTGTGGCGAATGTCAGCATAAGGACCATTCAACGTCGCCTTAATCAAGCCGGAATGAAGGCTAGACGCCCAGCTCAAAAGGCATTTGTTAATGCCTATCAACGACGACGACGTGTTCTTTTCGCCAAGAAGTATCTCTCTAAGGATGAAGATTATTGGAAAAGAGTGATTTTTACCGATGAAAGCACGTTCGACATCTACAGAAATCGCGGTAGCATCAAGGTTTAAAGACGCCAGGGTGAGCGATACTCTCATGAGTGCATTCTTCCAACGATCAAACACCCTCCGATTGTCATGATAAGGGGCGCGTTTTCTTATAATGGTGTCGGACGCTTCCGGATTTTGAGAGAGGTGAGAAGGTGAATCAAACAGTGTATAAACAGTTTCTTGAGCGAGAGCTTCGCATGAAAATGGATGAACTGCATCCCAACACCAAAGCAGTGTTTCAAGACGACAACGCACCTTGTCATAGAGCAAAGAGCATACTGCGATATCTTGACGAGCATGATATCCCTCACATCAGAGACTGGCCTGGTCAGAGCCCCGATATCAACCCCACTGAGAATTTGTGGGCAGATATCGGGACCGATATTCAGAAGAAAGCTCCAACAAACCGCCAGGAACTGATAGCAGCCATCGTCAGTGCTTGGTACAGATGCATTACCCCCTCCCGCTGCCAAGCGTTGGCTATGAGTGTCCCGAGACGTCTCAGAAATGTTGAAAGAAACAAAGGTTTCCCCACAAAGTACTAGAATGATCATTGATGACGATTTCCCATGTCCTATTTTCGTTTTTTGCCTCATGATGTGTACTGTAAAAGATTTTGTATTACCAGAAGTAGTGTTTTCTTGGTCAGTATTAAAGATCGGGCATTAACTCATTAATCAAAGTAAAAGAAAAGCAGTAGCTAAATTATGCCATAATAATGAACAAACCATAGAACAATCAATAATACGCATACAGGATTGACATAGATCAGCTAACTTACTCTACATTTCAATAATATGACGATTTCTCTGAAAAATCGTTTTTGTCCGGATATCAATGGCGGGAGCTGTATATATTTCTGACTATAGAGATTTAAATTTAAAAAAATCATGCACAAGCTGCGTAAATAACTATTATCCATGGACATCTATACCAGGTGTGACATGTGAGGTGCCCCAAAAAATTGCCGGAAACTAAGCGGTTATATTAACTTATCTTGTTAACGTGGTCACTTTCCATTCTATTCAGCTGACTTTTTGTATACAGATGCAATATACCCATGAGATTAACTGTCTCAAATTAAATGGTCTGTAATGTTTGAAGTCTGAATATTCAGTATCGAGCTCTTAGAGAAAAACGAACACAATTTCGACTTCTGTGTATTTCGAATGTTGAGATTCAGGATATCGGAGATATTGACACGCAATTTCTATCAATCAACATTGATCACATCAAGCAAGGACTGCTACAACATTCTCGCATGCATAACCGATCATAATGTGGTTTAGTGTCGATCAAGAGCATATTGGTGTTTGCCGACAGTAGGAGACTTGAATTGCCAAATCTAAATGTGCCAAGCTTCATAGATAAATGTTCATGAACATGAAAGGAAATGACCTGAAGATAATCCATATCAAAAATTATGACTAGGCTCAATACATGTACTTTTCAGATGTTAAGTGAAAACATAGAAAATTTCATTTTTGCCAAACACTGTGATATGCGTCCCATTGGATAAAAGATGTTTTTCCTTGATCCTGTCTGACAAGAAGTGGAACCATGTAGAACTAGGCAGACCCGTGGATTCGTAGCAAGCATAGGATGTACATCATTCTGTGAAAGTCTCATTTTCGGCTCGTTGCCTGCAGAAGCTCGCTCTGGCTGCCAAACTAATAATTGTGATCTGAAAACGTTGAAATCAACCGAACCAGGATGATAAATTTCGGTTGAACCTACAAAACAATGTTCTAAATGTACAATTAAAGTCGAGTTTCAAACTGACTCTTGAATTTTGTTTTATACTCGCACATTACTTAAAAACCTTGCTTTCACAAATCCTTGTTTGCAAATCATGTTTCATAAGCATGTATATTCAAAAGCCGTGTTTTTCTCCTTCATACATACATGCACGTATCAAAACACGCCATGTGTTAAAACTTCAATTCAATCAACAGTTGATGAGCATGCTGTAAATTTGTAACCCTGATGTTTTATTCACACAGCGGGAGCAGATTAAGACATGTGTGAGCATAATCAATGTGAGCAATGCTGTCTATCCATGCACTGGAGTGGCTAATGCTCAGAATTCGATCAAGAATTAGTCGATACCGACTAATTCTTGATAACATAAACAGGCGACATGATAAACTTATAACTCTACTCAACAAATAAACCAGGTCTTGAGGCTACTGATTTATGAAGGGAAGCGATGTGAAATGCTGAGATAAGAAAACAAAAGACAATGAACGCGGAAGCTATCATGTTCTGTGCAAAACCTTGCACAACCACATTTATTTTGAATAATTTCTCTTAGCTATTGTTCCCATTAAATGTTGTTGGGAAGATTTAGCAATTTAGCGCTAGAAATTTTTGAAGGGTCTCCTTTTACTATTAATAGAGGCAGACAGTTCATCATCAATGGAAATCCTATTTCTAAGAAATCCTAGTGTCACATGACAGTGAGAGCACAGCCATAAGTAAGTAATGTCTTTTGCAAATGCCAACATTACATTTCAGAATCAAAATCTCGAATACCTGTTGACAAAACAGTTTTGGCATGGCGTTTCCTTCAAACAATGTTTCCGTGGAGTATTGTCTTGTTGCTTGGCGGTGGATTTGCTTTATCAGAAGTTTGTGAAGTAAGTGCAAATTACCTCCTCACGAAAGAGAAATATCGATCTCGCCGAAGTGCCACTTATGTGAAAAGCACCACGAGGAGCTATAAATGAAAACCGAGTGACCAAACTGCAAATTAAGAAGTGTGCCGTTTGTGAAATTTTTTTATCACATTTGTCAAGGGTCTGTCGCAGAACATTGTTACACTAACTATTACCTTCATTTCAGTCCTTTTGTACCGTCAGCGTAGCCTGGTGAAGAAGGCACGAGCCCGTCTCCTCCGTAAACTTCGGTTCGATTCCTGGGTCGGGGAATCAAGGGTGTTGTTCAAGGGTGTTGGATTGACTTAGTCGTTATCATTCTCTTTAGATATCAAATGTTCTGCGACAGACCCTTGTTGTCAATTTACAGTGTGACGCAGTCGAATGACATGCTGATATGCTGTCTCACTACAAAATGAATGTCGGTAGCATTCTTTCAGAACTAATAGGACAATAATCTGTCGATATCGCTTGGAGATGACTACTGCCTTCACTCGCATTCCTATTGTACCGTCAGCGTCACATACAGAAAAACATGCGAGCTCGTCTTCACCACGGACTTTGGTTCGATTCCTGAGTCGGGCGACGGTGGTCGGGGAATCAAGGGTGTTGGTGTCTATCATTAACTTAATCGTTGTTATTCTCTTTAGTTATTCGACATAAGACCGGTAGTACTTTTCTGAATAGGACTCAAACATGAAAAATTTCAGTCCCTCTCCATCAGAAATTGAATCATTAAAAGATAACCGCAATTCATTTTCAGACCAGTGGTTTATCCAAATGGGTTGGACTGCAATTGGAAGTCCTACAACATGTCCCTGTCGCAGCCCTTGTAATGGCCATTGTATTTGGCACAGCTTGTCTGACTGAAGTTACATTCAATGCTGCTACAGCAACTATCCTACTGCCAATTTTGAACGAACTGGTAAGCGAACCGCAGTTGTGTCCTCATTTCATGTCACATAATTTTCGACTTGACAAATTCTAATTGTGCTGAAGAAAAACATCATCTGCTAAATCAGTGGTGAGCAGCGAGAGGCCCACCGCCACCATTTCTCATAAAATCGGCCCTGACTTTTTGAATCAATGACTTGAAACTGGCCCACTCCGACTTTGAACTTTGATGTGTGTTTCTAAGGTTGAGGGATGTTCTTAGGAAATTGCAAAGCCACTAACTACCCGAGAAAAAAACGTATCAACTTTACCAAATATTTGGTATTTACTTGGAAAATTTATAAGATTTGAATAGTTTAACAAACGTTTTGGAAATTTAACAAATTTAGGAAATGTGTAACAATTGCCTAACAAGTATTTGCTACATTTTGTATGTAAGTCGATATTAACGAATTTTGCGAAATTTAGAAAACGTTTATCAAATGCCTAGGTAATATTTGTTTGGTTATCCAAACAAATGATTTTTTTGCATTTACTAAGTTTGATGAAAGAAAAATCTTGCAATAGGCAGGATCCGCTTATGAGTAACTGTCGTAAAAGGCTATTTTAATTGCATGGTGATTTCAATGTGCGGTAACTTCACCCGTACAATTTTTTGAACTCATGCATATCACAAGGATGATCATCAGCTCTCATAAACTCTGATTACAATCATCTCTCAATAAAATAGAAATGCAACGTCACAGGAAATACCCAATAATAAAGTCTGTACTATATCACACTTTTGCGTCGTTGATAACTGGCTGATTTTTTTGCCATCAAACTTAATTAAATGATTGAATAATGGAATAATTGTCAGGAAACTGTTGATATTTTTCTATGATGGCACCAACAATTTCTTTCAAATCTTAAAGAGAGTGAATTATGTCATTTCCATGGATATCGACATATGAAACATGTGGGCCTGAAATGTGCATGTCTACTATTATTTCGAGTATTTTATATATGCCAATTTATATTTGATGAAATGGTGTGTATAAAATAAATATTCAGGTGACTTCATCACTACTCTCTCTCTCTCTTTCTCACTCACTCACTCGTTCCCCTTTTCTTCTTCTTCTACTCATTTTTCATCATCTTTCACATTCACTACATGTACACTGTAGCTACAATAGCAACAACATCAGTCATATATTTTCATTATTAAGGGAGCCTAAGCAGTTCTATCGGCACGCATTTTGCTTCTCAAATTAAAGCATTTATTGAAGTTTCTAAGTTCCATACCGTGCCCATCAGCAAGTCGACTTTGATCAGTTTGCTCATGTGTTCGCTAAATTACTTAGCTAGTAATTTGCAAAACTTATGATATTAAATCAGTATGCAACTGAACCAAACAATTACATAAGCATCGCTCAGTCTGCGTAATCATATCTCGCTTCTATAACTTTCCGTCACTATATTAAGGAAATTCGCCACGCGCGCGCAGCTGAGGAAGTTCGTTCACATTGTTGGCAGCCTGGTCGTGGCCGCATTCGGGAGCCATGAGCGGTCGATAATATTCTCTAGCTGCGCTGTGACTCAGCGTCCCTGCTTAATAATTATTATCCGCCCATCACGTGGAACAGAGAGCTGCGCCAGGCGCAGTAGCTTGTGCACTCTTCGCTCTCCTGGTCTATCGAACGCGTGTTTACGTTAACTGCTTAATATTACAAAAGTCAGCGCATCAAGAGGATATTTCTACTCACACACCTTTATTTATTCATCGTCGGTTTGTGATCGCCTACGTTTTTTCATCATCTTGCTTAGCTATCATGCACAAAATGGAGCACAACTCGAAAATGAACACTCGCATGTAGTCAGTGAGTTCTTCCAGTCAATGAAGCCATCAAGTTCCTTTGATTTTTGCATCAGAATTAAAAATGCACCTCTTGGATCATCTACAGAAAAATGGTAAGCTTCTAAATGTTTCTGAATTTATTTTGTCAACTTAGTTTCAGCATTTAACTGCAAGTCTAGGTACATGTATTTGGAAATCCCGAAAACAAAATCAAAGGAGAGATTTGGTCATAGATTTGGGTTTATTGACCATGAACACGTAGAGACATTTCTATTATTGACTACTGCTATATCTGCTCTTAATTTTACAAATAATAAAGAGCTACTAGTGTCATACTTAATTTACTGATAACAAAATATCTCAATTCCTCTTAGTTCCTCATAGCAGACATATCACATTTTAGGAGTCCTACCAATACTTTGAATTCATTTGTGTGATGGAAAACCCAAGTAAAACGATGTGTTTCTTGATAGCTATAATATTTATTTATATATAAATATTATAGCTATCAAGAAACACATCGTTTTACTTGGGTTTTCCATCACACAAATGATGTCACATGCCCAAGGCTTATTCACTTTGAATTTAATATGAGAATGTGCATGTATATCAGTTTTCACGACGACGTTTCTCGTTGAAAAATCGATCAAAAGTTGATTGTGTCGTAAAAAAAAATCATAATCAAATTGGAATATGTTGAAATGGTAATATATTGTTTTCAAATTCGTAATTTCTGATTGCTTACATTGAAAATAGCACAAACATCTGGTTATGTTGAGACAAAATAGTTGCATACTAAAAACCTTAGAAACTATGAGCACGAAAGAACTTAATTAGCGCATTAAAACCATTTTAATTCAGCACTTCAATATTTAGATATGTAGTATACTTGTGCAATAGTATCAATATTTGGATGACAAATAATTGAAAAAATTTTTGAAACAGTCAAACATGCTATAAGTCATAAAGTTCTATTTCAGGACTGCAAAAATTTTAGATGGAGAATGTTTTTATCAATGCGGACAAACTATTGAGCTATTCGATATCTGCTTAAGTTATACAATTTAATCTATTTTCTGAAAGATGGATCCATCAAGGAAGCTTGTTTAAATAGGTCATTATTTCCATTTTATATATGTTGAATTGAAAACCTGTAGCCACCGCCTATGATATTCAATTAATTTTTTCAGAATTGCCACATTTTAGAAAATGGTATCAATTTGACATTTCGAGTAGTTTAAGAAAAATGATCAAGCACACAAAAGGCATAGATGCTACACGACGGACTGCACGTTGTTGGCTACATGCACACTGTAATAAAGATCAGTCATGCGTTGCAGTCCAACAATAGGTTTAGTTTTGCAGAATCAATAATTTTTCATGCTTTACGATAAATATAAAACAATCAAAGTACAAACGCATTGCTGCTCTTTTATTCAATTTGTGTTTACTTATTACAAATTATGCTTCGTACTTTTCACTATCATCGTAGGCCTAGCTATTATGGTCACATGTTAATTGAAGGCCAACCATGAATTACCTGTAGAGATGCTGTCATATAAGCGGTAGACAAGATGACATTACGTGTGTATGTGTTTGCAGATTGTGATTTTAAACAAATTGTTTAGAATAAAATAAAATATCAAAATAAAATTACATGTGCGGTATTAAATACTATAATAAAAATTCAAGCATTCCTGAATATCTTCATCGCATGAACGGTTTACAAGCAGTCGGTAATAGGCTACATCTCGGTAAGGCTCTGTTTTAATTTGCAGATTGCATTTTTTGTAAAAACAGTTACCGGTACTTGAATATCAAAATAAAATTATTGATAAATACTAAGAGTATTGATTAAAAAATAATTGATAAATTGTTAATGATCACAATTCAACCACTCTTGAATATCTTCATTTGCTATCAAAATTCCTAAGAATATCGCTTTCCACATTGTCAGAGATGAAATATTCCAAAAGCAGTTTTCTTAATAGTCTTTACTGTAACACCTAAAATTACTATAAATGATTTATCTTCTGAACTTTGAGTAGGCCTACCCATAGAATGTTAATTAAGATCCGTTAAGTTTGATAATTCTGCTCTGCACATCAGCACAAGATTTGTCTACTTTTTTACAGGTGTTGATTTCTGAGGTTGTGTATCTGTCCATCGATGACTCAATACCTGACCTACTTTCGGCTGCTTTTCCGTCTTGTCTTGTGAGCTAATTAACTCCGAAAACTACTGGTATTATTCTTTATCCATAAATCTCTCATACTCGCAACGTCCCAGCGATCGTCAGATTTGGACAACCGTGTTGTGGTCCAACCGCAAAGATGTTTTTTTCAGTGACCTCGTATCATCGCTTCAAACTTCATTTGGTAGTGACTGTTTCTCCGTTGAACTGTAAATTTTTCGTGATATCACCTCTATTCTTAAAAATGTAACTGATAACGGCGCGACGGTGTTTGACTCGAAATGACAGTGTTTCAGATGAAGTGAAATGCGTATTCGGGCTGTGGGCATGCTTTCTGGTTGGAAGGATTTTCAAATGAAGAATGATCAAATCCGGATAGAGAAATTTCCTTTATGTTGATAAAAGTGATATTCATAAAAATTATTTGTATCGGATCGTTCGATGTGTGCTACTATATAAAACTCTGTTCATTTTCCAAATACGTATGAAAAATTGTATTTTTCAAGGATATCCATTCCTTCTGCTGTTTACTTTGGGGAGCAGGGCTCAGTTTTTGTAATCTCTATGAATGTTATCGTACAAAGCATAATTTTAGCAAGATCAGTCATTTTATTCTAGCCATGCAGTTTTATATGCCATACGGATTTTGAGCGATTTTGAGCAAGAATAATTCGAGCAGAGCGTTTTACTGGCTATCTTTTTGCCAAATTATGATTGTTTTGGTTTTCTATTTGATAAATATAAAACATTTCATACAAGAAGATATTTTTCATGAATTCAAATTTGCAAATGTTTCGTAATCGCCTATGAAGTAGGATAAAATTTGCTTATTATTTACTAAACATATTATAAAAGCTAGAAATAATTTGCTAAATGTTTCGTAAAAGTTTAGAAAATTTACAAAATATTTACTAAACATTTCGCAAAAGTTCAGACAATTTGCCAAATATTTTGTGGAAGTTTGGAAAGTTTGCTAAATATTTAGTAAAAGTTTAGGAAATGTACTAGGTTTGATAAATATTTCTTAAATATTTCTTAAATGTTTAGGACTTTAATGCCAAGTACTCGGTAAGTATTTGTTAAACTGACAACGGTAATTTTACTCGGGTAATAACAAAACTGATGACCATATGCTGACACAGAAATTATTATTTGATTGTACAAACAAAGTTTCTTTTTTACGATTTTTTCTCCGTATGAACGTAGCCATCAACTGCGCAAGTTTGTGCTAAATTACATGGTGTTTGATGCCGTGTTGAGCATATTTCACGTAATCTACGCTGTAATAGCCCTATAGATACATAAGATAGGCTGCGTGTGAATTGACCTAATCGTGTGAAGATGGGTGACGTTTCTTTCAAGTATTCTTGTTGGATTTTATTTGCACACCACACCAATTTATGTTTGCACTTGAATGGAGTTATCGTATACATGATAATCGTTAACAGTCTATGCGCGGTTTTTGAAAGCCCTTTATGTTTGGGTGACGTTGTACACGTTTAAGTAGTTGAACCAATTTATGATATTTAATACGTGTATATTGCATGAAATCCACTTGGCAGATAGTGGTACTGCACCTACAGACCATTATTTTTCGACAAACTAGGGTCATATTAGTCATACTATCATATTGCCATGATTTAATAACGCAAGACAGAAGCTCCGGTAATTAGTCTACTTACTTTTGTGGCAGTCACTGTGTCACACTCATGTAGACTTTAGAATGAAAAATATAATTTATTTAACAACAAGCACATTACGGGTGGCTGTGTACACTTACTTACTTTTGCTTTTTACATGTACAATGCTGCTGTATACATTATTATCTGACCAATATCATCGCCTATACACTGCACCAGCTTAAAAGTACAGTACAAAAATCATAAAGATTGCAGAGTGCCAATTCGCCTAGGCACAGAATACAAAGATGTCTTCAGACTTCTAGCAAATTAAACACGAAAATTCATTGGCAGCCGAAGACGCTGCGTTTTGCCCTACAAAGGTTCGTCAGTACGCCTCGGAATGGCCCAAAACTAGCTTGCGCTATCCAGAATGGCAAAACAACCTGAAGGACTGCACAACAGGCTGCTCTGCGTTTGTTTATCCAGTCTTAGCCGTGCGGCTGATGATCACAAAAATTGGAGAGCGCCAATTCGCCCGGGCACAGAATAGAAATATGTCCTCAGACTTAAACAAATTAAGCACGAGATTAACGTAGAGCAGTCTGTTGTGCAGCTCTTCAGCTTATTCAGCCATTATGGATATTTTAAGCTAGTTTGGGCCATTCCGAGCCGTTCTAGGACTACTTAGTTGCCCACCAGTGTGCTAAATTGACAAACATTTGCATACTCACATGTCGATCTGCCTCTTTTATTGATAAGCCAATTGTAAAGAAGCTTTGGAAATAACAAACATATTTCGCAGGAATTTATGATACCGATGCAAGCATCCAATTTTGATGTTATTATGAAACTTTTCCTTTGACGCGATAGAATGAGATGTGCAATTAACATTCATGAAAGTTCGACGGGAATTCATTAAATGCAACTTTGAAACACTAGAAATTTTATTTCTTAATTTCAGGCAAAATGTATTGGTATTCATCCATTCATCCTCTTGCTTCCAACGACTGTTGCTTGTTCATTGCCTGTTGCCTGTTGCAACAGCTCCCAATGCCATTGTTTTCTCCAAGGGATACATCAGAGTGTATATCTTTTGATATAATTTTTTGCAAGTCTTGGTAACAGCTACCTCTTTAGAACATATTCAGATGGCTGAGAATATTTTAATAAGACAGATCTTATTCTGCTAATATTTTCCGATCGATCACATCAAAGAAGACCAATTGTTCGATCGATTATGAGATAAAACACCGATCGACCGATGATCTGTCATGATGCTGGAGGAACAGATCGATCGATCATTCGATCAAGCCAAAATGGTGAAAACAGCGATCGATCGATCGATCGATGAAATTGATCTTTGGAATACCCTACTTCTATCAAAAATTACAATTAATTGTCTGGTGCTATAGAGAGGCCATTAAAATAAAATATATGAAACCTAGCCTCAATATCAAAGAAGAGTGGAGAACATACCAAACATTGATATTTTAACATTTAAATAAACTCGTATTTTGAATTTTGTATCCCTTTTATGTTTTATCGCTGAAAAAATGTAACAAATTCTAATACAGAAGCTTGGCAAATAATTTTCATCTCTTAAACAAATACAAAGTGCTGCTTGAAGGTAATTACATTCTACTATTAACCCTGTAACTACGGTGGGGTCGCTAGCGACCCCAAAGCTTCCTTTCATCGTATTTTTTAAGTCAAAAAATTATTTTTTGCTGATTATTTCAACCGTGTATTTTCAAGTTGGCGTATTGACTGTGTCTGGACGATACCGTTTACTTATACCCCCTTTCACAAAAAAGTAGCAATGATTTAAAAATATTCAAACGTTACTTACGGCTGGGGTCGCTGGCGACCCCACTGATATTTAATGTTGTTGCGTATATTATGAACATGAATTCCTTTTGTAAATCCATGGCTGTATAGAAAAATGACTCGAGGACATAATGAACAACGAGCTCTTTTCCGATTTATGCTTGTCTGTCGGATAACATCTCGCTGATCTCTCTCGCGCACATGCTGTAATGGCCGCTCAGGGATTTTGGAATTCACAGCGTCTGAAATGAGTTCCCTTCCTAACTGCTACAGGAAAAGGCGTCGCTTTTGAGACTTGCTGGAAAGCAGATCAGGATTGACCATGAAGATGATATGCGCGCTCAATGCGCCGATGTCGATTAGATGGTGAAAAAATATCATCGGCCAACGGCGAGATTTGCGCTGACAAGAGTATGTTCTCAGGAGTTGATCGGCCGTGTCCACAGCTCCTTTTGTTCTATCGTAGTGGATAATGATCTCCGGGTTCTTGTCTCTTCTTTCACTGATCCGACCATCATCATGCTGTGATGACATCAAAATCACATTCTTCTGCTTCTTAAGAACATAAGAAACAAGTGTCAAGTCTTTGGTGTACGCGAAAACAGAAGAATTGATTTCTCTTCCTTGCACGTGAGAGATAATCGGAGGGAGAAACCTGTTCTTTCTCACTGTGCCACAATAAGTCACATTTCGCGCTTGTAAGGATTCGGCCAAAACTTTCGAGGAGAAAAAATTGTCCGCTGTGCACCCTCTTCCCGAACCTTGTAATGACGATGTCATATCCAAAGCTACGCGAGTAGCTTTCCAACTTCCGGACTTCGGCCAATCTTCTCAGTATAGAGTTCAAAATTACAAACATGAGACGTATCCACGTCGCAGCAGGGCCAAACTTTCAAGCCATATTTACCTGGCTTACTAGGTATGTAGACACGGAAAGGACAGCGTCCACGATACACAACAAGTTGTTCGTCTACACAACACTGAAATCCAGGTTTGAAATTGTTGCGACATCTGCTTGCAATCTTTTCAGTCACCTCGCGAATTGGAGCCATCTTATCTCGTACGTAGACATCGCTCCTGTCTGGTTTCTTTGTCATCAAAGCGCAGCACACGCGTCAAATGTTGGAAGCGGTCACGCGCCATAGCCTGTCGAAATATCGAACGGCCGTCTTACAGATTCCACAGATGAGCGATGGGTTCGTGTCGTCCTCGATAGACCCCAGCAATAATGATCTGTCCGAGATAAGTCATTATTTCCATTGCGGTGGTATCAATCCAGTCATCATATACACGGTGTCCTTCAGTATTTGTAAATTTTTCGACAATGTCAATTATCTCAGGTGTAACGAAGCTCATGAATGTAGCACTTGGAGAGGAAGCCGCCTCCCTAACCTGACGAGAGGGTCCGCTTACGTCTCTTACGATGTTCGATAGTGGACGACGGCCGCGATTGTCCGTGATCGGATGTGGAGACCACACTGTCCCATCCTGTGACTTCAAGCTGTCAAGACGAGAAGCGGAATCACGACGAGGAGCTGAATCAGTAATATCACGTTGCTGTAGGCCTATTCGCTGTGGCAGAGGGGCTATGTCTTCGTCGTCGCTACTCATGTGTGAAGAGTCATTACTTTCAGTATTAGATACAACATTGTCAATTTCTTCGGAGTCAGAGGTGTCATCGCTGATGATATCCTCTTCATCATGAAGTTCTCCAAATAGTAAATTGGTCGCCGAAATCGCAGCCTGTCGACGTTCCCTGCCAGTGGCCATGACATAGGTTACGCATCTGAATGATGACACATGCATGAGACGAACCAATTTATTGCAAGGACGTGATTGCTTCAAGTATCAACCAATGACAATCAAGCTCACCTCGTGGGAAAGCAATGAAGTCTAGGCCTACAGGAATTATCGGCGTGAATGCAGTGTCATTCACAGTGAGATAATTATTGATAATAGCGTCCCCGTTAGAACAGCGCTTCACTCCCCCTTCAGAATAAGCTTTGTATAGAAGAACACACATGTAGACGACAAGATAGTTACTTACACTGAACTCGGTGCTGCAATGTCTTTGTCAACTATCAGTGTAATAGCTAGTCTTTCAATTGCCTAGCACTGCATCGAAGAAGAGAAGGCCATATGTAGGCCTATTAGGCATACATATGAGGTATCGCCCTAAATTCTGAAGGTTTATGCCAATTATGTTGACCCAATACTTTAACTAAATGATTCCCCTATGACTTATTTCAATTGTTTGATAATGTATAAAGCAATTCAAGGTCATTACAACATATCAATCACATAATTTTGGAATTTTGTGATTGGGGTCGCCAGCGACCCCACCGTAAGTAACGCTACTATTTTTCTCAGTAGTTATAGGGTTAAATGATTTATAAATAGTTTAGACATATAGCGGATAATTCACTTTAATTTCACAATTTGGCTACAAGCACGCTTTATCATATCATTACTTACAACTGCAGTAAGACAAAACACCCTGATCACTGGCCGGATCACTGAATGGTGCCCTTGACTCGGTGACCCCAATGTCAGTGTAAACCAAGTGGCCTGGTGATCCGGTGGCATTGCTGGTTTGTGTATTGTACTTAATTGCATATTCTATAAATTTCGACTTCATTTCATACACAACAAAGTCATAAATAACATAGCTTATCGACTTTCATTTACGTATAAGTCAAATTCACTTACTATTCCCACGTGACAATATGTTTTTAACATTTTCAAGTGAAGTGTGGTACCTTCCTTAACTTATTTGCAGTATTAGTTGTGTCTGGTGCTATGGGAGTGTAGCTTAAGCAATGGACGAGATTGGCACTTACGGAAATGTATCATCAAAAATATCATGATGCCATGACATAAATGTGGGTTAATGATATTATTAATGATATAAATATCATTTGGTGAAAGTTAATGATATTGCTCATGATATTTCTTGCTACTGATATTTCTAATGATATTTCTGCTGCTACAAATATAATGAGCATAGTAATGATATTTCTCTAATGATTTTTATCGTATCGGTAATGTCATTGAGTGAAATTGACTATATTTTCATGAATGTGAAGCATTTATTGAATATTATATTGAAGGTGCAAGTGAAATTAAATAATATTTATGTCATCGTCCTTCATTAACTGTGTCTCGATGCAATAGGCTAGTCGGAGGGCCATGCAGCTTAAATGAGTGCGCAAATTTTCCAAACCAGAATTCGGAGAAATTGCGCAGATTACGTCATCGCAAAATTTATTTGGTAATGTAAATTTCGATTTGGTGGAAGTGTTACAATTACATTTTTGATTCTCTGCATTGTTGCTCTCAAGTTGATCATTCAACGCCGAATACATAGAGTAGATATATTAGGTAGAGTCGTAACTCCCCATTTATTAAATCCCCAATGTGTATACACTTTCGATTTTATTAAATGAACTCGAGGGAGATCAAGTGGTATTGACACCAAATATCAGATATGCAAATTTCTGAAATTTTGCAGAAATTACAAAGGAATTGAGTGATCATGTGCAACAATGATTCCAATCATTGAAAGATATAAATGGGTCCACATCACTATTCAGATTCAAGAAATGAAAAGAAATGAAACATGAATTTAGTGAATCACAAAATCATGACGGTGAAAATTGTATTAAAAACTTGAAATTTCAACCAAGAAAGCACAAATAATATCGCGACTTTTTCATGAAGATTTTCATTATAATACAATTCATGAAATTCCCTTGATAATCAGCTTGATTTCCGCTTAGTCAGGATGCTTATTACCAAATATTCATTCCTTTTGATATCCATCTTGCTTTATAGTAGTCAAAATCAAGGAAAAAATGAGGAGCAAAGAGTCATCATGCTGACTCAGCCCCCCCCCCTCTGGAAGGAAGGAAGAGAGGTGGCCAAGGATGTGTTAGGAGGAATGGGTCCGAGAGAAAGAAACTATTCCCTACCCCCCCTCTGGAAGGAAGGAGGAACTGTGAGGCAAGGGGTGGGAAGGATAGAGTGAGAAAAGGTGGGTTTTGGCGGTTTTTGGGATGAAAAAAGTCGGAAATCGTCATGAATGTTGGCCAATGTTGGGTCAAGGCACTTCTTTCCAGCCCAATCGGAGAGAAAAAGTGCTGACTCAGACCCCCCTTCTGTCAAACTTCCAACTTTGGTGTTAGAGATCGTAGAAAGTCGTGTGATAGCTCATTTGAAAGCTATGAGTGAGAAAAATGCAGTGGAAAGCTCAGTTTGGTCCTATTTTCTTGGGCTTAGGGAGGAAAATGGTAGGAAAACGTCAGAGTTGGAAAAGTCAGGTTTTGGATGTTTTGGGATGAGAAAAGTCGTTTTTCAACAAGAAGGTGTGCTCGGATGGGAAAACGGAGTGCAAATTCGGACGTTTTGGCCAAAGTTGGGTCTAGGCACTTCTTTCCAGCTCAATCGGAGAGAAAAAGTTCTGACATCCCCCCTCGGCAGCGATCTTCCAGCTTTGGTTGTAGGGATCGTAGAAAGTCGTGCAATAGCTCGTTTGAAAGCTGAGTGTGAGACAAATTCAGTGGAAGACACGGCTTGTCGCTATCTGCCTTCCTATAGATGTGAGACGTCATTGAAAAATTGGGACATTGGCGAAAAAACGACAGAGTTAGAATGGCTCTAGAAAAAAAGACGAAAATTGCTCTAGCGGGTGAACCAAGCTTCGGACGGAAAAACAGAGACCAGATTTGGAATCAGCGTGACATACTACATCTACAGTTTCTTCATCTCGGCTTCTAGTCATCGTAGAGGGTCGAGGGATATCTTAAATGAAAGGGGAGAGCGCGAAAACGTAGTTTATCTAAATTTGAAGTCAATCGGAGCATTAGATCCGGAGATAGACGGTTTTAAAGTTTTTGGATGATGGATATTACGTCATCAGCTGATCGCCGTAAACTATATAAGCGGGGAACCGACAGAGACTTTTCATTAAGACGAGAGCGATTGTCAAAGGTAGGTCGTCTCTCTGAGCTCTGATTATAGCTTCGGACATTCAAAATTTCGGTTTTCTGTATGAAACCGACATAAAAAAGTTCATTGTCGATATCAGCTAAGGCGTCAGACTTAAAGGTTCGCCAGGAGATGGCCTTCGTCTCCAGGCCATAAAAGACTCCAAAACTTTAAAGGCTTGTTACTTTGCTTCTACAAGTCCGTTTGACTTGATTCAAAAAAGGTTCGATTGCTATTGACCTGCTCTAAGTGATAGACTACTTATAAAATGTCGTAAGTAGTGCTAAAAAGTTGAAAAATTTAAATTCACTAGTTTTGGAGGTTTTCTGGGGTTTTTGACCTTGCTGAAGTCAACTAGAGGATTTGTAATGATGTCTGAGCCACATATGAACCAAGTGGCTTTTCACTAAAAGCGAGCAAGACACGGAGAGTTTTGCTGTAATATTCCACTGACAGGGTGTTCCTTCGGGACGGCGGACGATGCCGTAGTGATAAGTGTGGCAAGGGAGTGTGTCATATTTTAGATCGAAACCGCTGGCGCAACTCATGTCTCATGTTGGGCATTTGACACAGTTCTCAACGTAGCACTTTGAACGCCAATCGGTTGAGTCTTAGCTATCTTGTCATGGGTGGCATCTAAACATCTCCATTGCAAAACGCTTGTGAATCACGGCTTGCTATCCCTCTCTACGGCTTGCTATCAAGCTGATTAAAGCAACGACTTTGGATGTTTCCTCTTGTAAATAACTCCACCGGTTTTTATATCTGGCTATCAAATCATTGACGGTGCAAGTCACGGAGATTTTCGGTGTCATACTTCTTGTTGGTGGGCGTTCTTTCGAGACATCGGTGAAGTCCGTGTAGCGATGAGTACTGCACGGGACGTGGGCAATGGTAATTCTTGTGAAACATCTCTGCGTCATGTTTCCAAGTGGTTGCCTCTCGTCTCAACGTTGTACTCTGACTGCCAGGGCGACATTTAGCTAACTGCCACAGGTTACCTCATAAAATCTCCATTGCACTTGCCTCCCAATAGTTGGCCAACCATCGGAGAATGAACCATGCGTTCTGTTCGCCTCTATCACCCAGGCTAAATGATGAATGGAATGAAATGGGAGGGCAATCTTGCGCCACACGCAACCACATGCTCATTTCTCTATCTGCTAGTGAACAAGCCCTTGTGAGTGTAGTCAGAAAGTATATCATGTTGTACAAACGTTTTACTGCAACACACGTTGATGTATAGTTAGAAAGTTTGATCATTGAAGTTTTATTCGTAAGTCTAGTCTTAATGTGTATCATGGTTTGCAAAACCAACACTTAATGTAGTCAAATAGTTTTACCGCGACACACGTTTCTGAAAGTAAAGTTTGATCATCGAAGTTTATTCGTGAGTGTCGTCAGAAAGTGTATCATGGTTTGCAAAAGCAACGTTTAGTGCAGTCAAATAGTAGTGACACATGTTTGTAAAAGTAAAGTCTTATGAAACACAAATGTCATAAAATGTAAGCGGTAGTGTGGTCAAACAGTTTTACCGCGACGCACGTTTGTGAAAGTAAAGTTCGATCATTGAAGTTTTATGACTGACCGAACTCATCACAACACTAGAAAGTTTTATGGAAAAGGTTTTACTGGACAGTGTAGATTGTCTTGTAACTTACTTTTACAGTGTTGGAAAGTTTTATTGGATAGAGTCAGTTGCAAAATGTTTCCTTATTGGAAAGTTCAAACTCCATGACTGTCAGATTGCTGAATACTTCATCAGGTTTATTAAAAGCAGTTTTCTACTGCAGTGAGACTGAGAGTTTAGAATGTTATATGAAAGCAATGTTCGCCATAGCGCTAGAAAGTTTTACTGCACTGTGTAGACTGTTTCACAGTGTTAAATGGTCTTATAGTAACCGTTGAATGTTTTATAAAACCAGGTAAAGTCTTGTCGCAAACGTTGAATGTATGAGAGATAGTTCCATGACATTGAATCGAGTTGGTCGTTAAAGTCCATAATCCAAGGCTAGGCTCCTCTACGGTTGGATTTAGGGTTTCATATTACATGCGTTAACCGTTCGTGTAGAATACGTGAAGCATATATTCGCTTAAAAGTCTAAACGCAAATGTTGAAATAAGTTTTGTAAGAAGTCATTGACAGGCTGTTGTGAAACTTAGCAAACGTTGAAAAAGTTTTATAAAATGTTTCTGCAGTCACACTCGTTAGCGTACCAGCTTTACTAAATGTGTTGTTTGCCTTTATCAAATTGAATGCGTGTGTAGACTGTTTTGTAAATAAAGACAGACAGCGTCTTTGCACTCTGCATCGACAGCATACAAGTATACACATAACAACCTGTAACGTTGTAAGTCGAATGCATATGAGTTAGGAAACACTCAAAGCGTGTGTGTGATAAAAATCAACCTGCTAGATGAAGTGAAACACAAAAGTGTCATAACTATTTTACGAAAAATAAAGGAGAACTGTGTAGCGAGAACGTTTACACTCATCATAGACAGATGAACATATAGTCTAATTTCCTGACATTGAAATGAAATTCGTAAACATGAACCGTGGTGTAAGAAACTTTATGACAACAACTTTATGCTGGTAAAACTTTCATAGATTGCAGTCGCATTTAAAGTTTAGAAACCTGTAGAAATGCATAAGTCTGAGATGCAGTTCAACGACTCGACCATTGAACTCACAAAATGAACAAGTCTGTGTAATAAACACGCTCATTAGTAGGAAACAGCAAAGCATGCAATGTCATTGAATGATCAAGACTGAGTGACATAACGGAATTATTTCATGAGTATGAAACAGCGAACTGTCCATGACAGCGAGGACTGTCCATGAGCATTAAAGGTTAGAATCAAAGTTTGCTTTTCATGTGCTTGACAAATGAAACCGTATCTCATTTCTAAACGAATCGTACATTGATAATAGAATCAACATTGAAACCTGCATCAAGTGATTTTTTGTGCGAATGCAGAGGATGTAAAAATGACACACAAATTGACATTTAACATTGCTTGCAATATTCAACACGCTGCCATTCAAAACGTTTATCATAAAACCTATCAGTGAAACAGATGTTCCCCTCCTGTGCACACAAAGAATCACGAGTCGTCAAAGCCGTCAAACTTCCGAATTTCAAGCCAACTACATGGATCTAAACATCAGCGTAACCCCGAAAGTTCACGCAGTATTCTATCACGTTGAAGACTTCTGTGCCAGCGTGAATGATGGACTGGGCCCGTGGCCAAGCAGTCCAGTGAGTCGGTTCATCATGACTTTGGAGTGTTGTGGCAGGATTTTAAGGTGAAATCGCTTGATCACCCTAATTACAAAACAAAACTCTTGTCGTGCATGTGCGCCTACAACAGCAGGCATTTGTGAGAAATAAAAAAACTGCGTTTGATTACAAGATGAGTTTTTATTTAACAGTACTTTGATAACATGATGGGACGAAGTAAATTCGCATCTGTGTCACTGTCATCAGCTAATTAATTGAAGCTTATTTGTGCGCGAAGCTTTGACATGTAGACCGCTGTCGATAAATTGATATGATTAATATAACATCGTTTGTTCGACCCAAAGGTTTAATTAGTAATTAAAAAATGAACTTAGAATTTGAAATTTGAAAATTTTGAATATGTTGTTAAAAAGAAAGCCCCCTACAGAATATTATAAAATTTGCACAAGCCGGTCTGAACGGCATTCATGTTTCATATGATATCAGGTGTGTACTTGGAAATTTTTTTCGTAATTCCGAAAATTAAATTTTGAATTCAAAATTCAAAAAAAATTAAATTAACAATTTTTTAAAAAAGCTCTCTACAGAAGAATTCAAAAGTTGTACTAACATGTCTCAATGGCATTTATGATTGATATGACATCGATTTTCAGCCTGGAGATTTTTTCGTAGCTGCAAAATTTGAAATTTGAATTTGAAATTTAAAAAAAATTGAATTTGCGATTTTAAAAATTCCCTCTACAGAATATTTTCAAATTTGTTTTAATAGGTCTCTATGACCCCCCAGGCTAAGAAAAAATCGGTTTCAGACATGGAGATTTTTTTACCCCAAAAACTTCTTTCGGGCGCACCGTGTGATATTATATTAGAATTGAATAAGGGAATTTAATTCCCGAAAAACGTTAGTTCCAATGGCTAAAGCTCACTTATTTGTAATTCGTTTTGACAATATCTGCCAGTGATTTCCTGATCATCTAAATCTATGATTTCGTAAGTAATCGGATAAGTTTAATTTATTTTGCAAACTTCAAATATTTCTTTAGTCCAATAGCCAACAAAGCCTTTTCAAATTTATTCTTATACTTGAATATCCTTACTCTATCTCCAATCTTAAATTTCCGATTACGTTTCTGCAAATTCGGATTACTCTAATTTGAAAAATTGTTTTCGAATATCTTCTTTCGTATCAAATGAGGATCGTCAGAAGCATTCTTTGGAGTTTCTTCAATACCTGAATGAATTTTATTATTGTACTGATCTACAATTCCTGGTAATATTTTTAACCATTTATGATTTCCTTGTTCTGTAAATATCTTGGATAATTATTTTTTTAACTTCCGATTTAATCGCTCTATTACTACAGCCTTTCCTGCATTTTCCGTTGAATAAACAGTATCAAATAGTGGCTGAACATTTCTTTTATAAAACTCAGACCCTTTGTCAACAAACAATTTTTTTGGCTTTCTACTAGTTTCTTCAAAGATTTCTTCAAACGCATATTTAGCTGACAGACCACTTTTGTTTTTTAAAGATTTTACCCAAGCGTATCGTGTATATGAATCTATAACGGTCAATGTGTATTTATAATCAGAATCATTCGGCACATGAATAAGATCAGCACTCCAAATATCATCTTTATTAAATACTTTTACTTTTAATAGATATTTAGGCCTTCTATATTCCTTGTGAATTTCAGACGCGTGGGTTTTAGAGTTATGAGTTTTGTCTAAGCCCTGTCCGAATAATATTTTAGCTTGTAAAGCTTTCTTAACAAACATTCTTTCAATTCTTTCTCTAAAGGAAGGATTTTTAATACTATCTAATTCCTGAATCATTTTCTTATCAGCTACATGTCTAGAAGTCATATCATCATGTTCTCCGTATGCTAAATCATGTCTGCAAGCTGCTGCATCTACTCTGTTTATTGGTTCTTCACCTGGTTTTGGACTATCATTCGCATCTAGACTTATATCTAATCGAGTTCCTGGACCGGTATATGAATGACCAGGAAGACATTTTTCTTTCGAATATTTATTCCAAATAAATCCAGGAAAGGTCTCTAATGTTTTTGTATGTCACTTCCGCTATGTTGACAATTTAAGATTTTATGTACTTTTAAGAGATAATTCAATAAATCTAAATTAGAAATTATTAATTAAACTAAATTTTCGGAATTTGTAGAACTTGTAGAATTTGTAGAATTCATTGTTAAAGATAAAATAAAATGAATGTTTTCCCTAATCGGACCAAAGGTCCTCAGGTTACTAACCTATCGAACCTTGTTCAGAGGCTTTAGCCGATCGGACCAAAGGTCCTGAGGTTATTACCGAATCATACTAGGACTTAGATATATTCCAGAACCATCTTTTGTTTCTTTAATTTCTATTAAATTATCAACATTATGTAGAATGTTTTTGTATAAAATTATCTACTATTACTTCACCCCTAGCAACTTTCTCTAACTCTCTATTATGACGTTTTTGTTCTTCTAATGCTGTCTTCTCTGATTTATTTTTATTTACTGCTTGGACAATACCAGCTGTCCCACCTGCAAGATTTCCTGCTGCTGCTATACCTCCGATTATTAGTGGAATTGATGGGAGAATTCCACCATTCTTTTCTTCTTGTAATTTAATATTCTCTATCATTGGTTTACTTATGTTGCATTTCCTTTGGTCAATAATAATAGATTTAGGTGTATTTTTGTCAACAATGTTACGTAATTTTAATTCAACAGTTTTATTATTATTATTGTTATTACTTTTCGCTTGCGACATTTTTAATAAAAAAAATTTAAGTTATAAAAGAATTTTAATCTATTCTAGCTATGAAAAAATTTTAAATTAAGAACAATTTTTAAGTCAATAAAAAATTTTAAGTAACCTATCGACGAAGTCTTGGGTTTTAACCAATAGAACTTTGCTCAGAGGCTTTAGTCGATCGGACCAAAGGTCCTCAAGTTACTAACCAATCCTAGCCATCTTTCCATTAAGAATTTCAATAGAATATTTTACATCTTCTAGCAATAAACCAAAATACCATCAATGAAGTTTTGGAATCTTTCTTTTCAATATTAATTGTTGCATCACAACCAGTCTTGATAATATCTTCAGATTGTGCACTTAAATCGAAACAGAAAACATGATATAAATGTCTCCAATCTCCAGGAGTTAATTGTGGTTCAACTCCAAATTCTATACAAAGATTTCTATAAGCATCATATCCTTCCATAAATTGATTATTGGCATCATCGAATCTTAATGGATCAATTGGATATCGGGTTTGATTTAATGAAACTTGTAAACTTCGAATTGTATTAATATGAAAAAGATTGTTGTTCTTATCAAAACTTGGAGAATTATTACTTTGAAATGTTAGTAATAAGTATCTTGGAGTATTCGCAGTTCTAGTAAAATGCCAGTTAAATCGTTAAATCTTTGTTCGGAAAACGTTACTGAACTAGCAGTTCGCTTCATAAAACGTACTGGAATTGGTTTGTTCGTATTTAATCTATTTGCAATAACTAATTCGACCTTTAAACTAGGAGTAATATGCTTAATCCACCATTCAAGTCTATCAATTTTTAAATATGCTTTTTTTCTAGTCATACCAAAAAAAATTAATTCATTATTTGCTGTCCGATGAATTATTAATTTAAATTTTAATTGATATGATATTTTATCATAATCTAAATATCCGAATAATGGAGACACTGACCAATTTACTGTCTGTTTACTTTTCTTGTTAAATTCTCGTCTTTCTTTATATGCACTATTGTTTGTTTTATTTAAATGTTTTGCAATATTTTCTACATCTTTTGCAATTCCTGTGGCATCTGTTCCAGCGTGAGTAAAAATTATCAACAATTATACCATCGTTGGTATCAGGAAACCAACCTTCGATTTCATACTTTTATTATTTTTACCAATTGTTACAAATCTAAGCATTGTATCAATTACACCTGGAGAATCACTTATTGTTTCTATTTTTTGAGTTGCAACATCTAAACGCATTTGTGTAAATAATCTTGGAAAGAAATTATTCTCTAATTCAATGTCATCGCTATCTGGTAATGGTGTTATAAAATTGGCATCACTATGTAAAGAATATTGACAGTGTAAAAAGGAATCAGGTAAATATAAATAACTTTGCTGATTATCAACTTCAAAAATTAAATCTCCTCCAGTATTTACTCTACTGGAAGATCCAGGATTCATAGCAACTCCTATATAGTCATTCTTTTTTTGATTGTAACTGACGAACGGAGGATCGTCTAATCTAAATTTATTCTCGATAAGAAAAGACATTTTTAAAAAAATAATTAGATTTTTTTGTTTTTTCTCAAACACAGAAAATATTTTACTAAAAAAATGTTACTAAAATATAATTTTAGAATTTTGCTAAACCAGCTCCGCTGTTCACACCCTTACCTCTTATTTCTTCAATTGAATGAACCGTAGGTTCTATGGCTACGCTTGTTTCTTCATCATGTTTACTATCAACAGCTATGTTAACAATTTTGTTTTTTGTTTCCTCTGAAAGTTTTTTATTTTTTTTAGTTCTTCAGAATCATTCTTAAGTTAACGAATAGTTTCTTGTTGTTTTAATTCGTTTTGTGACTTAACAGCATTTGATACTGCACCAGCTTTACTACCTATAGCAGCTGCTCCTTTAGCAGCAGATGTAATCAAATCTTTATTATTTTTAATTAAGTTAACCATACTTAAATTATAGGCATTTTTTAGGAATAAATTTGTCTTTTTGAAAAAAATATTTACGTTAAGATTTACGTGCGTCATCGGCTAAAGCCTCTGAACAAGGTTCTATCAAGATTTACGTGTGTGCATGGACAACAACTTCGTGATAACTTTATTAATTTTCTGTTGCACTTTATCTATTGCGTCAAGCAGCGTGTGATGTATTTTAATTTCTTTTCTATTAACTTGCATTTTCTGCTGATTAATCTTCAACGCCGTTTTAAGAACATTCAATTGAACTTTAAGAACATCTAGCTGATTTTTAACAGCATCTATCTGTTCTCTATTTCCTTTAGAGTTTTCTTGTAAATTTTTCTTTAATTCATTTTCTAAATTGATTTTAAGAGTTTTCATTTTATCAACTTTTTGATTAAGTGTGTTTACTTCATTTATTATTCTATTCATCTTTTTCATTTGTTGAGTAATTTTAGAACTAAATTCATCAACACTTTTTTGGAATATAGCTTGTAACTGCTTTAATTTTTTTTAATTCTTTCAGGTAGTTTTTCTATTTCATCTTCTAATTGTTCTTTCAATCATTTTATCTGATGTTTATTTTTAATGACTGCAGATTTTAACTTTATAGAAAGTAATATTAAAATTTTTGATTGTTTTGAAATCTTTTTAAAAAGTTTTGCTATATCTGCTTCTAGCTCTCTATCCTTTTTATCAAGTTTTAATAATTTTTCATTTAATGATTTGTCATTAAGTTTAAGGAACTTTAATTCATTCATCAGTGGAACCAAAACATGATTCATATATTTTTCTTTTAAGTCATTGATTTGTGTATCAACATATTGCTTATTTGTTAACTATGTATTTTGTTGCGGAAGAATAGGAAGATGCAATGGACCAGATAAAACGTCTCCAGTTTTCATGATATAATTTTCTATTCTTATTTCTAATTCACGATTATTCGGGATATATGCACCTCCACCAACATTTGGTAATATCATTTTCTAACAATAAAACATATATATGTCATGAAAATAAATTTAAGATACAATTTTTTAGATATAAATTTTTAGATGTAATGAAATTTTTACATGTAATAAGTTTTCAGATGAAATAAAAAAATTATTATTCCCACGTGTCATCATCATCACTTAAATTACTCTCACAGACGATTGTTTGAAATATTTCAGCTTGAATATCTTCTCCGTTATAAGGTAGCATATCAGGTGCTTGTCGTTTAAGAATATTTATTTGACCAGAAAATTCTTTTTCTTCAGTATTATTATTTTTATCAGGAATACTAATTCCAGTTTCTAAAGATCTTTTCCATGGTTTATTAACTGTAGTCGATAATGTTTTCCCCAAATATAATTTTATAAAATCTTCTACTTTTACTTTATCTTGTGAATATCCTTTGAATGTTTTCTTTTCACTAAGACTGCCTTGGTCATCTGCAGTAATACAATATTTTATTTTAGGAGCAATAAACATTGCAAAAATAATTCCACCATTTCCATAATCATTTTTTCCTTGACACAATTCTCCCCCAACATATCCAGCAGCATCTAATTTATTGAAGAGTTCATTAGAAATGTATATTGATCAGTGTTTTTTACAATTAATGGAAAACCATAATTAAACGTGCCATCTTCTGTTTCAATATCATAATAATATTGTGGTTTATTATTTATTTATATTACAGTGGTGACATCTTTGATAATATTATTTTTAACTTGACACGCACTAAAGCATAATGGTTTATCTTTTTTTCGCTTACTAGCAAATTAATACCTAGAGATGATGCAAAATTGTATAAACCACTAAAGGTTTCTTTATCTTTCTGTGTAAAATAGTTGCATATTTCCTTGTAAAAAACATTTCTTGTCCCCATCTGCTGCATAAAATCCCACAAAGAACCAACATCTAATATTATATTGAGCATTTAGAACATACGAAGGAACACGTTTTTCTCTAAACTGATTACAATAATTTTTACTAAAGTATATGGGCAATGCCATGGAAAGGGAGACATTGACCTCAAAAATAAAAGTACTTTCAATACTCAACTTATTGCTTTTTCTATAGGCAATACCCACACACTTCAAAATCCAGCATAACTTTGCAGAAGTCCTTTCTACACATGATGACAGAAACTTTTTGTAACAGTGCTCCTTTTATGTCTCTATACACATAAAATAGATCGCAAAATGACAAAATGCATAAATACCAGGAATAATGCCGAAAAATCATGATATTTGTATTTGATATGTCTCCCTTAGATGTCTTTAATGAAGTAACTAGGATAGAACTAATCAAAAAAATGATTGCATGATTGTACTCGATTGCAGATAATGCCTATTCTAGATGAAACGACCGTTACCAATTTTGATCTAATTTCAACTATTTTGGGTCATATGCTAAAGAATAATGAAGATGTGAACGCGATATTTTGACAAAATGAGAAGAATATTAAGAGAAATATTTCCAATTAATCGCATATCCCAAAAAGTCTCAACAACCATTTCAAAACTTGGTAACGGTCGTTTCAATATGACTATATAACGGTCGTTTCATACAGGGTAACGGTCGTTTCATGCTATGACGATCTTGTAAGATGCTCAATAAATAGGTCAATCATAAAATTGGTGACTCCCATTGATTATGACTATTGACTTATTACTCGTTTAACCCTTCCTCAAGACGTGCTTGTGCACAACGCACGAAAACTTCCTCCAATTGCTCGATGCCATTGGCAAATGTACCGATCTTCCCTCTTATTCCTCAAGTTGGGTTGAGCAGAACTATTATTGTGAAGGTTGCGCTGAGCCTTGTTCTGCTTGTAGAGATGGTGTTCTACTGGAAAAGTATTTTGAGCATATCGATCCCCAATCCAAGTGGGAGAAATCCGCATCCGAAGGAAAGTTCCTTCGTCGTGTTCTTCTTGAGATGACTATTGAGGAAGCAATTGCTTCTTTTCGATTGATTGTTCCTTTTTTTGTGAAACACCAAAAAGAAAGCGCCATCAACATTACTGCTATGAGCAGGATAAGAATGATGCTTCTTCAAAGAGACTCGTCATGCAGGTTGACTTTGCAGAAAACTACCGCTGCATTGAGTAGCGGGAAGTTCAAAGCGCGTATTGGGGCCAACACCAAGTGACTTTGTTTTGCTCCTGCCTCTGGAATGACATGATGGTCCAATGAACTATGTTGTTTTGTCTGATTTTAACAAACATGATAAGACTTCAGCGTTGACATACATTTGTCTTATTCTCGATCGCCTAGATATAAGTGATGACGATACCGAACTCATCATTTGGTCGGATGGCCCTTGCAGCTACATGTAGTTTAAAAACCGATTTTGGCGAAATCGCTTTCACTGTTGGCTGAAAGATATGATCTGGAAAGGGTAGAGTGGTAATTTTTTGCGACTGCCCACGGAAAGGGGCCTGTGGATGGGCTAGGTGGTTCATCGAAGCGCTTAGTTAGAAAAGCTGTCCTACGTGAAGTGGTACAAGTAAGAAATGCCATGGAATTTCAGAATGCAGGACAAGCCGAGATCAAAAAAGTTGATTTTCTCGTTCCGGATGATCATTACCATCCTGACTTTTTACACCAGTTCGAGTCTACTGCACTAGTGAAGGATATCACAAAGCGCCATTACTTTGGCTGGCATTGTGGCAGGCTCACCAATAGAGAACTGAAATAGTACGAGTACCGGCACAATATATTTCATATGGAATAAATTCCCTGCTTTTCATTTTCGAGTGCATTTACATCATTCATTTCTTCCTATGATATCATATATGATGAAAAAATTGCTATAAATGTCTCATTATAGCATATAATTTATATTTATATTGTGAATTTGCACTGAATAGATAAATTTCTGAAGAAACGACCGTTACCAAAATTTATGAAACGACCATTATCTAACATTTTCGGGCCAGGGAGGAACTTGAATCAACGAGATCACTTCAAAGTTATACGACAAAATCCTAGTGGTGTAATATACTACACCCTTAAATAGCAGAACATTCAGTGTAATACTTTCTGAGAAAATCGACCTCGTAGCTAAGTACTTGAAAAGCATGTCTCATTTTTAAACGACCGTTACCATGAGCTAATCCGGCTCTGTGCGAAAGAAAATTATATAGAATGTTTCAGAAATGATCTATTCGCATATAATAGCGTATTGATAAGATATCGGTACATACTGGAGTTGGAGCCGATTACTTATTTCACTAAAATACTCTTACTTAAAATCTCTACCCCCCTCAAAATGAAACGACCGTTACCGTAGAATGGCCCATGTAGCATATTGTCTTGGATTTTGAAAATTAAGTTTGTATTCTCTAGATGATCTCATTGTATTATATATTTTACAATCATTGTTATAGACTTCATTAATATATGTTTTTAATTTAATTAAGAGGTTAAGATCTTGGTTATTTAAAGTACAACAATATCTGACTCCTGATTCATAATCATAGATTCCAGCAGAACCATCTCCTAGTAAGAACCCTTCTATAAATGCTTGCTTACATCTTAAATTAGGTGGATCATTAACATAAATATCACTTACAATTTGTTTCAATGTGATTGTATTGTCGTGTAAATATAATTTATTATGTAGTAAATATGTTCCTATATTTAATTCTTGTGGCTTTATTTCATTACCTATTTCATCTAGCAATAAATGATCTTCAGTAACATCTACTACTCCCATTTTTGTTCTTATTCGATAAATACTTTTATTTGTGTAATGTCTAATATTTTTTTTACTTTACTCCATCCATTATGAGTATAAATTTCTAAATTATCAACAAATGAAATTTCTTTCATATCACCATTAATTTCAAACGGATTAATTTTATAGTTGTTTACAATACTATCTATTCTAGAAATAAATAATGAATTATTCTCTCTCAATATTACAGGCGTGTCAGCTGTTACTGAATCTGTATAATGAATGTTTTTTTCGTTGAAACCATCAATTTCTAAAATAAAGTTATTCATGATTCTTCTAGAATGAGAAAGAATAAAGGAACCTAAGTGAGATGGCATGAATGACGTCTTCCCATCTTTTACAATATTAGCTTTAAGAAATTCATCATCTTCCATTTCTACTTTCGCTAAATATTGTTCATCATTTAATTTTTCATAATCTTTTACTTCTTGAGTGAAATTTTTTCTCAATGTATTCTCATTCCATAAATGATATTTAGTGGTTATATCTTTTTGCACAGTTTTGCCATATAGCGAATTCATCAATAATTTAATTAACTCATCGCCTACAGTATTTCCTTCTGTTTTATACCTTTTTCTCAAATTGAAAAGTTTTTCAATATATTTTCGAAATGGTGAAACTTGATAATTTTTTTCATAAATTATACCATCAGTAATATGTAAGATTTTTCCACCGCATCTAACAATTTCTTGTATGTCTACAGAAGTTAATACATCATAACATATACCATTTCTAAACCTTATTACTTTTACATGAGAATTATTATTTTGATTTTTAACTTTATTTTTTATAGGAACTGGTTGAAAAAACATATCATTGGGATATTGAAACACAACTGTAAATATTCCGGTTTCAGGTCAAATGTTTGAGTATTAAATTTATATACTATTTCTCGTTCTTCTTCTTGACGAAATTTTCTAGCTGATTCAGATTTAGGGTATTCTGAATTTTCATCATACATAGCAGATGAATATAAAGATGTTGCATCAAAGGCCATTAGAAATTTATTTTTTTGTTCAAGTAGTTGATTTGAAATTTTCTTACAAATTTCAGTTTTATCTCCTAAAAGTCGATACTGTTTCATTAAATCTATTAAATTACTTCATGGGGGTAAAGTCCCCCAGCGTAGCGACCAGGTAAATACTGTCTTAATATTGGTAACAAGATGTTACAAAATGGCGGTATGTATTTTCTTATATTTGCTGAAACTCTTCCACCTTTAACAAATTTTCTAATATAATTTCTAGCCCATAAATCTATATGAGAATGAATATGTATAGTGTCATTTTGTACGCTTTTCATCCAACCGTTAAATGCTAAAGCGGAAGATGTTAAATTAGTATTTATATCTTCACCAACTAAATCTCGCATAACATTATTATATCTGTAGATACAAAAAGCTAAAGAAAGAATATCGTTAACTAAATATGGTCTCCATTCATTTTCTTTTTCTTTATAATTTTCATGTGTTATGTCTCCAATTTCATAATTTAATTTACACACATTCGTAGGAATTTTAAAATTTTCACACCATTTAGAGAGACTTGTTTTTACATGTTGATAACTACATTTCATTATAATAGTCTGAAGTGCTAATTTACCTGAAGGTGACTTTTTTTTATATTGCTTTTTTTAATCTAAAAGATTTTTGAATATATCTACTAACACATTCAGTTGTATAAGGATTTTATAATGAAGCAGTTAATATTCCTCTTGAAGTTTTAAGAGGCGGTTTAGATAATTTAAAATTAGCTTTCATCGGAAAGTAGGAATCAAAACCTAATGAATTGTGAGTTATTAAAGTTACTTTCGAATAATAAAATTTTCCAAGAGTTTAAAAAATTGATGTATCGGACATGCGTCCTTTGGGTTTCCCCCGATTGGACATTCATCATCCTCAGTTCTCGTAAATATTTTCACACAATTTTGAAGTTTGATAAATTCTGATTCAGTTAAATTATTATACTCATTAATTTGTTTTTTAAGTTCTTTCATTTCATCTTCATCTTTTGATCGTTTAATTTAATCATATCACTTAACAAACGTGTTTCTAATTCTTTCAATCTCTGTTTCGGTAAGCAACATATAAATTTATTAAAATTAATTGCTCCTACAGCGTAAGGAATAGGATGAGCTGTTGAACAGTTAGGATCAGGAAAAGTTTCGAGATCCCAAATATATGTTGAACCATAGTCAATTTTTTTCTTTGTTATGATTTTATATGGACGCGTTGTTAGATTATCATTAGTAACTGTTTTATATATTGGCTCGAAATTATTTTCAATTTCTCTAATAGCTTTTAATTTATGAAATTTATTAATTAAACAATAGTGACCAATTGTTGAACCTTCGTGAAAATAATTGTAATAAACATAATTATGAAACGTTTCAATTCCTCTAGGATTTAAATGACGATTGGCAGGACTATAATATTGAACACATTCTCCAAAATATTTATTGAATTGAGAAAATTTGCAGTTTGACATTACTCCTGTTCTAGATGTGGCTTTCTCTTTATATAAAAAATTATTAAACATTTCTTTCATCATTTCTCCTTGTTCTTCATTAAACCCTCGTAAACCATTATAACATTTAATAAAACAAAAATCTTCAGAAGGATTATAACAATATTCACCGAAATATTCTTTGATTCCATATTTCATATTAATACCTGCACCTCTATGTGATCTTTGTACTAGCTTCATTCCAAAATCTTCATATTTAATATTACCTGTAAAAATCCATTCCTGACTATCTGATTTCTCATCCAGATTGGAAAACCATGTTTCAAACGATTTTTTAATATAGAAGGTTACGTAAAAAAATTGAATTATATTTTCCTGATCTTTAACAACTTTTCCAAGTAAATTACTAATTTTACCATTTGCTAAAAGTTTCCGCATATCATTTACTACATTAATGAAAGATACATTTTCATACATAATTTCATTTGGATTAAATAAATTACATCATCACCAAGTTCGCCCTTAATTCTATCATCAAAAAAAAATATCAGTAATAGGAGTTTCTAATGTTTCGTTTGTTCCACGTTTCTGCTTTCTAGTACTACGTTTAATATTACGTTTCTGTTTTGTAATACGTTTGCTACGTTTACTATGTTTAATTTGTGCATCAAACTCAGCAATTTGTTTCTTGATTAATTCATCAATCCTAGACGTTTGTCCGAGAGACATTTCACGATTCATATTTTTTAAAAGCAGTCGTGCAATAGCTCGTTTGAAAGCTAAGAGTGAGACAAATTCAGCGAAAGAAACGGCTTGTTCATATCTGTCTTCGTTTAGATGTGAGACGCCATTCAAGATTTGGGAGATTGACGAAAAACGACAGAGTTAGAATTCCCCAAGAAACAGCTCCGGCGGGTGAATGAAGGCTCGGATTGGTAAACGGAGGCCAGATTTGGAATCAGCTTGATGTTATTGTCCAATGAGAATCGTCATCCAATGAGAATCAAGCATTTCTATATAAATAGAGAGCCTTCCACAGTGGGAATCATTCCATCATTGAATCACACGAGTGACGGACGGACATTTTCTCTCTCTCTCTATTCTATTATCCAACTAAAATGGTAAGTCGCTACTTCCCTCACTCTCCTCCCTTGAACGTAAACTTAATACAATCTTTTTCAGGCATCTACTCCATCTGCTGCACTAGTAGGACAAAATGGCGGTCAAACGTTACAAGGTTCGCTACGATCAGATCATCTACAACTGAGGCCAGTGGAAGAAACAACCAAGGTACATAATCCTACACCACTACAGCGTAAATTTAAACAAGTCTTGCGTTATGACGATCATGGCGTAGTACTGCAAACGGGAATGCTCCCTTCCACGGATGTCAAGATAATGCACAATCAGTATGGGGACTACATACTGATCCCCGTGAGTCCGTACATTCGCCGCCAACTTGATATTATTGAGGAGTACGTGACATTAAATATGGACATTCCTACTACTCTTGCTCAAGAGTGGAAGGCGAGAGATGACAAGGATACTCCCTATAGAAAGATTTGGGATGGTAATCACATTTGCCTACCGGTATCACATTGGTGCACTTACTATAAGAAGGAGGGAGATCATTCAACACCCATCAGATGTGATGATCTCGGAGAAGATACTTGGAATATCCTTTTGAAAGTGAATGGGCTATATTATGGTTGGCACAAGGATAATAAAATAGCCTCTCTCTCCATGCATATGGAATCCATCCTATATATTCCAAAACCACTCAATGTGGACGACATAATTGATCAAATCCTTAACAGCAGTGGTACGAAGCGCAAGTCGGAGAAGAATGCTGCCTCAGAACGCAAATCAAAGAAGGAGAATTACTAGTCCTTTCCTAACTCTACCCTATGACAATTCGCTTATGTGCTTTGAGTGTCGTGGACGTGGTCTTATTAGATACATTTTACTTCTTCGTTGTCATCATATCATTTGTGTATTTTGTCGTGAAAAGCATCGATGTAATTCTTCATTTTGTAATATGTTATAGAACGTTTCCTTAGATGTGTAAATTTCCGTTTTAGGCTTCTATCATCATTTTTATGGATTGTGAGGGTCAACCTGTACAGGAGCTCAGTGCTATTGCTATGAACAATTGGACTTATCAGATTGTTAGTGTCTATCATCAACATGCCAACTGCGATCCCAATGTTGATCAATGGGCGAGAAAACACATTCATGGACTTAATCTGAAATATTTGCAAGACTATGGCTTTTCTTGTGAGAGTGCTCTTCTTATTGACTTTAAACGATGGTTAGCTGCTTTCAATGTTATACGCATCTTTTGTAATAATACTGGTAAGGAGAGGGAAGTATTTCCCAATCTAATCATTGATGACATTTTGCTCCCACCTTGGGATAGTAGAGTGAATCAACATTATCATGAAGTCACGAAACGTTTTAAGGATTTGTCTGTTCCTATTTTGTCTGTTCGTTGTAGTAGCTACGTTCATAACCAATGCTTCTATCCTCCTTACCTCAACACTGCCAAAGTCCTGTATGGTTATCATTGCTCGCTGTATGATAGTTACCAGCTGTATCTATTTTATCTCTTTCAAACCATTGATTTATAATGCATGCTTGTTACTATTACTCAATAAATGTTACTATGAGAAGACTTGTTTTCATGCAATGGATGGGTTAGATAAAGGGCGATCATGTCTTTCTCAAACGACTGCGGAACATTACATTTTCATAGGCAAAGTTTAAAAGGAGCTGTTCAAGATTATGTGATAAATTTTCATAAAGATGAGACCGACATCGAAGCAGTGGTCGATGATGCTAGGACTCTATTTCTAGAGTTAATGAATACATTCTCTGATAGCATTATCATGGCGCGATTGGTTGCGAAAATTAAGTTTAGTCATTTTGGAAAGGAAGAGGTGGAAAGTCGCTCTTTCCATTTTGCTTCTTATTCAATGGAAGTGGTAGATCACCCCCAAGAATTTTTTAAAAGACATATGATAAAAATTGCTGAACGTCTTAACGCATTTAACCATCATGGTAGCAGTCTAGTGATTGAAGCGATTTCAGATATTCACATTCAACTTTCCATAAAGAAAAATTGAAAATGCAGTGGTACTTGACTGTAGCACAACTGGTTTTCGAGCTATGTCTGCTCACTCTCGAAGTATATTCATTCTGTACACGCGTCTATTATTTAGAAACGGCTAGCAAATTCATATCTTCAAGAAGGCTTGCTATAGACATCAGTAACGGTGAAACTATGTGTTGCGATGTATGTAAGCGAAAGGATGGAAATGAAAAGCGCATCTTCAAGAGATGTAAGCATGCTTTTTGTCAACGCTGTTTCATACGTAATTGCATTCAATTTTGCAAATGTAACCACTGTGATATTGCTCATTTCGAGTGTCACTTATGTCGCAATAGTTAGTACCTATGCAAATGTGGTAAAGATAGGTTTTAGCAAAGACTAACACGGAAAATGGCGAAACGTAAAATGACGAAACGTAAAAGTCAAAAGTCTTCAAAGTTTTCTTCAGCCATTCAAGCTCTCCGACGAATGAAAGCAAATCAGGATACAATGCTATACCACATGCTAACGATGAATTCACTCGTGAAATTATTTCTCATGTGAGGAAGTTGAGGACGAAGAAATTAGCACCAACACAACGTAAGTTACTTAAGCGATATACTACAAAATTGCGTTTCATCTCCAATCCTAAAGTCACCCTTCAAAGAGAGAGGAAAACTCTAACACAAAAGGGTGGTTTCTTTTCAGCAATACTTCCAATGTTAGCTACTGTCGTGGGTAACCTATTGGGTAATATCTTTGGCTCTAGACGTTAATTATGCAAATGTTGAATCTCAAAGTATAAAAATGGATTTCAGACTTCAATGCGATAAAGTTCTGACTGTATCAGGTCCATCTCATGCAGGTAAAACTGTTTTCACGCTGAATTTATTGGATAAAAGAAGGGACTTGTTTAAGGAACCTATCAATCGAGTGATTTGGTGTTATGGTATTTATCAACCGTCGCTGTTTCAGGAATTGCAAAGTCGCAACTTTATTCGACATGAAGGAATTATTGCAGTAGATAAACTTCAGTCTAATGATGTTGTTGTATTGGATGATTTATTAAAAGAAAGTAAGAATTCAAAAGATGTTACAGATATGTTCACTCGCGCAGAACATCACAAAAGATGCTTTATCATCTATATCACACAAAATTTGTTTCCTGATGGAAAAGAAGCTCGTACACGAAACCTGAATATACACTATTATGCTATTTTCAAGAATCCGCGAGATAAAAGTCAATTTGAAATTTTAGCGCGACAAGTTGCACCCAGAGGATCAAAAGCCTTAATTGAAATTTTTCAAGCAGCTACTGAAAAACCATACGGTTACCTATTCATTGCTGTATTATTACAATCGGAAACTGTTGAGCAATTGAAAACTTGAAGAATAAGATGCGTGACTCTGTATCGACTGCTACACCTTTAGCATCTCGCGAACATGCCATATCTCTTTTCAACAGTATTGAACCCCATCGCAATGTAAATGATAGAGGAGAAATCATTACAGATGAAAATAAAGTGATTGAAGCTTCACGTTATGAAGACTTGATTCAGTATGCGACACGTAGAAAGCGCCGTCAGGGCTATGTTCCACCTGGTTGGTCATACTTTCTTAAACTATTGAAAAGGCATAATGTGCCAAAATTTGCTTTGAATAATGAGACATTTGAAAGAACTTGATTCAACAGTGGCTACTGCTCTAATGCTTCAGACGATGAAAATGCCAACAAATTGGTTTAAGACGTCACCTGCTACATCCCCTCCCACACTCACTAAGCAAACAAGAGGAAGAACTCGACGTAGATCTGCATCACCACTAAAACTAGTAAAAGGAAAACGTAAAACAGCTCCTCCCAGGAAATACATGTTCTCAGACTATTAATATGAAGCAGATGTGTTGCTTGCCATGTAATGAGCCGCCAGAGGTGAATGTCGTTGTCACTTGCACTTGCTGCGCCAGCTCTCACAATGAAACCCCTAAGCAATGTGAACACGATCGCAAAACCGCTAAAGCTAAATGCTGCAGTTGTTGTAAATGTAGAAAGGCAAGAAAACAAAAAGATGAGAAGGAGGAAAAAGAGTCAGTCGTCATCGACTGAACGTTTGAAGTCAATCTATTATGATGTAAAACATCGGGCAGGATTTGCATCTATCAAGAAATTATCAAAAGCGAGTGGTCTTCCACAATCACAAGTGAAACGATGGTTGAAGGGTCAGGCTACCTATACACTCCACAAACAAGCGAAAAAGAAGTACCGCACCCGCCATTATATTGTTCATGACATCGATGAACAGTGGCAAGCAGATTTGTGTGATGTCGCCTCCATTTCAAAATATAACTCGGACAATAATTTTATTTTAACCATCATTGATATTTTCTCGCGTTATGCGTGGGCTCAACCTTTAAAAACTAAAGAAGGGAAAGGAGTAGCAAAAGCATTCCAAACAATTTTTCGAGAAGGTCGGATTCTAAAAAGAATTCAGAGTGATCAAGGAAAAGAGTTTGAAAATCAGCATGTGAGAAGATTATTTGAGAGGCATGACATTGAGTTGTTTAGTGTAAAGTGTGCTTATAAAGCTGCACTCGTTGAACGTTTTAATCGCACATTAAAAAATCGCTTGTGGCGACATTTTACTGCCAACTTGACACAAAATTGGACGAAGGTTCTACAAGATACACTCCATGCCTACAATCACTCTATCCATCGTTCTATTGGACTCATACCAGTAGATGTAAATGCTGACAATGTAGATAAAGTGCGCGAATCATTCCAACGTAAACGCACTCATGTGAAAAGTGATGTGAAAATTGGTGATAAAGTTCGCATCTCAAAAGTGAAAAGTGTTTTTGCTAAAGGGTATCTTCCGAATTGGACAGAGGAGGTATTTACAGTATCAAGGATTAATCAAAAAGACTCTCCCACCACCTACAAGTTGAAAGATTACGATAATGAAGAAATTGAGGGTAGCTTTTACCGCGATGAGATTGAGGTAGTCACTGAAAGTGAAACATATTTGGTAGAGAAAATCATTCGATGTAAAAAACGGCAAGGTGAAGAATGGTGTCTTGTTAAATGGGCTGGTTATCGTTCAAGTATGAACTCTTGGATGCGTCGTGCCGACATCTTTCATCTAAGTGATCGACAGTGATTCATGCAAAATTGTAACTAACAATGTTTAGGGTTTGAGCTATGAATCCAACTGCCTCATTTTATTCACGACCCTCCTATATAAGTGGTGGAGGACAAATTTACATCGGCGCTCGCCGCCAACGTGGAGGTAGCATACTTGGTGCACTGAAATCTGTTGCAGCACCTCTCATATCCAATGTCGGTAGATCTTTAAAACGAAATGTTTTAAGTAATGCCGTTTGCTTTGCTGGTGATGTTGCTAGTGATCTTTCCAGAGGTAGAAGTTTTAAGAGCAGTTTGTTGAATCGTGGGAAGGTACGCGGTTTAAAAACATTGAAGCAGACCTTTGCTGGTGTTACTCAAGGAAAGAAATCACCTAAACGAATGAATAAAGGAAGGAGGAAACATCGCGGAGCTGGTAAGGTGCGATCTTCAGTCAAAAGGCATTCACGCAAACGTCGCAGAGGCTCTAATCATTCATCAGGCGCTAAACGACGACGCTGCTATAACTTCTAATCATGGAGTGTAAAACTTCCGGTTTTTGTTTGTTTGATCAACAAGCCATACAGACAGATATTCTTAGTTCAAGTATTGTAGATTATCATCCTCGAACAGCTGAGAATGCTGGCCCCATTGAATTTGTTATTCCTGGTGGTAGTGATGACTACATAGATTTGAGTTATGCGATGGTTGATTTGAGGTTTAGAATTCAGCAAGCAGATGGAACTGCTATTGACGATACACATAAAGTTGGACTGAACAATTTACCATTGACTACATTACTTCGCGATGTTTCTCTAACGATTGGAGAGCAGCAGGTGGAAGGTGGTCAAAGCGATTATCCCTATAAATCATATTTCAATCATGTATCACAGTTTCATCCAGCAGCACAAAAAAGTCATATGGAAGCCATGGGATGGTACAGAGATGAAGCAGGAAAATTTGATGTTGAAACAAACAGTGGCTTTGTAAAGCGATCTGCTATGATTAAAGATAGTAAAGTATGTCAGCTATATGGTCCGCTGAATTTAGACTTCTTTAGACAGTCAAAGTTTTTACTCTGTAATACCAACATGCGACTCAAGCTGACATTGAATAAGCCTGAATTTGCGCTGAATGCATTTGCTAAAGTTGACAATTTTAGAATTCATGTGGAAGATATTGCACTTTACATTCATCGAGTAGTACCGAATCCAAGTGTCATTAGAGGACATGCTGAAGGTCTTAACCGCCAAAATGCCATTTACCCCGTTCAGCATACAAAGCTTCTCACCTTCACAATTCCGAAAGATCAAAAGAGTTTCATGAAAGATGGCCTCTTTCCATCGGAAGCACCGAAGCTCCTCATGGTGGCAATGGTTGAAAATGATGCATTTAATGGTAATATAAAGAAGAATCCTTTCAATTTTAAACACAATCAGTTAGGTGAAATTGCTTTTAAGTGTAAATGGTGTGAGTCATCCTGGTCCACCCTACAAACCAGATTTTGCTGCGGATCAATTTATGCGCAGTTATGTTGATTTTATAGATGTCTTTGGCTTTTACAATACGGATGACTCCAACGGACTCACTATGAAAGAGTTTAAGAGTGGATATACTATTTATGCATTTGATTTGACTGCTGACAGCGATATTAGTGCACCCTATCGTCAAGCGAACGTGCCTCATAATATTCGTTTGGATTTGACGTTCAAAACAACACTACTTGAGACGATCAATGTATTAATTTATGCAGTCTTCGATTCAAATATTGAAATTACAATGTATCGTGACGTGATTCTTCAGTATAATCGTTAATGAGTTGGTTGACTGCTGACGATATTAAGACTAAAGTGCAGCGTAATGCAGACGAAGCGACGTTGAAAGCTTTCGATAATGTCTGTTCACTCGATACCTTACCATCTGCAGTAAATCACTATCCCATCTTTATTATGCTAAACACCCATTCGCAGAATTTAGGCGGTGAGCATTGGAAAGCTATCTTTATTGGGGAAGACCGACGTGGTGAACTATTTGACTCTCTTGCTCAACCTCCAAATATACCAACACAGCAGTGGTTGAGAAAACATACGCGTAAATATCAGCGAAATGAACGCATACTACAATATCCACTTTCATCAACGTGTGGTGCTTTTGTACTGTACTTCATCTTAAAACGTTTACATGTATCTCGATTTGTATCTGTTATTCAAAACTTTTCATGTAATCCATCCTCTAATAAAAAAATGATTTGTAAGTTCTATCATGATTTGAAATAAAAACATCATGTTGGAAAAATTTTTTTATATTTTACAATCCGCTGGGTACGTACATACTCGATGACATAGTCTAGGATCACATTTGCTTGTACATGACATTTTAGTCCAGTAATGATCACTTTACTATTATGAAAGATTGCCACATGCACAGGTAACCAACAACTAATGAGAGCTGCAGGAAAAGTTCGGGTTCATAACACAAATTGTAACTGCTGGTACGAATCTTCAAAAATGATACACTTTCACTCAATTGAGTAGAGATCACTATATTGTCCACAGTCAGATTCGACATCACACACCTCTCCCTCTTCCATATCCGACGTAGTAGTCTTTGTAGCTCTAAGCGCATTGACTGCGCCGATGAATGAGAAAGGGCACCGAGAATCTGCACAGTCCCATTTGGGAAGAGTTGAAGATTCTGTGAATTGTTCATCTTCACCACTAACATTTGACGTCGGCCCGGGTAATACTTGCTGTTTGGAAGGTGTTGGTGTAATGTTGTGAGATCGATTTTGGTGTAGAGTCTGAAGCGACGGAGAATGCTGACGATGGTGTAGCGATGGCGCTTCATGATGAAAGAATGAGTAAATTGAACGATGTACCTTCCTTTTATACTTTTCCCAACTACCTTGATGAAATGTGAAATTAGTATGAAGTTGGGAATGATAGAGTTGAATTCGCCGATTGTTGACGCGCAGCCAGATGCGATTTCCAATACGTGAATGTCTTTTCATACAGAAGTATTTCAAATCCTTCATGATATGATGTAGAGATTGAAAATGATGATAAGATAAAGCAAACTCTCTTTTCACATTTCCAGTTCAATCTTTGAAATAGGCGTTTCGATCATGATCCGTTTCAATACGTTGTAGGGAATCTAATTTCCAACTCATGGTGCGTGGTAGTCATGTCTGATTAAGATTTGCATAGTAGGGCGATGAACTCACGACGAATAAATGTCATGATGGAGCGATGTATGTATCTTCTATACTTCTCCCAATTGTATTTGCGAAATGAGAAACAGTTTGCGGAATGAGAATGGCAGATTTGAATTTCATTTCTGTAATGTTGAATCCAAACTTGATCACCCAAGGAGATGAAAATTAATGTTTCAAAATATTCCAAATCCCTCATGATATCATTGAGGTTGACAAATTGTCGCCATGTTAATGTAATACCTCTTGATGTATGACCATGAGAATTTTTGAAATGTACGTTTCCATCACGATCAACTCTGATATATTGTAGAGAGTCCAAAATCCAAGTCTTCATGATGTTATGCAAAGTTGCAGATCAGCAATATAAAAATGTCGTTTTATCATATTTTGCTTAGCAATGCGGCTACAAAGAGATTTACTAGTAATCGAGCCGCACTCTTTTCTACTCCCATTGATCATACACAACAGCTAAATGGAAATTGGGAAGTGGGTGTCACTCAACTTGTTTATAGCAACTGTGTCTATACTTTTGATCATGAGGTGATGACTATTAATATGAGACGTACAGCTGCTTACCAATGTGAAAATTGGTGCCGAGTATATCTCGTACCAAGTATATATCGTAGTGCCGAGTAATTGGCCAAAGAAAGATCTCTTATCATGTAAAAAGTTTATATATGATTTCCTGAATAAAGCGTGTAAACATATTGTCCAATTTACTCCGCACAATGATGATCATACTTATGTACATCATGTAGTTGAGAAAGATTGGATTGTTGGTTTAAGTCCAAGTTTAAGAAATAATTTAGGTTACCTCACTAGCGCCTTAACAAGCTATGATAATTTTAACGTTAATTACCACATAAGTGGTTATAGACAGTTAATATATCGAGAGGAAGCTTATTATGTAGATCTTATTCCAAGAAATGAGAAGACGTTGGTGAAGAAGATTATGATTAAGCCAAGAAAGACAAACATAACTCCTGAAACATTATTGAAGAAATTTAATTATCTCCTTCGAGTTGATGGCAAACAAGTGGCAGCATTGACTTATATCAAATCATCTAACCATATTGCAATAAGTAAATTAAATGATGATAATCTAGTATTAGTTTGTTCAAAAGATTTTCATCAGTTCTTACGACATCATTCTGCAGCTGTTCATGGAAAATTTGATATGCAACATTTACCATGTGAAAGGTCAAATCAATTTGATACAGAATGGAGCGTATCTTTATATAGAAAGTGTGTAGAGCCTTTAGGTGGTATCTTACATGAAACAAGAGTGTTGATGCCTCGCATCATTACTTCAGTTAAATTGGTTGTAGATTATTTAAATGAAGTGATTAATGAGCAACATATTTCATTTTATGAAAAAGAAGGTACTTCGTCTCTCACTATAAGTGGAAAAGGTATTGAACTAATTATGGATAAAACTCTAATGGACATTTTGGGTTTTGATCAAAATATCTTTAAAAGTGGTACTGTAACCAAAGCTAGCGCAGACATGTCGCTATCGCGTCGCATTAACTATTTTCAGATATATTCCAATATTGGTGAAGATGTACGTGTGGGAGATGTTGAAGCTCCATTGCTAGCAATGATACCATACCAGCCAAAAGCTGCAGTATTTTATCTGAGCACACTTTCAAGAAAGTGCATTATACAAAGCTGAAATCAAACTGCATCCCACAAATTGATATTGCAATTTGTGACGATGCTGGTGCGTTGATTCCTTTTCATAAAGATGCTGTGACAAGTATCACACTCCATTTCCGAATGAAGAGTTAATGCAAAAGTATGCTAATATATTTTTTCCAATGTGAATAATATGGAAAGTGAAAATAAGGACTCGTTTTTAATCTACTTACCCAGTAATGCTTCTATGAATAAATTTCCAAAAAATAAACCATCAGACTATCGAGTAGAATTAAATCGCCCACTGCATTTAGAAGGTGAATGGGAGGTTGGCGTTTCTAGTATTTGCCATGATAGCAATATTCAGAATGTGAATGATTTGGAAGAAATTATATTGACTCCTCGCACCCATGACGGAATAACGATGAATAATGCATTCCAGTTACCATACAATTTAACATCAGATGGAAAGTGGAACTATGAATGGATTCAGATAAAATCAGATTCTTATGAACCATTTGGGAATGAGAAAATTATTAAGGCGCTAAATAGTGGTAATACTTCCATCATGAAGAATAAAATCAGAAAGCTTATGAGTTTACTATCTATCATTAGAGTGGGAGACAGTTCCTTCGCTTTCATTCTTTTACTAAAGGTCTTGCACTGAGGTTGGATAATGAATTCTATCCACATCTCGGTTTTGGTCATGGACTACATCTAACGTCAATTGCTACTGCAAATGTTAAAAAAGTTTATTCAAATCGAATCAACAAATTTCATTATAAGTTTAAAATATTTGATGAAGATGTTGTAGAATGTGAAGAACGCATCATTTTCAAAAAGCGTGGTGTTCAACCTTTATCACTTATTGAGTTAGTAAAACGATGGAATGAGACTGTGGTGGGTAAGAAGTATGGAGAGAAAATTATGGCGGACAAAAATAAGTTGGTTATTCAGAAATATAATGACAAACTTACAGTTTATTTCTCTCCAACCTTGCGTCATTTTGTAAGACATTGTACACATATTATTTGAAGCGGTGTGGTGTATGCTTCTCATGAATATCACACTAAAGCTGATTCAGTTAATGATGAATGGTGGGTGGACATCTATGGTGATCGCATCAAGAAAATTTACCAGTCTTATGAAGAATCTAAAGTTGCTGTCAATATAATGCCGCGTCTATATCATACAGTTGAAAGCTTCATTCATGTAGTAAATCCTTATATACAACAGAAGTTGAAGCATGTGATGAAAAGTAAATATGATGTAAAGACACACCACATTTCGTTTTCAATTGAAAATCAACGCGTTGTTCTGAAACTGGGTGATGACATTCAATGTCAATTGAGTAAAAATTTGAAAAAACTGTTTGGTTTTTCAATGCTACAAACTGTGTTTACTGCTGCGCATACGATTGGTATAGAAACACCAGTGACACTTGATAAGCATGAACAGCATCTTTACATTCAAAGTGATTTGATTCTACCTATTTCTGTTGGTGAGAAAAAAGAATACATTTTACGTGATTTCATTCATGATAAAGACGCTTCATATGGAATAGTCGAGAAGATGTTTGAATCTATTTTCTATCATCCCGTCGTCAAACAAACTATACCCTCTATTACTATCAAAATTACCAATGGCTTACAAGAGTGCATCCATGTGAAAGATACTAAATCCCTCGTAACTTTAGTGTTTCGGAAAACAAAGTGAAGTCATTGTGATATGTTTATTGAAATAAAAATATGTATATGAAAAAGTCTTTTCACAGATATAGGGGGAATGGGCTGACTGTAGGCATATATTCACAAGGAAGAAACGATCTCATGCGATACATAAAACAACCATGTATATCTACAAATAGCAACATCAAAATACTGAGTTAAAGTTGATTATGTCAATACATCTCCTGAATGTGGTAGCGTGAGTTTTATTCTTTTGCGTGGAGGTATGTTTGTGTCAGGATGTCCATGTGGAAGAGATGTGCTATGTCCTATCCAACACCTCTTATCTTCCCATGCTGAAAGCGCTCGTTTCTTGAACGTGTGCGTTTTCACAGTATGAACTTGAGATTTTAAGATTGTCATATTGACAAACGTTATAGTTTTATTTTTATAGGCCTTCTTATAGGACCGATGTTTCATTTTGTGAACAATGGATTTTGATATACCTTTAGCACGCTTAATACTATCTGCACATTCTTTTAATTTCATGGAATACATTTTAGGACGGAGGAGAATCATTTCATCTATTTCCCTTCCTGCTGTTTCATCCTTAAAACAACCAAGTTTGGCTTTATTCTGTATGGAATAGAGTGTATGAGCGGGATTGTAGTTAGATGTGTCGAAATATTTTTCTAATGACTTACCTACATCATTAAAATTTAAATCTTTTTGAGTGGTAATTCCTAAAAAGAAACTATCTGTATCACCACCCAGCAAGCGAACCTCTTATACGAGAGGGCATGGTTTTAATATTTTGTAGAAGAGTTGATACATTTCAGGCTTGAAATAATCTAAAACGGCTCGCCCAATATAGATGGGTTTGCACAACTCAACTTCAGATTTTATCATTTTAACACCTACAAGATCCTCTTCGATGATGTCTTTATCAATGAAAAGAGGTGATGAGGTCAATTTGTGATATTTTTGTTCACCAACGACTAGTTTGTAGTTCATACGTTTTCCAACATCCTCCATGGTCTTTCCGAAAAGACTGTTATTCTTATATTTATAAAAATCCTTTTCAAAATTATTTTGGGCGAGTGCACGTTTTTGACTGTTACTATCTATGTAGGGTTTGAGGAAGGCTTTCTGTCTAAATTTGATAATGCGGTGAACTGACTTTAGAAGCATGCCCATTTCTAAATAGAATTTTAGTATGCAGAAGTGCACGAGATAATTTTTCTTATCATATTGGGTGAGCAAAAGTTTGCGGCATGGTTTGTACCTTGGCTGTCCACACTCTGTTAAGTTATTATGAAATTGTGACATGAATGGTGAAAACATATCTTCAGTCACTTCACCAGATTCAAGTGCGAGTGGGAAATCAGCAGTTTTATTTTTAATACTATTTGAATAAATCAAATCCACTTCAAAATAATATCCCCAATCACCTTCATCTGGAATCTTCAGAATGTTTGAAGGGTTGGAGTAATACGTAAGCTTATCTTGATTTAACCAACTAAACTCGGAATGAGGTAGTGGTTTGGACAGTGAACTGTCATATAAATTATTTTGGTCATAGTACTTTAGGTGGATATGATCATTACCTACTGTTTTAGATTTTATGTGATGTTTATTCGAAAATGTGAGACCACCGCGTATTCCGCGCTCAAATATGTTATACATCTCCGGGTTTTGTAAGAGATGGATGGTCTCACCAGTCATTTTAAAGGCTGATTTAAAGGACATGGCTGGTAGACTGACAAAGTGGACAGGATCTAATTTGTCTTCTTCTAATGCCACTCGTCGAAATTCCTGAAAGACATCAGCCAGCAAAATGACATCTAATTCTAAGTGAGCGATCATATAATCGCCAAACGTTTTACAATCAAATTTTAACCATGCCTCTTGAGCATGTTCATAGTCCTCTACTGGACAATCTTGACCCGTCAAATCGTTTTGGAATTGGTCAATGGAAGGAAGGGTTGTTTCATTTAGTTTAGACATTGAGCTAAAATACGCATAGGGAAAGACTCCATTGCGAGTGATTATTTCATCCGTTAAGTTTGGATAGTGTTTCTTCAAAGTTTGACTATGGGGAAGAAACTTGAGATTACGAACGAGAGAAGCTAGTGACGCTGACATGAATTGGAATGAATCTAAAAATTTTATTTCGAAGAAGACTCTCTTATTTTCTTTAGTTTTATCTACTGGTACTTTTGCTGTCATTGCCATGAATTTTTCTCTCGTTTGTGCTATTTCATTGAACTGCCACGATTTTATCTGGCTCAACCATCCTTTTATTATCATATGACTGTCATAGCACGCTCATTGTTGTTATCTCATTATGTTATCTCATTGTTGTTAATTGCTTTCACGACATGGCTTAAGATGCTTTAGTGGACAATCGATCCCCGCTACTTGCCTTAATGTCGGCGGTCACAATTGTGACGTGTTATTTATTCATTGATTATTATTGCCTTGACAACTGATGTGTGGTGGTGAGGGTTTGATCCTGCCAACTGACAGAGTCGCGTAAGTGGCTCGTAGCTCAGTTGGTTAGAGCACAGGTCTAGTTAACCTTGGTCGTAGGTTCGAATCCTACCAGCCGCACATCTTTTGCATGGCAATCTGATCTATCGTGTATTTAATCTCATTGTTGTTAATAGCCCTTAAAGTTATGAAAAATGACGGGTAGTGCACGCCGTCTCAACCTAAGTGAAAAGTTACATTTGGAGCAGAGTGCGTTTCTAAATTTACCAGTGATGTGATCATGATCACGCACTTTCTTAATTTTATCGTCATCAAACGTTTTATGACATTTAGGGCACGATGTGCAACTTTCAAATTTTTGTTTGTCTTCATCTGACATATGTAGTGACTTACGCTGCAATTGGGAATCATATGATTGTTGACATTTGGCAGCTCTATCGAGAAATTCTAGAAATTTTGAAATGCAATCTTCACCTTGCCAAGTATGCATTTTGTTTTGTCTATCCTAAAGTGGTCATGCCATACTTCATAGCAGGATATGGCTGCTGGCTTGTGGATGATATCATCAATGTAGCATTCTATGTCTGCGTAAATGACACGCAGGGGACTTAATTCGTCACCATTATCCCTATGTGAAAATATTTTATCTTTGGGCATGCGTTCCATTTGTAGTTTACCTCGCTTGCATCATTCATAGTGAGTTTCAAATTTATCTTTACTCCAAAAGGAGCGGATGCAGCGGTCGCATACAAAATGTTCACCTCTTTTAGAGTGCCCCAAGTGAGTGTACAAGCGGGAGATTTTGGGAATACCACAGTAGTGCCATTCCTCGCTAACATCTTGTTTTACTAATAAGAGGTTGACTACACGTTCATAACAAGTTGAACGTGAATTATAGCGGGCACCCTTCAACCCCTTCTCCCACACGTGAACGACAATTTTAATCTTATTATGTTTTTCGAACGTTTCTACATCTTTGATTTTCATGTTGTCACTATCACAACCTTCAAAGACTAGTTCATCCTCCCACTGCCTATAGCTGTAGGTATGATTTCCATTCGCGTTGATATCATTATAGTGAAGGATGGATAGGACTGCATATTTGAAACACTGTGATTTACAATCGACATTGATGACAGCTTTCTTATTATACAACGTTTTTGGTAGTTTAAATGTGCCTCGAGCTGCATGACTTTCTAATAGGGAAATTTTGAATATGGCTTGGTCCACACCATCAAAAATGAGAGCGCTGTCGCGTTGATTGAATTTATCTACATTTGATTTTAAACATTGAATGTGAAAATTTAGCCAAGACTCGCAGTCTACAACTTCGGTTGCGGAAGAAGAAGGAACATGAAACTGCATTCTCTCCATCACTTGACCCGTTTGAAAATCTATTTTAATATATTTTAGTTTAAGGTAGATGAGCGCCTTCATTCTAAAATTGTCTAAATTGTTGAAGAGCGCTTCGATAATGTTAGAATTTTGAAGGAGCCACTCAGGAAAATCTACTATTTGAGTATTGGACTCCATGCAGTAGTCGCGTACTAAATTATTATGTGAAACATTAATGAGGGAGATGGTAGAGGTACCGTTGGTGTAGTGATCATTTGCATGCGTGTGTTGAAGTCTGTGCGAAGATCGCTGAAAGTGACTATCAAAAGAAAGAGGGCACAAATCGCAAGGAAAGGAGATGTCATCGTCAGAATCAGCTTCACCTCCGGAGATTGATGCCGCTTTGCGTTGACACACACGTTGTTTGATGTGTCGAAGGAGATTGTGCTTCCTTGTAAACATATGTCCGCAGTCAGCACATTCCCACTCGTTGCCTTGTCGCGAGAGTCCTGAGCAGGAGCTCACATCACCTGAAAGAGAAATCATTCTATCATCTCTGTTCAAGTCTCAGTGTATTGTTACAACCTACCTTGACTCAACAACTCTAAACTTTCCTCAAGAAGGGAGGGCGTTGGTGATGAAGTTGATGCCTGAAATTGAGGAAGATACTATTAGCCACACGTTTGAGGGAGATGAGTGAAGAAATTTTCAACTTACCATTTCAACGAAATCAAGTTTAAGGTTGATACTTCAACAAGATAGAGACTTCACTCAAATTTGGAATTCACGAGAGAGCAGTTCACTTGTACGCCTCAAATAATAACAGAATTCGGTAGAGAACACTTTACTTATACGTCTCAAAGACAGAGTGAAATGACACGAATGTCACTTTACATATATATTTTCATATTCATCATTCATTGGCTGTTCATTCTGATTGGTTGCTTGTTTATACTTAAGAATTAGAAAACATTTCAAAGTTATTATTCACAGTCAACATGACAAGCCCTCGGACAACGCCGAACACAAAATTCTCTTCTCCATGTTCATCACCAAAGGAGCTCGTTGCACCAAACGCTCCAACGAAGGGGAAGGTAGAGAAGGTGTACCGACTGGACAATATCAGAAAGTTGTCATTACCAGCGGACAACGAAGAGAGTGTATGTGAGAAGGAGTGTCCCGAATTAACAGGCGTGAGGTGGAAGTATCTGCAGTACGATACTGATGATGTGATGGAAATCACCAGCACCAAATTCCTCCACCAATTATGGGAATGGTACACCCCTAACTCCCAGCCACGAACTATGGCGGAGTGGGAGTACATCGACAGAGTGAGGCTCGCGGTAGAAGAACGATTGAAGCAAGTGAACTTTTTTTGCGATCTATGTGAAGTCAGACTCTGGGACGATATTGACGATGGAGACCTTCTGAAATACATGCCATAATAAATTTTTATTTCGTATTATCTTTGCTTTCATACTGACTTACTTGAATGGGGCTTCAGTGGATGATTTAAGCATGTATACTTTTTCATTTGGAAATAGTAGCACGATTAGTCTAACTTGTAAATCTTATAACATTTCATATGGGCGATGATGGTAGTTGAAATAGTGTTAAATAAAATTAAGATGGCTTACACTTCTGATACAGGGATAGCAATCGACTGCGATCCATGTGTAAAGAGCTTGTTAGACTACGGAAGAGAGAAGTCTGTTATGTTGCGTGTGGCGCGTGAGTGTCCTCCCATTTCATTCCATTCATCAATTCGTCTCATTGATAGAGACAGGTAGAACTCATGGTTCTCATAACGTATGCAATAGAAAGTTTTAGGCAACCTTCGACAGTTGGCTAAATGTAGACCTGGCGCGAATGCATACTACGTTGAGACAGAGGCAATCACTTGCAAACATGACGCAGAGAGGTTTAACAAGATTGACCATTGCTGAATGTCCCTTGCGGTATACATAGCTACGGGTTTCACCACCGCCCTTTATAGGAACGCCCGTCGAAAGGAAGTATTACACCGAACTTCATTTGCAACGTTCAAGTTGACTGATAGCAGATTCAACTTAATGATAGTATTCGCCAGTCCAAAGACTGCCCAGGGCAAACCGCGTGGAGGTTCTATCATGTCTTGCCCCTAGGTGGCCCTAAAGAGAGCCGATGGTTCTTTCTCGGGAGTAACAAGTTGACTATTGGCTTGAATAGTCAATAGGTATGACGGTTAGGGTCTCATATACCCTATACCGCCTAGGTCGTGCTGGTGCATCTGGCACCTTTCGGATGCGGGTGGTATTCGGAGTCCACACCTCATCCGTCCAAACGATCTTCTTGATCTTCCGCTTCTTCTCATCCTCTTCATCCCACTCGTCGAGGATGATGAAGTCGGGAATGGCGTTGTCTTCATCCCACTCGTCGAGGATGATGAAGTCGGGAATGGTACTAGCAGATATTGCTTCCATCGTGACTTAAAATTGAATGAGAAGCGCTACAATCTTCTGGCTTATATAAAGTTTTCAACAATGAATTGCTCAACAGCGAATCACAATGCTTCAGGGATGGCAATCGACTGCATAACGTTCAAGTTGACTGATAGTAGATTCAACTTAATGATGGTATTCGCCAGTCTGAAGACTGCCCAGGGAAAATCGCGAGGAGGTTCTATCAAATCTTGCCCCATGGTGGCCCTTAAGAGAGCCGGTGGTTCGTTCTCGGGAGTCGTCATCTTACACCCTACTGATTCTGCTGAGAGAGTCTTTGACTCTCTCCTTGGTAGCAGTGTCGACTTCCACGCTAATTGCTATGTGACTGAAAAGTGGAATGTAGCGCCATTCCGTTGGATTGACAGCACTTGCTGTCATCGGATTGCCAATCCGAGCAAGATTGTTGTGGACTCTGTCTTGCTCCTCTAGTCTAACAAATTCCTCAAATAAATTTCGCGGCCTTAACTGCGGTCCGCGAGGAGAGCTGACTTGACTGTTCGGCGTCTGCATGATTGAAATGAAATGAAATGAGAGGTAGTGGTTTATATACCCCTCTAACGCGATGCAACGTTCAAGTTGACTGATAGCAGATTCAACTTAATGATAGTATTCGTCAGTCTGAAGACTGCCCAGGGCAAACCACGTGGAGGTTCTATCATGTCTTGCCCCTAGCTGGCCCTTAAGAGAGCCGATGGTTCTTTCTCGGGAGTGAAGTGATTGGGTGGTGAAGGCGGGGAAAATATCTGCCATGAAAATGATATGTATTAGAATAGGATATACTATCTTATTTGTTTTTCACTTACCAAGTTAGCCATCCTTGGGTGGTCTCGCGCGCTTCCTAACAGAAAATTTATGCAAATGTCCGCGCATTCTCAGTGTGGCATGCAAACATTTCTTGGTCGGATGGCCGTTGTAACAAATGATGGACTCGTCGAGACTACGGTTGACGAGGACTTCACCGTCCAAATGATTATCCCGAATAGGGATGTGAAACTCAAACAACCTATCCTCATTCACACGATTCCACTCATCCCTCATGCGCTCCAACTTCTAAAACGCCTGTCTCTCATCACCCCGCCGAGCCACATTCCTCTCCAACTCAACATTCATCGCTCTCAACACACTCATCTCCTTCATCATCTCCTCAAACTTCGCTTCTGCATCTCTCATTCTTCTCTCTGCAGCACTCGCCCTCTTCTCACAGTCATCATTCTTCTCTTCCAACTCTCGCGTCTTATTCTTCAAATCAGTCACACTACGACTCATTCGAATATTCTCATCCGCTATGTCCTTCGACTTCAGTTCCTTCTTTTTCAACGTATCTAACTCATTCACGACTTCATCCTTCACCTTCTTCAAACCCTCATACTTATTTACTAACAAAGCATGCGCCATCTGCTGCGACACATGCTTCTTCTCTTCATCCTTCAACCACCTCGCCGACTGCACACGAATCCCACCACTCTTCACTTTTGGGGAAGATGAGCTCTGCGGGGGGTCCTCAACAACTATGTTGAAGACCACCGAGGAAGAAGAGCTCAACTTCCTCACACGCTTCCTCACACGCTCCCTATCTAAATCCACATCATCCTCATGATCACTCTTAAGCACTCTCTTTCGCTCAATCTCAGCCTCCAACGAAGCAACTGCTTTCGCCAACTCATCATTCTCAACAACATTCTCCACCTTGCCGTCTCGCTCTATCGCAAACATTCGCTCCCTCTCTTCAACAATCAACTGCGTGAATCTCAGGTCATTCACTAAACCTCCACTGCAATCTGCATGCACTCTGTAAAATTGCGCCTCTTCCTCATCACCCTTCAACACTCTACACTTTACACACGCAACCCTATTCAGGATAATCATGTGGTCAGTGCCCGCCTTCTTTACATGCGCCTTGGCGTCCGCACTGCGATTGATTCGCCCACATGTGCACATTTTGATGTGGAATTTTCTGTTTTTGTCGTTTGCTATTACTGAGATTTTATCGTTAACTGTAAGGTAATGAAATTTGTATAAGTTTGGAATCATGTAGTACAGTCATATTCCTAAAGCATTACACTTAGTGAGGAATGATAGATTTGAGTGTAGTGAGTGGCACTCGATCCCGTCGACAGCCCGAAGGCCTTGTAATGATCACTATGGAAGTGAGAGATCTTCCCCGATACCCGCTATTTTCAGCTGAAGACATCATTGTCACTGCCCTGAAGTAGTAACACCAACGCCGAGTCAAAGGTAGTGATCAGTAGCTGGGATCTAACCCTTCAAAGCTGCCTTAGACTTAGTTAAATTTGAAATCTGATAGCAGATTTGAACTCAGCATACTTGAAAACCTTAGTCTACATGTTAAAACTTTGAAAAAACTGAAAATTAAGAGTTTTTAAACAATTCCGCATTTTTACTACTCATACTACTTTTAAAAAAATTTATCAGTAGTATAGACACTATCAAACTCTATCACACAAACTTTGAAGTAAGAAGATAGCTTGCCTACTTCAAAAGATAGAGTCCTTTGAAACACCTGATATCGGGAGCTCAGAGCGACGGCCGTCGCTTACCTCGTCTTTCGATGAAGTGATCAGACTTACGTTGTCGGGGGTCTATATATGCTCGGAAGAAAACTTAAAATGGCTCTGTCTCCAAAAGTATTCATCGTAGCGACATGCAGTTTGTTGCAAACGATTCGTCTCATCATTCTCTATGATATGACACCTAAACCATTCTCATTTGACTACGGGAAGTCGGTGCGTCAGCGCATGTCCATGTAACATGCCACAAGTAAAAAAAATTCTAAGTGTGGGAGCTCCAGTGTGGTGAAAATTTTGAAAATTTAAAACTTCCGAATTTCGATCTGGGACCTTCACCAAAACATTTTTCATCAAATTTTAGTAACCCCCTCTCCCCCTCGTTCGGAGAAATTTGATGAAACAAACTTTGGTCAGGGTCCCAGGTCGAAATGCCACACTTTGGAAAATTTAATTTTGTCCATACAAAGTCACTCTGACACTTAGGATTTTTTCAGGTGAGCTCCGACCTAAAATCTTGTAACAGCTCTAACTTTTGAACGGTTGGTCCGATTGACTCGCGACAAAAAATGTCACCGAGCAGTTTTTTCTCCTCTTTTAAACGAGTAGCTGTAAGACAAAATCCGTCCACTAGAACCAAAGTTAGAAGATTGCTGTCGGGGGGGGGGGTTCAGCGAAATTTGATGAAAAATGTTTTGGTAAAGGTCCCAGGTCGAAATGCCACACCTTGGAACATTTTCAAAATTTTACCCATACAAAGCCACTCTGACACTTAGGATTTTTTCAGGTGAGCTACGACAGTCCACACTACCAACCCGGCCGGCACACCAGGCCAACCTGGCCGGCACACCACGCCAACCTGGAGAGCGCATCACACACCACCTCGCGCTACGACGGCCGGCCAGAGAGGGGGGGACGTCAGACTCGAAGCAACACGGCGGCACACCACGACCGACTCGACTGACAGGAGTGGGGGGACGTCATACTCGAAGCAATACGGCGGCTCACCACGACCGACTCGACTGACAGGAGGGGGTGGACGTCAGCGACGGCGGCCATCTTGCGCTATCCAGAAGTGGAGTTTTACTTACTACTTGCAACTTCGCATAACAGGGATGAAAATCTTAAGCGGATATGCGTTTCCGTCAGTGTCCCTTGAAAGGCTATAATGAATTTTTTTTAATTTTCTATTTAGGGCCCACGGATTTCTAGAGGATTCCGTGTTAGGGCCCTTCAAATGTTGATTTTTTGTCAGAGCCCCTAACTGCCCGTTCCCCGCATATATAGGTAGTGTACGTTTATGTAGGCCGACTAATTAATTGCAATAATTTTATCCAAAAAATCAAATGGATTGTCAACTTAACTTCGTCAATTGAGAAATTAATTAATTGCACATAATTGTAGCAAATCCCTAGCAATTATTTGAAATTTTTTTTATTGCCCCTGTTTGTGAGTGATGTTTGCGCTCGGTGAAGGTTTCTTTCTTGAAGACCATTATTTATCAGGGTGCAGTCAGAAGTCAGGTAACATCTAAATCTGCTTGTCGTCGGTAAAAGGATAAAGGAGCTTAGCGGACGATAACTGAATTATTGTCTTGCATATCTTTCATATCACCTGTTTTTTCAAGTGAAATCAAAAATATGTAAGCCGTCAAGTTTGGCGGTTCGTCCAAGTAAATGCGGATGAAAACGTATTTGTGGAAATTTGCTGAGCTTGCAGCTGCTGTCCACAGTTGCCCTCCATCCAGTGCTGGTTTTCGTTAAATGCACACGTATGTACAGTTTTCAACAGATATCCTGATATTATTTACATGTAGGCCTAGTTCTTCTTTTCATATTTGTGCCTTCTTTCTGTACGAGATGAGAATATCTGTCGATTTCAGACTGATCAAACCAAAATATATTAGTAGTGAAAACTGTGCCCTACTTGCGAGGGATAGGTACATGGATGGGTACATGCATAATTCAGTGTTATCAATAGGTACATGGATAGGTACATGTATAATTCAGTGTTATGAATAGGAACCTGTATGACATCTGTTTTACTGGATAGGTACATGTGTTCGGTACACTCAGTTGAGTACACTGTGTTTCGGAACGTCTATGAGCGAACTTGTGTGGTTTGGTTCTGAGCACTTGGGTACGTACCGATAGACGTCCGTTGTTTGATTTTGAATGGGTTTACTCAATTGCGACTATTGTGACTATTGAAACCGTTTTAAATGTAGAACTATTTAGATGTGAAACTTTAATGTGCAGTTATGATTTAGTTCCTCCCCAATAAGAAAACCAATTCCAGAACTATGTTTAAAATGAAAAAGACAAGAGATTTACAATGTAAGTTTAATTTATGCATTAAAAATAAATGATGGGTACAGATCACGTCCCTCAGCGACTCCATGATCTTTCAGGAAGTCATCACACCATTCATGAAATGTCTGATTGTTGCTGAAGTCATGGTCACACTCGTGTACCGGACACTTCACTGGTAGTCCACTCCGCCTTTGAAGTGCTGTCACAGTCAAAGTTTTCCACAGGGCCACTTTGCAGCCACGACAGAGATGCACGGTCATATCCAACTGACCTCCCATAATGACTTGGCTGTCATTTTGAAAATAGAATAGAAGTTTTGAAGACATGCTGCTTGTTATGGAACGTTGAGGATAAGTACTTAACAGTTTGGAACAATGACATCCTTTATATAGTTAAATATTCTTTGGGGAAGTTCGGTACCTCTCTGATTGGCTGTTAGGATTTCATTTGTTTAAAAAGTATATAAGTCCGAGGTTTGTACCAATTCTTATCAAAGGTTCTAATCCTCACGTTTACAAGTTACAATTATTTTAAATCTACAAGTCATTATGGATCGCAGTTGAGAACGGTACTGCTGATCGTACCACTTCGCCAGTGGAACGTACTAATACACCTTCCCAATCTCCAATGGAGCGATCTACAACACTAAACGAGCCGATGGTGTTCACACAAGCCCCTGCATCGCCCGACTACTCGAGTGATGATAGTGACGTATCAATCGAGACGATGCGTCACATGAATCAGAAGTCAATGCGAACGCCACTTTATGGAAAGGTCACTGTCAAAGTGAAGAACGCGCCGAAAAAGTACCACACCAAATGGGTCTTCATGCGAATGGAGCCGAACGAGCGGAACCTCACAACCACTCTCGAATTTTCGGTCATCGACCTTGACACACCACGTCGCTGTCCCTGTGTGCCCAAGAAGACCAGGATCCATGTGCAAGTGGACTTGAAAAAACTTGTACCATTTCCTTACCTTGATGACATTTAGTGTGTTTTTTAATCTCTTTATTTAATATTCAATTGTATATATGAACAGACTTGTTTTATCATTTCACAAATCGGTCTTCAATTAAGGTCTGAATGGGAAAGGGGAATAACTATCTACAATTAATGATGTTCAATAACTGAATTGAAACAAAAAATCAAATATGAAGACTTCAACTTGAAATAAATAGGAACATATAACTTTTAAAGAAACAGTTATGTTGTTAATTTTAAAATGCTTGTAGCAGTCCAGGATGATATCATGCATGTGTCATACACGACACCATATGAATGAAAATGAAAAGACCTTTCGAATGATATAAAGTATGTACCTCTTCGATGGGAAAATCCTAGTTGTATGCAACTGTATGCAAGCAGACAAATGTTAGATTTTTAAATTCACTAAGTTTTTAGCCCATTCTTTAAAGACATGTAGCACTCTAGTTATATGTCATACATGTGTCATACAATACACCATTAGAATCAGCATGAAAAGAGCATTCGAATGATATATTTTATGTACCCATTTGATGAAAAATCCTAATTGTATGCATCTGTATGCAACTTGAAAAAATTCCAAGTTTTTTTACAAAAGTGACTAAGTTTACAAATTTTCAAAGTTAAAGTTTTACAACTAAAAATGACCATAATATACAAACCTCTACACTTGACCTTGACCTTAGACCTGACCTTGACCTTTGACCTGCATACACATCATACACGGCGAGGAGGCCTCAAAATCACTCGGGCGCTTAGCGCCCTCGACATTTTTCGGATTATAGTTCCGCATGGGTTCCGGGTGCCATAGATACTCTTCTTGCTTCCCTAACCCTAACCTTAACCCTAACCCTAACCCTAAGCCTAATCCTAGTATTTTAATTTGATTATTTGAATTTTGGCGCGAAATTCAAAATTTCAAAAAAGTCTTAAAATTTGATTATTCGAATTTTGGCGCGAAATTTGAATTTTCGAAATTTAGCGCCTAATTCAAATTTTTATGTTCGATTCAAATCACACGTTTTATATCTTCAAATATGAATCATTATATGACTATTAATAATAACATGTATATCGAATAATATATCAGTCCATCAGTTCATATTACTTTGAATTCACTCTACTGTTTACATGTAGAAATCTTTCAACATATATGATGGCACTTCCATTTCTAAGGTTAAAAATAAACCAGCTGTTCCAATTCTTGTTTGAGTTATCAATTTTGTTTGACCGTGTCAATTCCAGGATGTGATGTCATAAGGTCTTTGTTCATAGTTGCTTTGTCAATTTCATATATAGGGAAGTTGCACACTACGAATTTTCACTCATTTTCAAATAATTCAGTGTCCATAGCAGACGTCGTTCTTCGCTCCTCCGTTCTCCGGTTCTTATTACAATTCTGAAGTGAGTTTCATTGTCATGTTGTGCTACTTTATAGGATATTCGGGAGTAGGAACATTATTAAGTTTTTATAACCAAATAGCTTTAAATATAGAAGCTTGGGTTTTAGGATAGGAACACTTTATGTTATATTATTAACCATGTTTTTTTAATTTTTCATCCTATATTAAGTCATTGAGCGAGAGACATGAATATATCAGTTTAAATGTAAGTGTATTTGAATCAACAAGATTTTCACAGTTTGTAAATAAATAAAAAGATACCTAAATAAAGCCTTCATCCATTTTAAATATTCAGTCTGTCATCTGCTAACAGATGTATAAAATTCAAGCTTGTTTAATTAGACAAATTGAGGATTGGTTGATATTTTCGAAATTTCATTTTCATTCCATTAAATTAATTTCGAAATTAAATAATTTCAAGACAGCTACTTGTAAATTTCAACTCTTTCAATGAGCAAATCGTTTTCGAATGAAAATTAAACTTTCGACTTTCGGTTTCAATTTCAACTTCAGATTTCAATTCTTTCTAAGATTTATTCAATATCAAGGTAGTACTTCATAGAGTTTTGTTGATGATATATAAATGAGTTCTCATTTAGTAAGAAATAAAATTATAATCAAATTTTTTTTCCTCTATAGAGATGGTCCGACACGAGTCTTGCACGACAGGGCCTAATTTTTCACTTCTGTGAAACATGCCAATTACCCGTTCGACATGCTAATAAGAGCGGTCACAAGAACTGCATCTTCAAAAGTGACTGTACGTATCTGTACTGCCTAACTTGCAAGTCATATAAACGGAGTAATGAAAAGGTTAATACCGAAGCCTCTAAGGCATTCATTGAAAAGCACACGCCATGTGCTCAGCAAAATGGGAGGAAGGGCATCAACCTCACCTCAAAGGCTGAAAAGAGGAGGTTGGAGCGGTTATTTCAAAAGGAGAGGCCGATGGAAGGTGTCCTTTCACGGGTTGATGAGCCTACAGCAATAAAGAAACCTGTCAAGTCCCGAGTCCCAAAGTGACCTTATGTGATTTTGAGGTGAGTTCTGCCAATCATACATAATACCTTCAAAGGATAGCTTCTTAAAACCGAATAAATTAATTATTGGTCCATTATACATAAAAACATATATCGCTTAAACATTTCAGGATAATGATGAGATGCCTCCTCCTAAGAAGACCAAGGTCTTAATTCAGAAAAAGATCGTTACTAAAAATGTGAGATTACATTTACTCCATTAATTATTCTACCATGTAAAAAGTATTTCAACATTGTCACAACATTTCAGAGTGAGTTGCCTCAACAGACTCGTGTCAGTTTTGAAGAGGAGAAAGCGGCTGAATGCTTGAGAAATGTAGGTATTAAAGTTAGTCATTAGCTCTTTATGTGAAATTGAATTTGTTCTTTTCTTCAGCTGTTTACAGGTGTGAACAGTATACCCCGTTTGCCTACACCGGAGAAGAAGTGTCTTCCTAGTCCCGTAAGTGTCATTGTTTAGTTATTTGTCAATAATATTTCTCAATGCATGAAGTATTTCCAAGAACATGTATGCTTCTCAATGAGTTGCGAACATGTCATCTTATTTTTCTCTGCAGGTTGTGCGGTCGCTGTCCCTCAGGAAGCATCGAAGTTTCCTTTCGACGCCAGCGACGAGTACATCGGTGGAAGATAACGAGGAAAAGCCATATTTGATTCGGGAGTCTTCATCAGAGGACTATGAAACCTCGTCAGCGACTTCATCTGATCAGGAAACTTCGTCAGCGACTTCTTCCTCGACATCTTCTTCCGATGAGGATGATGAGCCTGTTACAAATGTAAGTATCAAAGTTGGTCAACTGCATGAGTACAGAATTTTCTATTAAAATATGTTTTTTTGTTTGTAATAGATTGATTTATCTTTTAGAATGACTCGTTGCCCCGTGAGAGAGAGATTGGATCCGGTCAGAAGGTCACAATCCAGCCGGAGGTAAGAGAAATTCATTTTTGTATCTCATCAATGGTAAAATGCTAAAAAGATGATAAACAATTGTTTCTTTCGATTGCAGGACTCCGCGATGTGTGCATCTCAGGAGGAGGTGTCATTCAGCCACATCCGGGCTTCTCCGAGCTGGAGTGTGCGCCTTCCATTATCGCCGATGATGACACTGGCTCCGTTATCTCCACTACGTCCTTCCTCCTCGATCCCAGCCGCAGCTCCTTCCTCTCCGATCCCAGCCGCAGATCCTTCCCCTCACGCTGCTGCGCCCGCACCTCCAGCTCCTCTCCCTTTTCGGCAGTACAATGTCGACCTTGACGCGACAGTAGAAGAGGTACAAGACGTTGAGGTACAACTCCGTCGTTGCCAAGAGCGCCTAAAGGAGGTTGAGGCCCGCGAGGTGAAGTTGAAGGAGGACAATAGAGGTTTGATTGAGTCTCTAAGAAATATTACTCAATCAAACCTCCTGTTGGCCTCCCAAGTAACCACCAGCCAAAAACATAACAAAGAAACGCTTGTGCACCTCGAATGTTCCCAAAATGGCATCAGAAGAGTGCGCCTTACGAGGATGGACGATCTGGGTGGCTGTAGAGACAGCTGCAGTCACCTAAAACTCTACCATAGTGGTATTGTCAAATGTGTTAAACTGTAACTTTATTACTTTGCCTTCTATTTTCCTCTATTTTGAAAAAAGAAATAATTGTTGAAATTGTATGTGTTTTCTCTTTACAACAGATCGGAACTATGGTATTGGCTGGTGATGACGCTGACGTCATTAGATGGTAGATGTATATAAGGGCTTGCTAATTTCAATCCTCATCAATAATCATGGTTGTCTGTACCAAGTGTGGAAAAGTATTTACTCTCATAGGCAATTTCCAACGTCATGAAAAATTTTGTAAGTTAGGAGAAACGTATCAATGTAGCAAGTGCCCATATAAGACGAATAGGATAGATAATCTTAAGAGGCATAAACTTGTATGAAATAATAAACCGAATGATAGCATAACAGAGTCAAATTCAAATAATCAAAATAGATCTACTTCTAAGCCAACAACCAGCGCTTCAACTAACATACAAAACTTTATGCAATACTGCTCTCGGTGTGGTAAAACGTATAACTCTATCAGCAGATTTCGACAGCATATGAATGTACATAATACAAATAGTGTGATGAATATGCATAATAACTATGGAACTTTTAGTCTCAGCGAAAGCGTACTCAATGGCCATGCACGTGTGTATGATATCACGCCAACAACACCTACTGTGGACATAACATCATTCTTAGAAAGTATGCGTTCCATGTTAGCGAATTTAGTGTCTGACTTACTAAGGAGCTATCAATTGCGCGGTCGTCTGATTGCACAAATTCGTTATGTCCGTTCTAATCCTCAAGAAGAAGAAACATTTCTCGCACTTTACCTCATCATCCTCAAACTACATTTATGACTATGATGATTGGTTTCAGGATCATCTAAATAGTCTAATAAATCATATTGAAGCCTTCATAAAAAAGGGTAGCAATTGGATTATAGATGATGTACAAAATATAGAGTTCAATGTAATAACAAGTCCAATACTGTCAGGTGGACAATCATTTCCTCTACCAAAAAAGTTAAAAAACTCTAAAGCTGTCATTAATGTTAATTCAAATGCAAATGATTGCTTCCTATATGCAGTGTTATCAATATTGCATTATAATGAAGTACCTTATCCAAGGAATGAAGTAAAATCATATAGTAAGTGGACATCTGAGCTAAATATGGAAGGCATTTCCACACCAGTATCAATCAAAGATATTCCAAAATTAGAGAAAAATAATGATATTAAAATTAATATTCACTTTTATGAAAATGGACTCAAAGGTGTTCGTTACAATAGTAACTTTACTGGTAGGCAAACGGTTAATATTTTGCTAATTCTAAACAATGGAGCAGCACACTATTGTGGAATTCCAAAGCTGTCAAGATTGTATAGGAGAACTTTAAAAAGACATAAATACTTCTGCGAAAGATGCACTCAGTCATTCACATATAAGACAACACTAGAACGACACTTCCAGTTTTGCATTCGAGGAAAAGCACAAATAGAAAAAATGCCATCGGATCTAAAAGTGCTAACAAGTAGCATGGAATATCAACTAAGTCCTCCTTTAGTAATTTATGCAGATATAGAGTGCTACATTGATAATAAAATACATAAACCTGCGGCCATTGGAGCTTATCATGTCTGGCATAATGCCCTTCAATCGAAATTTGAAAACAAGTATTACCCCTTTGAGGGAGAAAATTGCATTATTAGTTTCTTGCACCACTTAGAAACCGTAGCCAAAGACTTATATGACAACTAATGTGCAACAACTAGGCACCCAATGACACTGTCAGCGGATGAAAAAGCACGCCATGAGAATGCAGAATGTTGCAACAAATGTAAATCGAAATTCAGCGATGAAGTCATAGAAGTTCGTGATCATGATCACATCACCGGACGATATAGGCAAACATTATGTAGGAAATGCAATCTCCGGTTAAGACTTAACAGACGGGAGCTCCCCATATTTTTCCACAATTTTAAAATTATGATAGTCACATCGTTTGCTATAAAGCGATTGTAAGAATGAAATCTTGGAAATTAGATGTTGTAGCAGCAACTGCTGAAAAATATATAACTTTATCCGCCAGTGTCCCTGTAAATGAATACAAAGGGAAGACAGTATACTTTAGACTAAAATTCTTAGACTCATATCAACTTCTAAGTGCATCCTTGAGTGAATTAGTCAAGGGCTTGCAAACGTATGAGCATGTAGAGACATTAAGGGTAGAATTTCCACAATTAAGTGATAATGTTTTATATCAGAAGGGAGTGTTTCCATATTCATACTTCAAAAACTTAAACACGTTGACGGAAGACTGTCTACCACCACAATTTGAATTCTATAATGATCTTACTCGTGAGCACTGTTCCGATAGTGAATATGAACACGCTAACAAGGCATGGATTGAATTTAATTGTAGCACATTTGATGAATACATGCTGGCATATCTGAAGTTAGATGATTTATTGTTGGCAGACACATTTGAAGGGTTAGAGCATTGAGTCAACGTGAGGATGAAGTCGACCCTGTACATTTTGTCAGTCTCCCACATCTTAGCTTTACCTCAGTAGTATATAGTATGACATCCGGCGCGACGCTTCGCTTCGCTTTGCTTCGCTTCGCTTTGCTTCGCTTCGCTTGCGCCGGATGTCACACTTTTGCGGGTTTTTTCAAAAAATCAAAATTTCATAAATTTCAGAAATTTAGGTAGACTTCAAATTTCGCGTGGCCGAAGGCCGAAGGGCGAAAATTTAAGCGTTTTTAAAAATACCCAATTTTCAAATTTTTCAAAATCTCAAAATTTGAGAATTACAATTTTCACCCTTAAAATCATGACCGTTCCAGGACACCGAAAATCGTAAAAGTTAAGAATCTCAAAATTTGAGAATTACAATTTTCTCGCTTAAATCATGACCGTTCCAGGACACCAAAAATCATAAAAGTTGAGAATTTCAAATTCATGAATTTTATCCATCTTTCAGGTTTTTAAAATATAACATGTGACTAAAAATATTTCTTTAAAAATGGAAGAAACAAAAGTGGATGAAACAAAAGTGGAAGGAACTTCAGAAATGGAAGAAACCGCAAGAATATATCCTTCGTTATCATATGAACGTAGTTCTACTTTAATGGACATTGAAAAAATGAATAAAGAAAAGCACAAAGATAGAGTACGTTATATGAAAGATAAGGAATCTCAATTATTATTAAGATTAGAGCATTATAAAAAATTAAGAAAGAGATGGAGCAAAGTTAAGAATGTAACACAAGGAATTGGCATATTCTTAACAATAAGTTTAGGTGCTTTGACAATTGTTATATCTTCAGGTGTTTTAGTAATTCCTGTTGTTGCTACAGCTTTAACAGGTACGGGTGTTTTTGCAACTTCACTTGTTACAATGTTAGATAAATCTTTAATAACTAAGAAACGAAAATCATTAAAAACTAAGCATTTACATATTAAAGAAGTCTATGATAAACTACACTACTACTTTCAAAGAGTATGTGATGATAATGTTATTACGTTAGATGAGATTGAAAAATTTGATCAAATAGCTAATGAAGTAAATCAAACCTTTCAATTACAGTCCGAAAAAGTTGATGATAAGAATAGACAGGATGGCAAAATTTCTAGTGATGGTAAAATTTCTAATGAAGAAAATGACAAAATTTTTTTAGAAGAGCTAAAAACTTTAAGCGAAAATTTAAGCAAAACTTTATTAAACAAAACTTTATTAAACAAAACGTAAAACGAGAAAACTTTAAACGAAAAGATGTCAGACAACAAAGCAATAAAAAATAATTTGTACAGTAAAATGTTTTTGCTGTATTCCAATGTTGCCACAAAATTCAAATATTATATTTTAAAAATGGATAAAATTAGAGCTGATAATTTTAAAAGAATAAAACAATTAGAAGAGTTAATAAAACAAAGAAATATTATGAAAGAAAATCATCTTCAACATAGAATGATAAAAGCTGGTATTCAATCTGATATGTTTGAAAAAATGCAGCAAACCGAGCAAGTAAAAACTGATTTTGAGAAAACTATGAAACCATTTAAAACTCTTGAAAAAGAAAGTACAAATAATGATAAACAAATTGATATAACAGATCCAGAGCACAAAACTATATTAGATGACTATGGATTACTAGAATCAAACATTAATAAGAAATTACCAAAATCTATGCAATTTGAACATTCTATTTCATTTATAGATGGAAAAACAATACCTAGATTTTATCTCGGACAAAAAGAAATATTTCCACAACCTTTTCGAGGTTTAATTTTTTCACCAGATAAATCTCCTTTTAATTTAGATAGAAATTTTGTTAATCTTTTAAGAGGAGCAGATTTAAATAATTATGCTGTAGAAGATCTCATAAAATATAAAGCTATGTTAGACAGAGTTGGTGCAGTAAAATCTCCTAGACGTTATAAACAATTAGAAAATTTATTATCAACGGGAGTTAAAGTAGGAAAAGGTTTATCTGAAAAACAGAAAACAGAAACAACCATATTTTTACCAGATGATCCACAAGAATTACTAAATAGATTAAATATTTTAATATCTGCAATAAAAGAAGGACGTAATTCTAGTTTCAATGAAATTCATGCTATATTGAAAAGACTGTTAGAAAAGAAGATTCTAAATGAAGAGGATTATAAAAGTGTAGCTGAAATATGTTGTTTCTAATTTTTATCTATGATTTTTACTTATGATTTTTATGTATGATTTTTATCTATGATTTTTATCTACGATTTTTATCTATAATATGTATTCAAAATTTTAACTAAAAAATGTGTTCAGCAGATTTAGACAAAATTAATAATCATTTAGAAAATTTGACTGATTTTGGGTTCATCAAAATTTAGTACGACGTTAAAAATTATAACAACTACTTCATCACACACTTGTAATTTAGAACCCATTCTACATTTAGAACAAAATAAAAATTATCAAATTGCATTGACTAGTTTCTCTACATTTAACACTATTCAAAATGTTATAAAAGATGTGAATGATCAATTTAGATATTCTACTGATAAAGGCAAAACGTGGAAAGTACTAACTTTTCTTCCTGGTTCTTACGAAGTTGAATCAATATCAAATGAAATTAAGAGACATTTAGGTATACCATTTAAAGATAAGAAACAATTACATTTTGCAGTTGAACCGGCAGTTAATAAATTTTCTCTTACTTTAGACGAAAATCATCAAGTTGATTTTAATCATGATAGATCATTGTCAAAGCTATTAGGATTTAATAAACAAACCTATAGTCAAGGTTATCATTTAGGTGAGAAGATTCCAAAAATAACTGAAATAAATTCAATTGTTGTACATTGTGACATTATTGAAGGAGGATATATATATGGTAAATTATCAAATTTAATATTCAGTTTTCCAGCTTTTACTGTACCCATTGGTTATAGATTAAATGTAATTCCACAAACATTAATATATTTTCCTATTACAAGAAAAACTATTAACAACATTGGCATTAGAATCACTGATGAAAAAGGACAAGAAATACATTTTGGAGGTGAAGAGATTATGATAGATGTTTTGGTTCGGGAGGTATAAACTCCCACGCGAAGCTAGAGAAGTTTAATTTTCTTCTTCTTTAGAAACAAAAAATAAAAAAAATAAAAATAAAAATAAAATTTTTTTATTAAAAAATGAGTGAACTACCTCCATTTAATAAAAAAAAACTTAAATTTAATCATCATCCAAATTTATCTAATAAAGTTTTGTCAGTTATTTGTGGAAGATCAGGATGGGGAAAAACATATCTATTATTTAAAATTTTAACGATTCCAAATTTTTTGGATTATAACAATCTTATAATTTATACAACAACGGCAGAACAACCCGTCTATCAATTTTTAAAATATGGATTTGAAAATAATCTTAAAAAAACAGCAATTGCTTCATTATCCAAAGAATATGAAAAATCTGAAGATGAAGAAGAAATAAGTTCGTGGTATGAAGAAGCAGCAAAAAATAATCAGTTAGTAGAATCTAATAAAAATAAGCATATAAAAATACAATTAATAGATGATAGTGGTAATATGCAAGATCCTAGTAAACTAGATAAAACAATGAAACATTGTGTAATTTTTGATGATTGTGTTAATGATAGAAATCAGTCAGTTCAGAGAAATTATTTCACAAGAGGTAGACATAAATAACTGTAGTGTATTTTATTTAACACAAAGTATGTATTCATTAGACGGAAGTGTTATTAGAAAGAATGCAAATATATTTATACTATTTGAAATAAATGCAAGAAACTGAAGTGATTTGTTAAGAGATTTATGTGTAAGAAATAAAGATGAATTTAAACAATCGTGTAACAATGGTTGATCAAAAGATTATGGATTTATCACAATTAATATTGATAAAAAAAATTCATGATAGAGTTATCGAACAATTGTTCTCTGACTAGGCTTCGCCTCGAGGGGCTTCGCCCCGACTGAAAGTCGATAGAAAATATTTTCGCGGAGTGATCGAACGGAGTGACCGAATAATTTTTTCTTATAAATTTTTTGTTAATAAAAATAAAAAAAAATATGTTGAATGCTTACAAGATAGAGCATGTACCAGTTTTAAAAGATTATCGTCATCCTACAAATCCTGTAAATTCGAAGAAAGAAGTTAGATTTTATTATCATCATAAATACGTAGCGCTCGTTACAGATTATAAAACTGGTTGGCCCACATGAAAAACTCAGCATAAAGAAATGCTCAAAATGAAAGCTATCATTATATTCATAGTCCAACACTATAAACAAATTGTTGGAAAAGTTTCCACAGCAGTAATTTTTGAGTTTGAGATCTCCACAGCTGTCTTGAGGGCCAAAAGTGCTGCAATTATGGCTCATTTTATGCCAATTTCTGATAGGTATAGATGAATTTCAAGCAATTGACAGGTGTAAGAGTTCTGCCGCATGGAATGAATCAATTTCATGAAAATCAACCATCTGAGGTTTCATGGTAAGAGGAAACATCGTAAAACCGCCTCCTAGTACAACTGATGCTGTGCTAAATGTCGTTGACCTATAGATACACCATATTTTCCAATATGCTTACTGAGGAGACTAAAAGACACTCAAAGGATTAGTTATATCAATCTGCCACACGCAAACATCATTGCTTTACATAAAATCAACTTTACTTATGTTTTGATTTCGATTTGAGCAAGTAAACTAAGAATTTGAAAAAAGGGTCCACTGGACCCCCTCAGGTTCTTGTCACTGATCAGATCAGCTATAATGTCATCGGCATTATTAATGATTCAACGTAAACCACTTGTTTCTAATGTAGCTTGTAAGAGGCACTAGATTTGCTTGCACCTACGCTTCCGAAAAGCAGATGACAGGTATATATTTGACTCAAATGATCATGTACACTGTAAATCGCTCAATACCAATCACATACGAAGGATGCATACCAAAGTATTTTTTGGTATATTTCTGCATTCTCTTGGTGTATATTTTTGTGCTTTTCGTATGTTATTTCGAATGTGGTATGCTCTACCAACCAAAGTCATACCAGCACAATGTGAAAAGAAAGCACAAAAATTCTTCTAAAGTATGTTGATTTGAGGCCTTTTGTCAATAAAGATCACACTAATGCTACTACTGTTTTGTAAGTAGTGAGGTAATGACATTCAAGAGTCGCACTTGCAATATTGAATTCGATTTTGATACACGTGAGTCCTAGGCATTTCATGAATAATCAATAAGATTTCAACCATCAACAATTATGCATTATGTAATTTTGAAATTAAGCAATAAGCATATTATGAATCCGAAATAAAAACACATTATAATTCATGAACGCAAAAATAGTTATGTTTGAGATATGTAAGTCAACAAGATTTCACTAAAGTTATCGTTTAAATGAAATGACGGTTGCCAACTTGGCTCATAAAATAGAGTTAAGTAAACGTCCTGTTACTGTTGCTAGGCAAGTAGCATCGACGACATATTCGTGGAGAATAAAATTCACAGTAAATCTAATGTACTTAAACATCACTCTATCAAACGAAAAATATTCACGACTGGTATTACCGAAAAAAGTTATTTGACAGTAGTATGAAATACATTTATATATATTTTGCTATGTGACTTAAAGCTGCACATACCAGAGGCATACGAATGAGGATGAATTTGCATCGGTTCTCGTATATAAAACATACCAACAATTCGTATTTCAGTGTAAAACAGCCAATCACAGATAGACTAGTTCGTATCGCTACATGCCAATCACATACGAAAGTGAGATGTGGTATGAAAAACATACCAGATCTCTGTAGACATACCAGAACCTCGTATCAGATGTTAGTTTCAAATTGTATGTGATTTTGGTATACAGTATGTTTGTATGTAATTTTCGTATCCAGCGATTTACAGTGATGGGTAAGCAAAATTCTCAATAATACCTGTAGGTGTCACGGAAGGAGGTATCATGACTAAAGCATGTGCCAAGTGTCAAGGCATCACATCGAAATCATTGATATCTTTACTAGGTTAGATGTTTTGAGTGAAATATATAGACATGGATGAAAAAAAACATTCTAATTGCGTCAATTGTCGCAAGTCGGCGTATTAGTGTTAAAAACCTCCACAACCACTAAATCAGCAAGATGGAGAAATTCGATGGTTACACTAGTAAGCTATTCAGCAGTTTTTGTTCTCATACTGCTTGCACTTGCAATTACAAAGAACATGGTGAAGCAACACTGTGATGTATGTACAAATGCAAAGTCGAAATTTGAAAATTAATCTGAAAACTTCATGATCCCGAAATAGGGTTGAGGTAACTCATAACAAATACGCAGAAAGTTCTGTAGTGTCAATGAATTTGAACATTCCATTTTGATTATTTAAGTGAATATTTAAACAAAGAAAGTAAAAACAAACTCATGGAGACATGAACACAATACTAAAATCATGACATTGTACTACAGAAAACTACAATAACATATTTTCAAATGTAATTTTCGTCTTGAAGTCCTGTTCAATTTCAATAAACGATATGCCGTATGAAGCCTTATGCTCCATAAATTATTTTGGCATACACTTTGATCTCCTAAATGGTCAGTTGTGGTCAGTAGGCTTTCTGAAAGAAAATTGAGCGTTGTCTTTGATGCAGGATTTTTACACGAAGACAACAGAATGTTTTAATGAAAATTCACTGACAGTGTGAACTATCACTCAGCTTCATCATGATGTGAAGGTTTTAGGATTCGTTGAATGTACAAAAAAGATACAGTACAAATAAGTTTTACCGAAAAAATGCTGCTAAAAAAGTCTGACATGTTTTTTTCATTGATGAAAATGCTCAATTTAGATAAAGTTGATGCCATGTGAAAGGATGTGTTTAGTACTTCGTTTTGGCAGAGCGATTAGGTTGTGTCTAGTCAGTTGTGGTCAGCAGACACAAAAGTATGAATTTTTGGTCAATTCATTCACCGTTACCTACAGACTAAACTGCGCATAACAGAGAATTGAGATTATCACTATTCAATCAGCCTCGTGCCACGCTTTCAGATGATATATATTTTTCGAACTTCGACAACATTTGGTACAGTTTTATTCAATTAACACGTCTGCTTAATTTTTCGCTAACTTTCGTGTTAAGAATGTTTTTAACGGTCGACTGCACACAACTTAACCCTGTAGGGTTTAGTGGTACATTTTTATACCACTAACATGTATTCTTTTGTGATCGTGTTTCGGCTCTTGTTTTCCGTTGTCATTTACCATATCTAACAACTTGGTAGAAAATGCATTGAAAAAAAGCTGTGACGAGTTTGTTTTACAAAATCAATGATTTTCTAGTGGATACAGACGATGAAATTGGACATTTTTTTCATTAGCGACTTTTTGGGAATTGCATCGGGTAAGTGTTCATGTCATCTGTCTCTTTCATGCTCTAGTAACTTTTCTACCACAATTTTGGTAAGATGATAACCTGAAAAAACATAATCGGTCAAGACATGAGCTGATAATTTGTTTGTTTGTGCAAAATTGAAATAGAACACGTAGGTGGTACAAAAATATACCACTAAGCCTTAGAGGAAAATTATGCAAAATAATGAAATATTCACGAATGCTAACACATGTTCTGAAAAATGTATTGCTAGGTACTTGACATACATCCAAAAAGCCACTTTTAGCCAAAAGATACACTTTTGCGTCTATGACGCTCCACCAATGTAGTTTTTGGCAAAATTTTTTCTTCAGGGACTCGACCACACACTATTACTCGTAGCATCGTTATTCCGAAGTTGTTTCACTAGGCTATGTCCGTTTCTGTGGTGCTTATACCTCAATTATTATTTATAGCGTAGATGTTTACTTTCTGTGACATTACGTAATACATTGAATCTTCTAAATAATGTACAGAATCAGAAAATGATTACAAGTAGCTACTGTTTCAAATTTGACTTCTTATTTCAGGTGATGGCGGAAAAAATTTTCATCACCAAACGATCTGCTGGTCGTCAGGCAATACAATTGCTTTTCGCCGATGATTCCGATGAAGAGCCTGCCCATGTTGATGAAGATGATATGTCTTTCCTTGAAGCGGACTATGACGCCGGATTGGACGGAACCGTCATATCGACTTCACAAGCACCTGAATCTGATGAACGACCTACTACTTCAACTATGAGAGGACCCAGAGAAACCCTCCTCTGTAACTCATGGAATACCAAGGCTAGTCTTCAACCCAATCCATCGTTCTCAAAAACAATTGAATATGACATTATTCGGTCTGACGTCCTTGAACTGAACTGCCCATATGAAGTATTTCTCAAAGTTTCTGGGTTGAATCAACTTATTGGTGACATACTAATTCCCCAGTCACACGAATACGCGAAACAAAATGGGAACGTTTTTCTGTTGAAGAAGAAGAAATGAAGGCCTTCGTGGGTATTTGTGTTCTAATGGGCCTGCATGTTCTTCCTGAAGTGAGAGATTATTGGTCCACTGACAAAGCAGTTGGTGTTCCATTTGTGAATAATATAATGACCCTGCAAGATTCGAAGCAATTAGAAAGAATCTGCAGTTCTCTAACAATTGGGACGCCACCCCTAATGACCGTGCCTACAAGATTCAGGCGGTTTTAGATCATTTCAACATGCACTTTCAGGATGCCATCAGGCCTTCAAAATCCCATTCAACTGACGAGCGAATGATACATGCAAAATTTGAAGGTCATGACATCATGAAGCAATACATCAAGAACAAGCTATCAGTGCCCTGGGGATTCAAAATGTGGGTCAGAGCTTCGGGAAAGAAAGGCTATGTCTTCGAATCTCACCTGTGCACCGGAAAAAGCCTGATGAATTCTCCGACTCTTTACATACACTTGGCGAATCGGTGGTTCTGCAACTGTCACAAAACATTAGAGATAAAGGATGTGTTTTAGCGTTTGGCAATTTTTTCTCTTCGGTTCCCTTGATGGAGAAATTACATGAATATGGCATCAAGTCGGTTGCGACCATCAGAAAGAACAATAAGCACTTGCCCCAATTGAAAACTGACGCAGCGATGAAGTCTGGGGAAACATTTGGCACTGTCCAAAGCAATGGGAAGGTGGGATTTATCCAATGGAAGGATCGACGGTGCGTGTACGCTGCATCGAATTACTTGACGCTTCATGGAGCGACCTCTAAACTGCGAAAAGTCAAAGGGTCGGCACAAAAGGCAGAGGTTGACATCCCGATAATGATAGCCATGTACAATTGCCACATGGGAGGTGTGGACATCTCTGATCAAAGGAAAGAATGCTATGAAATCGATCACCGAAGACGGTACAAATACTACCTCAGACTATTCTTCGATCAAATTGACACCGGTAACTCATGGAATACCAAGGCTAGTCTTCAACCCAATCCATCGTTCTCAAAAACAATTGAATATGACATTATTCGGTCTGACGTCCTTGAACTGAACTGCCCATATGAAGTATTTCTCAAAGTTTCTGGGTTGAATCAACTTATTGGTGACATACTAATTCCCCAGTCACACGAATACGCGAAACAAAATGGGAACGTTTTTCTGTTGAAGAAGAAGAAATGAAGGCCTTCGTGGGTATTTGTGTTCTAATGGGCCTGCATGTTCTTCCTGAAGTGAGAGATTATTGGTCCACTGACAAAGCAGTTGGTGTTCCATTTGTGAATAATATAATGACCCTGCAAGATTCGAAGCAATTAGAAAGAATCTGCAGTTCTCTAACAATTGGGACGCCACCCCTAATGACCGTGCCTACAAGATTCAGGCGGTTTTAGATCATTTCAACATGCACTTTCAGGATGCCATCAGGCCTTCAAAATCCCATTCAACTGACGAGCGAATGATACATGCAAAATTTGAAGGTCATGACATCATGAAGCAATACATCAAGAACAAGCTATCAGTGCCCTGGGGATTCAAAATGTGGGTCAGAGCTTCGGGAAAGAAAGGCTATGTCTTCGAATCTCACCTGTGCACCGGAAAAAAGCCTGATGAATTCTCCGACTCTTTACATACACTTGGCGAATCGGTGGTTCTGCAACTGTCACAAAACATTAGAGATAAAGGATGTGTTTTAGCGTTTGGCAATTTTTTCTCTTCGGTTCCCTTGATGGAGAAATTACATGAATATGGCATCAAGTCGGTTGCGACCATCAGAAAGAACAATAAGCACTTGCCCCAATTGAAAACTGACGCAGCGATGAAGTCTGGGGAAACATTTGGCACTGTCCAAAGCAATGGGAAGGTGGGATTTATCCAATGGAAGGATCGACGGTGCGTGTACGCTGCATCGAATTACTTGACGCTTCATGGAGCGACCTCTAAACTGCGAAAAGTCAAAGGGTCGGCACAAAAGGCAGAGGTTGACATCCCGATAATGATAGCCATGTACAATTGCCACATGGGAGGTGTGGACATCTCTGATCAAAGGAAAGAATGCTATGAAATCGATCACCGAAGACGGTACAAATACTACCTCAGACTATTCTTCGATCAAATTGACACCGCCATTTCAAATGCCTACATAGTGTACAAGCAGATGAAAGACGTTTCTTCCATGTCAGCGAAGGACTTTCGGTTGAAGATTGTTCATGGTCTTGTAGGACAATTCTCATCAAGATCCAAACCGAGGTTCGAATCGGCAAAGTCGAAGAAAAGAAAGTTGCTCCAACCATCATCCAATGGTATTCCTCACCTTCCAATTGTCAAAAGCAATAGAGCACGATATACGTTCTGTTCTTCAAACGAAAACGACTGCCGAAGTAATGTATTCTGCAGGATCTGTGACGTTGCTCTATGTCTGAATAGTCAGAGGAACTGTTACTCATGTTATCATGAATAGTTTCATTCCCCCATTGCTTGATAGGCCTAAATTTGGACACAACACACGAATGATAACGTATATTGCTAATCATCATCAATCATCGATTGATCATTTTTTTGAGTTGAATGTGAAAAACAGGCACTTCTCCAACAAGTGCAGTGCTCTGAATTACACAATAACATGAGGGGTTTGGTATATTGCACAATATCAAAATACAATTTTAACCATGCCTACGTAGGTACTTGTATTAAAGAGCGCAACAACAATTGCAAAAAACCATCTGCCGAGAGCGAAAATTTCACTAGGGTATAGTGGTGCAAAAATGTACCACCCGCAAAAATAATATTCCCGATATATATTTTTCAAAATACTTGAGATGCGTCTTAATGGGATCCATGAGAAGAAAATAAGATTCCTCAGCAAAATGGAGATCTGTGCCCTAAAGGGTTAATAACTTTTACTGTATTAACGCTGTCGATTTCGAGTTTGGGTCAAAAAGAATGCTGGTGTTATCAGCTCAAAGAATATGTAAGTTTTATCACGATCTGCCCATTCGTTTTCTGGTAAGCTTCAAATTCATATTGTTCCCACACGCAGCCATCACGTGAGTCATCATTTCCCTCGGTGGAGGTCAGGATTTCGAATCCTTGGTTTGCGTGCACACAGGGGCTGGGCGTCAGACTGAGACTCGCCACCTGTTCACAAACAATAGGAATCTCTTCACGTCGTAGTTGCTGCACCCTATAGATGAATCGACAAGACTTTTAGCAACTCACTCAATGATGACAGGAAACGGGGGCAGTTATGACATGATCAGCAATGATAATATGATCATGAATAATTTTTCTAATCACTAATTACTTCATTTAATTAGGCACAGCACACTGTTTCCTAATACAAGCAAGCGTGTCTCGGCCGACCAAGTGCATAAGTTCAGAAATCAATTGCATGAGCTTAAGCAGCCTACGATTAAATTTGATGAGAGAGCAAGAGATAAAAGAGCTCTTCGGGTTGTGCAACGATTTTGGAAATGGACAGTAGATAGGATTCTGGTTTTTTTGCTTATATCTTATCTACATTGTAAAGTTTGCAATACCAAAGCTACTTACGAAAGCGATGTACGTTTTACAAAACGAGGATAGCAAAATGTCCGACAGCACTATTGTTCCTGCTCATACGTTACGAAAGCGATTGACTTTCCTATTGGATTATAAAGATAATCCAATAGGAGAGACAGTCGCTTTCGTACTGTGTGAGCACGAACAATAGCGCTTTCGTACATTTTGTTGTTCTTGTTTTGTACATCGCTTTCGTAGTCAAAATCAGCCAGCTTTCGTACCATACAATTTACAGTGTATGTAAATTTTCTGAAGTCCTATGTCTCGATTTTAGTATGTATGCACCTTTTTACTTACTTGAACTCTTTTCATAGCTGTGTAATTTGAATGCCTATACTGCAAATTTCAGTGCAAGATTATTCAGTGATGTTATCTTTTGATTAGAGTCATCCACAGCTCTTTAGATAATGCATCATATTATGAGTTTATTTTTATTCTCCTCTCTTTAAATTCATTAGTAGATAATGAGCACTCTCAACTAATGTCGAATGGCTGCAGTTTCTTAAAAATCTAAAATAAAGTGTTCACTGCAGGCACTTACTCACGCAATCACTTCGTCAGAACAATAATATTCTCAGTCTCCGTGCATGTAATGTAGATATCTTATCGCTTTATCAACCTATTAGTGCCTACTGCACCCTCTCAGAGTGCAGTCACATTTCGTCAGTTTTCAGAGATTTGATGTGGATATTCTATTACTTCTGCTTATTAAAATGTAACACCAATATTTTATTCAAACGCAGCTTTGAAATTTCGTATAACCTCAAGTTTATTTTCATCGTTTTGATTGTTTTTGTGCAAGATGACAAAATTTTGATTGTTTTTGTGCAAAAAAGACGCAGAAAAAAACGGGAAGTTTTTTCATGAGACAGGATCAAGGTTTTCAAGATAATTTTCAATAGGAGACAATAGATAGCGATCACTCTAGATGCAAAGTAACTTCAGATATGCTATACCAGCTTGTGTTTGTTGTCATTCGCATATAAAGTCGTTTTTAGTGATGCACCCTTACAGTATGCAATAGGCATGAGAGAGGGTACTGGTGCATATATAGTATAAACTGATAAACCAAGTTATGATTTAGCTTGTCAAATTTATTACAGGTTTGTGAGTAAATGAACATTTGATCAGCATGCTTCAGTAAGAAAATACGTTGAAATGTTAGTACTAGTGCTTCAAAGGTAAAAAAGTGACTTTTTACGTACAAAGGAAATTCGACAGTACTTAGCAGTTGGCTATCAAAGAGATGTCACAAAGAAAGTTAGTGTAATAATATGTTCAGAGGCTTTACACGTGTACACCGCATGCAGTAACATAAATTCGCAAGATGAGCTGTTGGCCAAAAAAATCTGTCTAATGTCATCATCGCACTTATAGATACACGTACAATGTAGTTTCGATGCTACAGTAAGTGATTCTGTAAATTGACAAATACGTTTTAGAAGCAGCCCACTGACTGTATCAATCAAAGTTAGTGCTATAAAGAGTTTATGATAATACTATACCGGTATCTTTCTTTCAGATTCACATTGGATGATGTCATTTCAATGATTCAAGAAGACGAAGAATTTATATCTGCTGACATTTATATCCAGCCTCCTGATGATGGCGATGTATCAGAGAAGGACTCTGACGATGAAGATGAACCAAAACTCAATACTTCTCATTTCTCGAGAGGTCAACTGCTGGCTGAATCGGAATTTCGAATTAAATATCCAGATCGCGTCGTGGAAAGTTCCGACTTTGATGGTGGCAGTGAAGTCATCACAGGATCCTCCGGTGATGGAGACGTGATGGAAGCTGATGTTTCCGAACCATCTTGTGAGCCATCCACAAGTGCAAAGAGTGACAGTCTTCAAAAGACACATCTTTCTCTCGAAGGCCCATCTGATTTGAATTTGAAATGGAAAGCAGAGGATTTCAGATCCTCTCAATCCTCTAAACAGATGCAGCCCAATCCTGTTGATATTCAGTTTAAGCCATTAGCTTTATTTGAGTTGTTTCTCGATGATGAAATCATTGATTATGTTGCCAAAATGACCAATCTATATGCCAAAAGAGACAAAGGTAATTTGACGTTTGAAACAAATCCAGAGGAAATTCGTTTGTTCTTGGGCATATTGATTTTGTCAGGATGAAACTCATGCCACGACGCAGACTTTATTGGGAGAACTCGAACGATGTACATTGTAAAGCAGTTTCAAAGGCCATGTCTCGAAATCGCTTTGAGACGATCATGACATGCTTACATTGTTCTGATAACATGAATCTGCATAGTGACGACAAAATGGCCAAGATTTGTCCTCTGTATGATCAATTGAAAAACCGCTGTCGACAATTTGCTCCCAATAAGGACAACAAATCAATCGATGAATCCATGATACCTTATTACGGCCGGAATAGCAGCAAGCAGCGAATGCAAAACAAACCAGTCCGCGTCGGATACAAAATGTGGGTGCTGGCAGAATCCTCCGGCTACGTTCTGCAGTTTGATCCATACACTGGAGCGAAATCTGGCAGAAAACAACACTCTTCCACCAATTCTTAGGGTCTATCTGAGAATGTTGTGCTTTCATTATCTGAGGCCTTACCAAATGATGATGCACAACATGTGTATATGGATAACTATTTTACTTCATTCCGACTTCTAGATCGTTTAGCCAGCAACAACATCCAGGCAACCGGAACAATACGTGCCAGCAAGTTGCGTCAGTGTGACATCGTTGAGCCCAAACAGCTGCAGAAAAACGCAAGAGGTCATCACCAGCAGAAAACGGCATTGGCTGATCATGGCGAAATTACTGTTGTTGGATGGAATGATAACCGACCGGTTTACTTGACCTCTAACAGCAACGGATCAAAGCCTGTGTCGAAGGTTTCCAGATGGAGTCGTGTGGAGAATAAATCTGTTCTCATTTCACAACCGTTCATTGTCAGCCAGTGCAACAAAAATATGGGAGGCATAGATCGGTGTGACCAGAACATATCGCTCTATCGAATATCGATGCGCTCCAAGAAATGGTGGTGGTCTCTGTTCGCGTGGGCAATTGATATGGTGTCGCAAAATTCCTGGATTCTGTATCGACACTGGAAATCCAAGGTGCAGGAAACAATGGATTTGTTGAGCTTTCGCAGGTACATCGCAAACACTCTACTTGTGAAGTTTGCCAACACATCCAAGAATTCCAAACCTGGTCGACCAAGTGGATTTATTCTGTCGGGACGAAAGCGTGTGCGATCTGACATACGCTTTGATCACAAAGATCATTATCAGATTGCATCTCAAACACAGAAAAGATGCGCAAATTGTGGAAAAAACACAAAGCGTTTGTGTTTTTTGTGTGACATTGCTCTACATGACCATTGCTCTGCCCAAGTAAAATTGCCGTTGTCAGTTTAACAAATACTTACCAAGTACTTGGCATTAAAATCCTAAAAATTTAAGAAATATTTAAGAAATATTTATCAAACCTAGTACATTTCCTAAACTTTTACTAAATATTTAGCAAACTTTCCAAACTTCCACAAAATATTTGGCAAATTGTCTGAACTTTTACGAAATGTTTAGTAAATATTTTGTAAATTTTCCAAACTTTAACAAAACATTTAGCAAATTATTTCTAGCTTTTATAATATGTTTAGTAAATAATAAGCAAATTTTATCCTACTTCATAGGCGATTACGAAACATTTGCAAATTTGAATTCATGAAAAATATCTTCTTGTATGAAATGTTTTATATTTATCAAATAGAGAACCAAAACAATCATAATTCGGCAAAAAGATAGCCACTAAAACGCTCTGCTCGAATTATTCATGCTCAAAATCGTTCAAAATCTGTACGGCATATAAAACTCCATGACTAGAATAAAATGACTGATCTTGCTAAAATTATGTTTTGTACGATAACATTCATAGAGATTACAAAAACTGAGCCCTGCTCCCCAAAGTAAACAGCAGAAGGAATGGATATCATTGAAAAATACAATTTTTCATACGTATTTGGAAAATGAACAGAGTTTATATAGTAGCACACATCGAACGATCCGATACAAATAATTTTTATGAATATCACTTTTATCAACATAAAGGAAATTTCTCTATCCGGATTTGATCATTCTTTATTTGAAAATCCTTCCAACCAGGAAGCATGCCCACAGCCCGAATACGCATTTCACTTCATCTGAAACACTGTCATTTCGAGTCAAACACCGTCGCGCCGTTATCAGTTACATTTTTAAGAATAGAGGTGATATCACGAAAAATTTACAGTTCAACGGAGAAACAGTCACTACCAAATGAAGTTTGAAGCGATGATACGAGGTCACTGAAAAAAACATCTTCGCGGTTGGACCACAACACGGTTGTCCAAATCTGACGATCGCTGGGACGTTGCGAGTATGAGAGATTTATGGATAAAGAATAATTCCAGTAGTTTTCGGAGTTAATTAGCTCACAAGACAAGACGGAAAAGCAGCCGAATGTAGGTCAGGTATTGAGTCATCGATGGACAGATATACAGCCTCAGCAATCAACACCTGTAAAAAAGAAGACAAATCTTGTGCTGATGTGCAGAGCAGAATTATCAAACTTAACGGATCTTAATTAACATTCTATGGGTAGGCCTACTCAAAGTTCAGAAGATAAATCATTTATAGTAATTTTATGTGTTACAGTAAAGACTATTAAGAAAACTGCTTTTGGATTATTTCATCTCTGACAATGTGGGAAGCGATATTCTTAGGAATTTTGATAGCAAATGAAGATATTCAAGAGTGGTTGAATTGTGATCATTAATAATTTATCAATTATTTTTTTAATCAATACTCTTAGTATTTATCAATAATTTTATTTTGATATTCAAGTACCGGTAACTGTTTTTACAAAAAATGCAATCTGCAAATTAAAACAGACTCTTACCGAGATGTAGCCTATTACCGACTGCTTGTAAACCGTTCATGCGATGAAGATATTCAGGAATGCTTGAATTTTTATTATAGTATTTAATACCGCACATGTAATTTTATTTTGATATTTTATTTTATTCTAAACAATTTGTTTAAAATCACAATCTGCAAACACATACACACGTAATGTCATCTTGTCTACCGCTTATATGACAGCATCTCTACAGGTAATTCATGGTGGGCCTACAATTAACATGTGACCATAATAGCTAGGCCTACGATGATATTGAAAAGTTCGATGCATAATTTGTAATAAGTAAACACAAATTGAATAAAAGAGCAGCAATGAGTTTGTACTTTGATTGTTTTATATTTATCGTAAAGCATGAAAAATTATTGATTTTGCAAAACTAAACCTATTGTTGGACTGCAACGCATGACTGATCTTTATTACAGTGTGCATGTAGCCAACAACGTGCAGTCCGTCATGTAGCATCTATGCCTTTTGTGTGCTTGATCATTTTTCTTAAACTACTCGAAATGTCAAATTGATACCATTTTCTAAAATGTGGCAATTCTGAAAAAATTAATTGAATATCATAGGCGCGCGGTAGCTACAGGTTTTCAATTCAACATATATAAAATGGAAATAGTGACCTATTTAAACAAGCTTCCTTGATGGATCCATCTTTAAGAAAATAGATTAAATTGTATAACTTAAGCAGATATCGAATAGCTCAATAGTTTGTCCGCATTGATAAAAACATTCTTCATCTAAAATTTTTGCAGTCCTGAAATAGAACTTTATGACTTATAGCATGTTTGACTGTTTCAAAAATTTTTTCAATTATTTGTCATCCAAATATTGATACTATTGCACAAGTATACTACATATCTAAATATTGAAGTGCTAAATTAAAATGGTTTTAATGCGCTAATTAAGTTCTTTCGTGTTCATAGTTTCTAAGGTTTTTAGCATGCAACTATTTTGTCTCAACATAACCAGATGTTTGTGCTATTTTCAATGTAAGCAATCAGAAATTACGAATTTGAAAACAATATATTACCATTTCAACATATTCCAATTTGATTATGATTTTTTACGACACAATCAACTTTTGATCGATTTTTCAACGAGAAACGTCGTCGTGAAAACTGATATACATGCACATTCTCATATTAAATTCAAAGTGAATAAGCCTTGGGCATGTGACATCATTTGTGTGATGGAAAACCCAAGTAAAACGATGTGTTTCTTGATAGCTATAATATTTATATATAAATAAATATTATAGCTATCAAGAAACACATCGCTTTACTTGGGTTTTCGATTACACAAATGAATTCAAAGTATTGGTAGGACTCCTAAAATGTGATATGTCTGCTATGAGGAACTAAGAGGAATTGAGATATTTTGTTATCAGTAAATTAAGTATGACGCTAGTAGCTCTTTAGTATTTGTAAAATTAAGAGCAGATATAGCAGTAGTCAATAATAGAAATGTCTCTACGTGTTCATGGTCAATAAACCCAAATCTATGACCAAATCTCTCCTTTGATTTTGTTTTCGGGATTTCCAAATACATGTACCTAGACTTGCAGTTAAATGCTGAAACAAAGTTGACAAAATAAATTCAGAAACATTTAGAAGCTTACCATTTTTCTGTAGATGATCCAAGAGGTGCATTTTTAATTCTGATGCAAAAATCAAAGGAACTTGATGGCTTCATTGACTGGAAGAACTCACTGACTACATGCGAGTGTTCATTTTCGAGTTGTGCTCCATTTTGTGCATGATAGCTAAGCAAGATGATGAAAAAACGTAGGCGATCACAAACCGACGATGAATAAATAAAGGTGTGTAAGTAGAAATATCCTCTTGATGCGCTGACTTTTCTAATATTAAGCAGTTAACGTAAACACGCGAGTAGTAATAAAACGGCGAACACCCGAACGGCGCGCCCCCCTCCCCCTCCCCTCCCCCTCCCCTACCCCTCCCCTCCCCCCCTCTAAAACGACAGAGGTTGTAGTCTGTCGTGGTGTGCCGGCCAGGTTGGTTCATGTTCACAAAAAGTTCGCTGACTCCCCCCTCCTCTGGAACGACAGAGTGTCGTGGTGGACTTGGGCGACCGCCAGGATTAGTCTTGAGGCTATAGTGTGTGATGTTTTTCGTGCAATCTGCTGAATGTTGGGTTGTAAAATGGGCTGTTTCGAGTGGAAGGAGTGCTCGGATGAGAAAACGGAGGCCAGATTCGGATTCAGCGTGAAATTCTGCATCGGTATGGTGAATTTGAACGCAATCGGAGAGAAAAATTTTCGCTGACGTCCCCCCCCTCTGCACTGACCTTCCAACTTTGCTTCTAGTGGACGGATTTTGTCGTGCCATAGCTCGTTTGAAAGCTAAGAGTGAGACAAATTCACTGAAAGAGTCGGCTTGTTCATATCTGTCTTCGTTTAGATGTGAGACGCCATTTAAGATTTTGGGAGATTGGCGAAAAACGACAGAGTTAGAATTTTGGACGTTTTGAGCTGTAGCGCCAAAACGAAGCATCGGATGGGACAACGGATTTCAGATTTGGAATCAGCGTCAAATTCTCTATCTGTATGGTGAGTTTCAAGTCAATCGGAGAGAAAAAATTTTCAACATTTTTCGAAAAAACGACAGAGTTAGAATTTGGGACGTTTTGGTGTGTAGCGCCAAAACGAAGCATCGGATGAGAAAACGGAGGCCAGATTCGAATTCAGCGTGAAATTCTGCATCGGTATGGTGAATTTGAACGCCATCGGAGAGAAAAAATTTTCGCTGACGTCCCCCCCTCTGGACAGCTCGCTTCGATCTTGGCTTCTAGTGGACGGATTTTGTCGTGCAATAGCTCGTTTGAAAGCTAAGAGTGAGACAAATTCACTGAAAGAGTCGGCTTGTTCATATCTGTCTTCGTTTAGATGTGAGACGCCATTTAAGATTTTGGGACATTGGCGAAAAACGACAGAGTTAGAATTTGGGACGTTTTGGGCTGTAGCTTCAAAACGAAGCATCGGATTGGAAAACGGATTTCAGATTTGGAATCAGCGTGAAATTGTCTATCTGTATGGTGAGTTTCAAGTCAATCGAAAAGAAAAAAATTTCGCTGACGTCCCTCCCCCTCGGGACAGCTCGCTTCGATTTTTGCTTCCAGTGGACGGATTTGGTCGTGCCATAGCTCGTTTGAAAGCTAAGAGTGAGACAAATTCACTGAAAGAATCGGCTTGTTCATATCTGTCTTCGTTTAGATGTGAGACGCCATTTAAGATTTTGGGACATTGGCGAAAAACGACAGAGTTAGAATTTGGGACGTTTTGGGCTGTAGCTTCAAAACGAAGCATCGGATTGGAAAACGGATTTCAGATTTGGAATCAGCGTGAAATTGTCTATCTGTATGGTGAGTTTCAAGTCAATCGGAGAGTTTCAAGTTAATCGGAGAGAAAAATTTTCAACATTTTTCGAAAAAACGACAGTTAGAATTTTTGCGATGGCTGCCTTCTGTAGAGCCAAAACGAAGCATCGGATGGGAAAACGGAGGCCAGATTCGGATTCAGCGTCAAATTCTACATGGAAATGGTGTATTTCCAGCTCAATCGGAGCACTAGAACCGGAGATAGACGGGTTTTTAGTGTTTGGATGATGGGTATTACGTCATCAGCTGATCGCCACACACTATATAAGCTGGGAACCGACAGAGACTTGTCATTCAGACGAGAGATTGCCAACGGTAAGTCGTCTCTCTGAGCTCCGATGATAGCGTCGGACATTCCAAATCCCGGGTTTCTGTATGAAACCGACTTAGAAAATTTCATTGCTGAAGTCAGCTAAGGCGTCAGACTTAGAGGTTCGTCAGGAGATGGCCTTCGTCTCCAGGCCATAAAAGACTCCAAAACTTTAAAGACTTGTAACTTTGCTTCTACAAGTCTGTTTGACTTGATTCAAAAAAGGTTCGGTCGCTATTGACCTGTCCTAAGTGACACACTACTTTTAAAATTTCATAATTAGTGCTAAAAAGTTGGAAAATTTAAATTCGCTATTTTTGGCAATTTTCGGGGTTTTCGACCCTGCTGAAGTCAATGAAAGCATTTTTAATGATGTCTGAGCCAGTCTTCTCATGGTATAAGCGGCTTTTCACTGAAAGCGGGCAAGACACGGAGAGTTTTGCTGTAATATTCCACTGACAGGGTGTTCCTTCGGGACGGCGGACGATGCCGTAGTGATAAGTGTGGCAAGGGAGTGTGTCATAGTTTAGACCGTAACCGCTTTGACAACTCATGTCTCATGTTGGGCATTTGACACAGTTCTCAACGTAGCACTTTGAACGGCAATCGGTTGAGTCTTAGCTATCTTGTCATGGGTTGCCTCTAAACATCTCCATTGCAAAACGCTGGTGAATCAAGCTGTCTACGGCTTGCTATCAAGCTGATCAAAGCAATAACTTGGGATGTTTCCTCAAGGTTTTCAAGTATCCTGAGATCAAATCTGCTATCAGATTTCAAATTTAACTAAGTCTAAGGCAGCTTTGAGGGGTTAGATCCCAGCTACTGTTCACTACCTTTGACTCGGCGTTGCTGTTACCACTTCGGGGCAGTGACAATGATGTCTTAAGCTGTAAATAGCGGGTATCGGGGAAGATCTCTCACTTCCCTAGTGATCAGTACAAGGCCTTCGGGCTGTCGACGGGATCGAGTGCCACTCACTACACTCAAATCTATCATTCCTCACTAAGTGTAAAAATCATTGTTTTCCGTTTTCATAAACTAGGAATCAATCGTTTGCTATCAAACGTTTACGGACTTATAATCATTGTTTTCCCCTTTTCACTTCAGAAAATGGTTAACTACAATAATGCCAAGACGGCTTTCAAGCTCTGCGTTTGGAGAAAAATCTTTCGATGTGATGCTTTTAAGAAACACTTTTGTGTGAATAAGCGAATGGTAGGGGGCATTCGATACTTTTGCAGCAGCCATAATACATCTCGCCTTGTCGAGACGTTACCGGAGTGGCATGCGAAGCATAGCAGTTGCAGTCAACCAGAGCTGACTGAGGAGACGAAGCAAAGTCTCTTCAGCTCAGAGTTAAAAGCTCTGGAGACTCAGTGCGCTGTCGAGTCTATCGCGTCAGCAGAGCCTCCCTCATCTAGTGTGCCAGCAAAGGCTCTCTCACCCACCCCGATTGAGTCTTCTCCGAAGTCGAGTAAATCCTCCTCTAGCGATGAGTCGGATACTAGTAGCAGCGACAGTGAGGAAGAGGAGGCGGAGGAAAAAGGCTCGGCGAAGTCGAGAGTGTCTACCTCGATAGCGAGGTAGAGGCGGTGAGGGAAGTCGACCTCGATAGCGAGGTGCAGCCGGCTAAGTCGTCGAGCAGTGGTGGGATTGCGGCTCAATGTCGCAACTTCATTATGCGCCCACCACTGGTTGATAACTATGACAAGCTGAAGAATGAGTTGGAAGTGTGGAAGAGCGACTGTTTCTTCTATAAAGCGAGTTCCGAGAACCTCTCGCGAGCCACTCAGGAGCTCAAGAAGACTCAAGCTAGTCTTTTTGAGAAAGAAGGAGAGCTCGATCGCGAGAGGTTCTCGCACCTCGCTAGTAAGGCTAGATAAGAACAGCTCCTGATCGAGAGAGAGAGTCAGGAGAAGGAGTTGAGAAAGATGAGGGATGAGGTGGAAGGGCTGCGAAAGCAGTTGGGGAAGGTGGTGGCGACTAATCAGGAGCTGCACCAACAAGTGATGAGTAGCAGTACTCGACGATCAAGTCGCCTCCACATTCCCCTAGATAAGAAAGGAGGTGTGCCCGCAAGACCGCTCCTCTGTGAACGTGGCAGAGACGAAATGTGTTACAGCAGGGCTAAAAAAGGTATCGAATGCCATCATTTTACATTCGACCATAAGGAAGCAATCACAGGATTCCTGTTCGAGCCACGTCCGGAGAAGATCTGTAAGTTAAAACAAGTAACTTAGAGTTCAAGATGATAACTAACAACTTCTTTCTTTACAGTTATCAATGAGAAGCGCCCACCTGCTTCCGTCAACGAGCCGGTGGCGAAGCGGCAAGCTTGAGTCCCATATTCCTTCAATCATCCCGAGAACGAACCAACGGCTCTCTTAAGGGCCACCATGGGGCAAGACATGATAGAACCTCCACGCGGTTTGCCCTGGGCAGTCTTCGGACTGGCGAATACTATCATTAAGTTGAATCTGCTATCAGTCAACTTGAACGTTGCAAATGAAGTTCGGTGTAATACTTCCTTTCAACGGGCGTTCCTGTAAAGGGCGGCGGTGAAACCCGTAGCTATGTATACCGCAAGGGACATTCGGCAATGGTCAATCTTGTTAAACCTCTCTGCGTCATGTTTGCAAGTGATTGTTTCTGTCTCAACGTAGTATGCATTCGCGCCAGGGTGACATTTAGCCAACTGTCGAAGGTTGCCTAAAACTTTCCATTGCATACGTTATGAGAACCATGAGTTCTACCTGTCTCTATCAATGAGACGAATTGATGAATGGAATGAAATGTGAGGACACTCACGCGCCACACGCAACATAACACACTTCTCTCTTCCATAGTCTAACAAGCTCTTTACACATGGATCGCAGTCGATTGCTATCCCTGTATCAGAAGTGTAAGCTATCTTAATTTTATTTAACACTACTTCAACTACCATCATCACCCATATGAAATGTTATAAGATTTACAAGTTAGACTAAGCGTGCTACTATTTCCAAATGAAAAAGTATACATGGTTAAATCATCCACTGAAGCCCCAGTCAAGTAAGTCAGTATGAAAGCAAAGATAATACGAAATAAAAATTTATTATGGCATGTATTTCAAAAGGTCTTCATCGTCAATATCGTCCCAGAGTCTGGCTTCACATAGATCACAAAAACAGTTCACTTGCTTCAATCGTTCTTCTACCGCGAGCCTCACTCTGTCGATGTACTCCCACTCCGCCATAGTTCGTGGCTGGGAGTTAGGGGTGTACCATTCCCATAATTGGTGGAGGAATTTGGTGCTGGTGATCTCCATCACATCGTCAGTATCGTACTGGAGATACTTCCATCTCACGCCTGTTAAGTCGGGACACTCCTTCTCACATACACTCTCTTCGTTGTCCGCTGGTAATGACAACTTTCTGATATTGTCCAGTCGGTACACCTTCTCTACCTTCCCCTTCGTTGGAGCGTTTGGTGCAACGAGCGCCTTTGATGTTAATTGAGCATGGAGAAGAGAATTTTGTGTTTGGTGTGGTCGGAGGGCTTGTCATGTTGACTGTGAATAATGACTTTGAAATGTTTTCTAATTCTGAAGTATCAACAAGCAACCAATCAGAATGAACAGCCAATGAATGATGAATATGAAAGTATATATGTAAAGTGACATTCGTGTCATTTCACTCTGTCTTTGAGACGTATAAGTGAAGTGTTCTCTAGCGAATTCTGTTATTATTTGAGGTGTACAAGTGAACTGCTATCTCGTGAATTCCAAATTTGAGTGAAGTCTCTATCTTGTTGAAGTATCAACCTTAAACTTGATTTCGTTGAAATGGTAAGTTGAAGATTTCCTCTCTCATCTCCCTCAAACGTGTGGCTAATAGCATCTTCCTCAATTTCAAGCATCAACTTCATCACGAACGCCCTCCCTTCTCGAGGAAAGTTTAGAGTTGTTGAGTCAAGGTAGGTTGTAACAATACACTGAGACTTGAACAGAGATGAAAGAATGATTTCTCTTTCAGGTGATACCAGTCCCATCTCGAGCGAGTCCATGTCAACATTGTCGCGGGAATGCAACGATCGGGAATGTGCTGACTGTGGGCACATCTTCACGAGGAAGCGTGATCTCGTCCGACACATCAAGCGAGGTGTTTGTAGACCTAAGTCAGCATCAATCTCCGAAGGTGGGGATGATTCTGTTAACGATGTCTCCTTTTCTTGCGATTTATGCATTGTCTTTTGACTCACATTTTGAACTATCTTCACATAGACTTCGACATACACACAGTGATGATAGTTATACTAACAGCGCCTCCTCTATCCGACTCTCTGAAGTGTCGATAAATAATTTAGTGAGGAACTACCAGATGGAATCCTCAGAAACCATTACTGACTTTGAAGAATGGTTTCATCAAAATTAATCTTTGATTGGTGCGCTCTTCATCAATTTAGTCAATTTTAGAATGAAGGCGCTCATCTATCTCAAAATAAAATATGTAAAAATCGACCACCATACTGGTCAAATAGTAGAGAGTTTGGAGTTTCACATACCCTCCTCTCCTGCAACCGAAGTTGTAGACTGCGAGTCTTCGATAAATTTTCATATCCAAGGGTTAAAATTAAACATAGATAAATTTAACGAGCGTGATATTGGACTCGTTTTTGATGGTATTGAGACCGCCATGATTAAAATCACTTTATTAGAGAACTACTCTGGACGAGGCTCCTTTAAACTTCCGAAAAGTTTAAAAAATAAAACAGCAGTCATTTCTGTAGATTGCGAATCGCACTGTTTTAAGTATGCCGTCCTCTCCCTTCTCCACTATAATGATGTACAGAATAGCCGATACCGCAAGAGTAAGTATCAACAGTGGGAGAATGAATTAAAGTTTGATGACTGCAATAGTGAAGATATGAAAATTAAAGATATAGAAAAATTTGAAAAATTGAACAACATGAAAATAGTTCTCCATGTTTGGGAAAAGGGATTGAAGGGTGTCCGCTACAACTCGCGTTCGAGTTGTTATGAGCACGTTGTCAACCTTTTATTAGTAAGACAGGATGATAGTGAGGAATGGCACTACTGCGGTATTCCCAAAATTTCTCGCTTATACCACCACCTAAGAAATTCTAGCTCATCAGAGATTTATTACTGTGACAGATGCATTCGCAACTTTAGGAGTAAAAATAAATTTGAAACTCATTACGAATGGTGTAAACTACAAATGGAGCGCATGCCCAAAGATAAGGAGTTTTCATATAGAGTGAATGGCGATGAACTAAGTCCTCTTCGTGTCATCTATGCTGACATCGAATGCTATATCGATGATATCATCCACAAGCCAGCAGCCATTTCCTGCTATGAAGTATGGCATGACCATTTCCAAAATAGAAAAAATAAAATGCACGTCTGGCAAGGTGAGGATTGTATTTACCAATTCCTCGAACAGGCTGTAAAATTTCAACAAAAGTATGATCGTGAACTCTATCGCAGATCATTGCATATGACAGCAGATGATCAAGCAAAATTTGATAGTTGCAACGTTTGCCCCAAATGTAGTAAAACATTTGATGATGATAAGATTAAGAAAGTGCGCGACCATGATCACATCACTGGTAAATTTAGAAACGCACTATGTTCAAAATGCAATTTTTCACTTAGGATGAAACGGCGTACATTACCCGTCATTTTCCATAATTTCAAGGGCTACGACAGCCATATGATAATAAAAGGAGGTTTAGGTCAAATGAAAGAGTGGAAGCTTGATGTAATAGCACAAACGAGAGAGAAGTTTATGGCCATAACAGCAAAAGTGCCTGTCGATAAAACTAAAGAAAATAAGACGGTCTATTTTGATATAAAATTTTTAGATTCCTACCAATTTATGACTGCATCACTGGCCTCTCTCGTACAAAATCTAAAGTCTCTTCCACTAACACAAAATCTTAAGAAACAATATCCAAATCTAACCGATTAAGTCATCACACGGAAAGGAGTCTTTCCATATGCATATTTTGATGCGATTAATAAACTCGGTGAGACTTCTCTTCCGCCCATAGATAAATTTGAAAATGATTTGAGTGGTGCAGAATGTAAGATCGAAGATTATGATCATGCACAAGATGCATGGATAAAATTTGACTGCCATACATTTGGCGAATATATGATTGCCTACCTTAAGTTAGATGTAATTTTGCTGGCTGATGTATTTCAGGAGTTTCGACGAGTGGTATTAGGAGAAGATAAGTTAGATCCCGTCCACTTTGTCAGTCTGCCAGCCATGTCATTTAAGTCTGCTTTTAAAATGACTGGTGAGACCATTCATCTCTTACAAGATCCAGAGATGTATAATTTATTTGAGCGAGGAATTCGCGGTGGTCTCACATTTGTAAATAAACATAGGTTAAAATCAAAATTAGTAGGCGATGATCAGAATAATTTATATGGTAGTTCACTATCCAAACCACTCCCTCACTCTGAGTTTAGCTGGTTAGATGATAGTGAAATTCAGCATCTCTCCAACCCTTCTAACATACTAGCAATTCCAGATGAAGGTGATTGGGGATATTATTTTGAGATAGATCTAATCTATCCAAATAATATTAAACATAAAACCGTAGATTTTCCACTCGCACCCGAATCAGGTGAAGTGACCAAAGATATGTTTTCCGACTTTATGAAACAATTTCATAAAGATTTAGAATCATGCGGTCAACCCGACTATAAGCCTTGTCGCAAACTTTTACTCACCCAGTATGATAAGGAAAACTATCTAGTCCACTTTAGCATCTTAAAATTTTATTTAGAAATGGGTATGATTTTAAAAAGAGTTCACCGCATTATTAAATTTAGACAAAAAGCCTTCCTCAAACCATATATTGATAGCAACAGCCAGAAACGTGCACTAGCCCAAAATAATTTTGAAAAAGATTTTTATAAGTATAAGAATAATAGTCTATTTGGTAAGACGATGGAGGATGTTAGAAAACGTGTAAACTATAAACTAGTCAATGATGTTACAAAATTTAAGAAATTGGTCTCATCACATCTATTCATCGATAGAGACATTATCGATGAGGACCTTGTAGGTGTTAAAATGATAAAATCTGAAGTTGAGTTGTGCAAGCCCATCTATATTGGTCAAGCTGTACTAGATTACTCTAAGCTTGAAATGTACCAACTCTTTTATAAAATACTAAAACCATGTCCTCTCGTAAAAGAGGTTCGTTTGTTGGGTGGCGATACAGATAGTTTCTTCTTAGGTATTACCACTGAAAAAGATTTAAATTTCAATGAAGTAGGAAAATCTTTAGAAAGATATTTTGATACATCAAATTATCCTACTGATCACCCACTCTTCTCCATCAAAAATAAGATAAAACTTGGCTGCTTTAAGGATGAGACAGCAGGGAAGGAAATAGATGAAATGATTCTCCTCCGTCCAAAAATGTACAGTATGAAATTAAAGGATAGCGACGATAGTATTAAGCGTGCTGAAGGCATATCAAGATCATTGGTCTCTAACATGAAACATAAAAATTTCAGGAAAGCCTATGGAAATAAAAATATAACGTTTGTCAATATGACAATCTTAAAATCTAAGTCGCATGAGATCAAAACTCATACTTTTAGGAAACGGGCGCTTTCAGCATGGGAGGATAAGAGGTGCTGGTTAGAACACAACATATCTCTTCCACATGGACATCCTGACACAAATATACCACCACCCAAAAGAATTAAACTCACACTACCACATTCAGGAGACGTCTGAGCATAATCATCCTTAACTTAGTATTTTTATGTTGATTTCTGTAGATAAACATTGCTGTTTTATGTATCGCATGAGATCGTTTCTTCCTTGTGAATATATGCCTACAGTCAGCCCATTCCCCCTATATCTGTGAAAAGACTTTTTCATATACATATTTTTATTTCAATAAACATATCACAATGATTTCACTTTGTTTTCCGTAACACTAAAGTTACGAGGGATTTAGTATCTTTCACATGGATGCACTCTTGTAAGCCATTGGTAATTTTGATAGTAATAGAGGGTATAGTTTGTTTGACGACGAGATGATAGAAAATAGATTCAAACATCTTCTCGACTATTCCATATGAAGCGTCTTTATCATGAATGAAATCACGTAAAATGTATTCTTTTTTCTCACCAACAGAAATAGGTAAAATCAAATCACTTTGAATGTAGAGGTGCTGTTCATGTTTATCAAGTGTCATTGGTGTTTCTATACCAATCGTATGCGCAGCAGCAAACACAGTTTGTAGCATTGAAAAACCAAAGAGTTTTTTCAAATTTTTACTCAATTGACATTGAATGTCATCACCCAGTTTCAGAACAACGCGTTGATTTTCAATTGAAAACGAAATGTGGTGTGTCTTTACATCATATTTACTTTTCATCACATGCTTCAACTTCTGTTGTATATAAGGATTTACTACATGAATGAAGCTTTCAACTGTATGATATAGACGCGGCATTATATTGACAGCAACTTTAGATTCTTCATAAGACTGGTAAATTTTCTTGATGCGATCACCATAGATGTCCACCCACCATTCATCATTAACTGAATCAGCTTTAGTGTGATATTCATGAGAAGCATACACCACACCGCTTCAAATAATATGTGTACAATGTCTTACAAAATGACGCAAGGTTGGAGAGAAATAAACTGTAAGTTTGTCATTATATTTCTGAATAACCAACTTATTTTTGTCCGCCATAATTTTCTCTCCATACTTCTTACCCACAGTCTCATTCCATCGTTTTACTAACTCAATAAGTGATAAAGGTTGAACACCACGCTTTTTGAAAATGATGCGTTCTTCACATTCTACAACATCTTCATCAAATATTTTAAATCTATAATGAAATTTGTTGATTCAATTTGAATAAACTTTTTTAACATTTGCAGTAGCAATTGACGTTAGATGTAGTCCATGACCAAAACCAAGATGTGGATAGAATTCATTATCCAACCTCAGCGTAAGACCTTTAGTAAAAGAATGAAAGCGGAGGAACTGTCTCCCACTCCAATGATAGATAGTAAACTCATAAGCTTTCTGATTTTTATTCTTCATGATGGAAGTATTACCACTGTTGAATGCCTTAATAATTTTCTCATTCCCAAATGGTTCATAAGAATCTGATTTTATCTGAATCCATTCATAGTTCCACTTTCCATCTGATGTTAAATTGTATGGGAACTGAAATGCATTATTCATCGTTATTCCATCATGGGAGCGAGGAGTCAATATCATTTCTTCCAAATCATTCACATTCTGAATATTGCTATCATAGCAAATACTAGAAACGCCAACCTCCCATTCACCTTCTAAATGCAGTGGGCGATTTAATTCTACTCGATAGTCTGATGGTTTATTTTTGGGAAATTTATTCATAGAAGCATTACTGGGTAAGTAGATTAGAAAAGAGTCCTTATTTTCACTTTCCATATTATTCACATTGGAAAAATATATTAGCATACTTTTGCATTAACTCTTCATTCGGAAATGGAGTGTGATACTTGTCACAGCATCTTTATGAAAAGGAATCAACGCACCAGCATCGTCATAAATGGCAATATCAATTTGTGGGATGTACTCGTAGTTTGATTTCAGCTTTGTATAATGCACTTTCTTGAAAGTATGCTCAGATAAAATACTGCAGCTTTTTGGCTGGTATGGTATCATTGCTAGCAATGGAGCTTCAACATCTCCCACACGTACATCTTCACCAATATTGGAATATATCTGAAAATAGTTAATACGACGCGATAGCGACATGTCTGCGCTAGCCTTGGTTACAGTACCACTTTTAAAGATATTTTGATAAAAACCCAAAATGTCCATTAGAGTTTTATCCATAATTAGTTCAATACCTTTTCCACTTATAGTGAGAGACAAAGTTCCTTCTTTTTCAGAAAATGAAATATGTTGCTCATTAATCACTTCATTTAAATAATCTACAACCAATTTAACTGAAGTAATGATGCGAGGCATCAACACTCTTGTTTCATGTAAGATACCACCTAAAGGCTCTACACACTTTCTGTATAAAGATACGCTCCATTCTGTATCAAATTGATTTGACCTTTCACATGGTAAATGTTGCATATTAAATTTTCGATCAACAACTGCAGAATGATGTCGTAAGAACTGATGAAAATCTTTTGAACAAACTAATACCAGATCATCATCATTTAATTTACTTATTGCAATATGATTAGATGATTTGATATAAGTCAATGTTGCCACTTGTTTACCATCAACTCGAAGGAGATAATTAAATTTCTTCAATAATGTTTCAGGAGTCATGTTTGTCTTTCTTGGCTTAATCACAATCTTCTTCACCAACTTCTTCTCATTTCTTGGAATAAGATCTACATAATAAGCTTGCTCTCGATATATTAACTGTTTATAACCACTTATGTGGTAATTAACGTTAAAATTATCATAGCTTGTTAAGGCGCTAGCGAGGTAACCTAAATCATTTCTTAAACTTGGACTTAAACCAACAATCCAATCTTTCTCAACTACATGATGTACATAAGTATAATCATCATTGTGCGGAGTAAATTGGACAATATGTTTACACGCTTTATTCAGGAAATCATATATAAACTTTTTACATAATAAGAGATCTTTCTTTGGCCACTGTGGAATGTATACTCGGCAGCCCTTTTCACATTGGTAAGCAGCTGTACGTCTCATATTAATAGTCATCACCTCATGATCAAAAGTATAGACACAGTTTCTATAAACAAGTTGAGTGACACCCACTTCCCAATTTCCATTTAGCTGTTGTGTATGATCAATGGGAGTAGAAAAGAGTGCGGCTCGATTACTAGCAAATCTCTTTGTAGCCACATTGCTAAGCAAAATATGATAAAACGACATTTTTATATTGCTGATCTGCGACTTTGCATAACATCATGAAGACTTGGATTTTGGACTCTCTACAATATATCAGAGTTGATCGTGATAGAAACGTACATTTCAAAAATTCTCATGGTCATACATCAAGAGGTATTACATTAACATGGCGACAATTTGTCAACCTCAATGATATCATGAGGGATTTGGAATATTTTGAAACATTAATTTTCATCTCCTTGGGTGATCAAGTTTGGCTTCAACATTACAGAAATGAAATTCAAATCTACCATTCTCATTCCGCAAACTGTTTCTCATTTCGCAAATACAATTGGGAGAAGTATAGAAGATACATACATCGCTCCATGACATTTATTCGTCGTGAGTTCATCGCCCTACTATGCAAATCTTAATCAGACATGACTACCACGCACCATGAGTTGGAAATTAGATTCCCTACAACGTATTGAAACAGATCATGATCGAAACGTCTATTTCAAAGATTGAACTGGAAATGTGAGAAGAGAGTTTGCTTTATCTTATCGTCATTTTCAATCTCTACATCATATCATGAAGGATTTGAAATACTTCTATATGAAAAGACATTCACGTATTGGAAATCGCATCTGGTTGCGCGTCAACAATCGGCGAATTCAACTCTATCATTCCCAACTTCATACTAACTTCACATTTCATCAAGGTAGTTGGGAAAAGTATAAAAGGAAGGTACATCGCTCAATTTACTCATTCTTTCATCATGAAGCGCCATCGCTACACCATCGTCAACATTCTCCGTCGCTTCAGACTCTACACCAAAATCGATCTCACAACATTACACCAACACCTTCCAAACAGCAAGTATTACCCGGACCGACCTCAAATGTTAGTGGTGAAGATGAACAATTCACGGAATCTTCAACTCTTCCCAAATGGGACTGTACAGATTCTCGGCGCCCTTTCTCATTCATCGGCGCAGTCAATGCGCTTAGAGCTACAAAGACTACTACGTCGGATATGGAAGAGGGAGAGGTGTGTGATGTCGAATCTGACTGTGGACAATATGGTGATCTCTACTCAATTGAGTGACAGTCTATCATTTTTGAAGATTCGTACCAGCAGTTACAATTTGTGTTATGAACCCGAACTTTTTCCTGCAGCTCTCATTAGTTGTTGGTTACCTGTGCATGTGGCAATCTTTCATAATAGTAAAGTGATCATTACTGGACTAAAATGTCATGTACAAGCAAATGTGATCCTAGACTATCTCATTGAGTATGTACGTACCCATCGGATTGTAAAATAAAAAACAATTTTTCCAACATGATGTTTTTATTTCAAATCATGATAGAACTTACAAATCATTTTTTCATTAGAGGATGGATTACATGAAAAGTTTTGAATAATAGATGCAAATCGAGATACATGTAAACGTTTTAAGATGAAGTACAGTACAAAAGCACCACACGTTGATGAAAGTGGATGTTGTAGTATGCGTTCATTTCGCTGATATTGACGCGTATGTTTTCTCGACCACTGCTGTGTTGGTATATTTGGAGGTTGAGCAAGAGAGTCAAATAGTTCACCACGTCGGTCTTCTCCAATAAAGATCGCTTTCCAATGCTCACCGCCTAAATTCTGCGAATGAGTGTTTAGCACAATAAAGATGGGATAGTGATTTACTGCAGGTGGTAAGGTATCGAGTGAATAGACATTATCGAAAGCTTTCAACGTCGCTTCGTCTGCATTACGCTGCACTTTAGTCTTAATATCGTCAGCAGTCAACCAACTCATTAACGATTATACTGAAGAATCACGTCACGATACTTTGTAATTTCAATATTTGAATCGAAGACTGCATAAATTAATACATTGATCGTCTCAGGTAGTGTTCTTTTGAACGTCAAATCCAAACGAATATTATGAGTCACGTTCGATTGACGATAGGGTGCACTAATATCGCTGTCAGCAGTCAAATCAAATGCATAAATAGTATATTCACTCTTAAACTCTTTCATAGTCAGTCCGTTGGTGTCATCCGTATTGTAAAAGCCAAAAACATCCATAAAATCAACATAACTGCGCATAAATTGATCCGCAGCAAAATCTGGTTTGTAGGGTGGACCAGGATGACTCACACCTTTTACACGTAAAGCAATTTCACTTAACTGATTGTGTTTAAAATTGAAAGGATTCTTCTTTATATTACCATTAAATGCATCATTTTCAACCATTGCCACCATGAGGAGCTTCGGTGCTTCCGATGGAAAGAGGCCATCTTTCATGAAACTCTTTTGATCTTTCGGAATTGTAAAGGTGAGAAGCTTTGTATGCTGAACGGGGTAAATGGCATTTTGGCGGTTAAGACCTTCAGCATGTCCTCTAATGACAATTGGATTCGGTACTACTCGACGAATGTAAAGTGCAATATCTTCCACATGAATTCTAAAATTGTCAACCTTAGCAAATGCATTCAGCGCAAATTCAGGCTTATTCAATGTCAGCTTGAGTCGCATGCTGGTATTACAGAGTAAACATTTTGACTGTCTAAAGAAGTCTAAATTCAGCGGACCATATAGCTGACATACTTTACTATCTTTAATCATATCAGATCGCTTTACAAAGCCACTGTTTGTTTCAACATCAAATTTTCCTGCTTCATCTCTGTACCATCCCATGGCTTCCATATGACTTTTTTGTGCTGCTGGATGAAACTGTGATACATGATTGAAATATGATTTATAGGGATAATCGCTTTGACCACCTTCCACCTGCTGCTCTCCAATCGTTAGAGAAACATCGCGAAGTAATGTAGTCAATGGTAAATTGTTCAGTCCAACTTTATGTGTATCGTCAATAGCAGTTCCATCTGCTTGCTGAATTCTAAACCTCAAATCAACCATCGCATAACTCAAATCTATGTAGTCATCACCACCAGCAGGAATAACAAATTCAATGGGGCCAGCATTCTCAGCTGTTCGAGGATGATAATCTACAATACTTGAACTAAGAATATCTGTCTGTATGGCTTGTTGATCAAACAAACAAAAACCGGAAGTTTTACACTCCATGATTAGAAGTTATAGCAGCGTCGTCGTTTAGCGCCTGATGAATGATTAGAGCCTCTGCGACGTTTGCGTGAATGCCTTTTGACTGAAGATCGCACCTTACCAGCTCCGCGATGTTTCCTCCTTCCTTTATTCATTCGTTTAGGTGATTTCTTTCCTTGAGTAACACCAGCAAAGGTCTGCTTCAATGTTTTTAAACCGCGTTCCTTCCCACGATTCAACAAACTGCTCTTAAAACTTCTACCTCTGGAAAGATCACTAGCAACATCACCAGCAAAGCCAACGGCATTACTTAAAACATTTCGTTTTAAAGATCTACCGACATTGGATATGAGAGGCGCTACAACAGATTTCAGTGCACCAAGTATGCTACCTCCACGTTGGCGGCGAGCGCCGATGTAAATTTGTCCTCCACCACTTACATAGGAGGGTCGTGAATAAAATGAGGCAGTTGGATTCATAGCTCAAACCCTAAACATTGTTAGTTACAACTTTGCATGAATCACTGTCGATCACTTAGATGAAAGATGTCGCCACGACGCATCCAAGAGTTCATACTTGAAGGATAACCAGTCCATTTAACAAGACACCATTCTTCACCTTGCCGTTTTTTACATCGAATGATTTTCTCTACCAAATATGTTTCACTTTCAGTGACTACCTCAATCTCATCGCGGTAAAAGCTACCCTCAATTTCTTCATTATCGTAATCTTGTAGGTGGTTGGAGAGTCTTTTTGATTAATCCTTGATACTGTAAATACCTCCTCTGTCCAATTCGGAAGGTACCCTTTAGCAAAAACACTTTTCACTTTTGAGATACGAACTTTATCACCAATTTTCACATCACTTTTCACATGAGTGCGTTTACGCTGGAATGATTCGCGCACTTCATCTACATTGTCAGCATTTACATCTACTGGTCTGAGTCCAATAGAACGATGAATAGAGTGATTGTAGGCATGGAGTGTATCTTGTAGAACCTTTGTCCAATTTTGTGTCAAGTTGGCAGTAAAATGTCGCCACAAGCGATTTTTTAATGTACGATTAAAACGTTCAACGAGTGCAGCTTTATAAGCACTCTTTACACTAAACAACTCAATGTCATGCCTCTCAAATAATCTTCTCACATGCTTATTTTCAAACTCTTTTCCTTGATCACTCTGAATTCTTTTTGGAATCCGACCTTCTCGAAAAATTGTTTGGAATGCTTTTGCTACTCCTTTCCCTTCTTTAGTTTTTAAAGGTTGAGCCCACGCATAACGCGAGAAAATATCAACGATGGTTAAAATAAAATTATTGCCCGGGTTATGTTTTGAAATGGAGGCGACATCGCACAAATCTGCTTGCCACTGTTCATCGATGTCATGAACAATATAATGGCGGGTGCGGTACTTCTTTTTCGCTTGTTTGTGGAGTGTATAGGTAGCCTGACCCTTTAACCATCGTTTCACTTGTGATTGTGGAAGACCACTCGCTTTTGATAATTTCTTGATAGATGCAAATCCTGCCGGATGTTTTACATCATAATAGATTGACTTCAAACGTTCAGTCGATGACGACTGACTCTTTTTCCTCCTTCTCATCTTTTTGTCTTCTTGCCTTTCTACATTTACAACAACTGCAGCATTTAGCTTTAGCGGTTTTGCGATCGTGTTCACATTGCTTAGGGGTTTCATTATGAGAGCTGGCGCAGCAAGTGCAAGTAACAACGACATTCACCTCTGGCGGCTCATTACATGGCAAGCAACACATCTGCTTCATATTAATAGTCTGAGAACATGTATTTCCTGGGAGGAGCTGTTTTACGTTTTCCTTTTACTAGTTTTAGTGGTGATATAGATCTACGTCGAGTTCTTCCTCTTGTTTGCTTAGTGAGTGTGGGAGGGGATGTAGCAGGTGACGCCTTAAACCAATTTGTTGGCATTTTCATCGTCTGAAGCATTGGAGCAGTAGCCACTGTTGAATCAAGTTCTTTCAATGTCTCATTATTCAAAGCAAATTTTGGTACATTATGCTTTTTCAATAGTTTAAGAAAGTATGACCAACCAGGTGGAACATAGCCCTGACGGCGCTTTCTACGTGTCGCATACTGAATCAGGTCTTCATAACGTGAAGCATCAATCACTTTATTTTCATCTGTAATGATTTCTCCTCTATCATTTACATTGAGATGGGGTTCAATACTATTGAAAAGAGATATGGCATGTTCGCGAGATGCTAAAGGTGTAGCAGTCGATACAGAGTCACGCATCTTATTCTTCAAGTTTTCAATTGCTCAACAGTTTCCGATTGTAATAATACAGCACGATGTGGATCTTTGATGTGAACATTTTGCTGATAATCTATTTCTTTCCTATACATTTGATTTGCAAGAGGTTGCTTTACTTGCTGCATGGCAGTCAATTGTACATATTCATCCTGAGGAATAACAATCATGCGAGAATAAGAACTCATAGTTTGTAGATAATCATGGGAGTTTTCAAAATATCACTTCGAAATCTAAATTCTTCCGGACACTCTTGCGTAAAGTCAATGAATAAGTAACCGTATGGTTTTTCAGTAGCTGCTTGAAAAATTTCAATTAAGGCTTTTGATCCTCTGGGTGCAACTTGTCGCGCTAAAATTTCAAATTGACTTTTATCTCGCGGATTCTTGAAAATAGCATAATAGTGTGTAGGTTTCGTGTACGAGCTTCTTTTCCATCAGGAAACAAATTTTGTGTGATATAGATGATAAAGCACCTTTTATGATGTGCTGCGCGAGTGAACATATCTGTAACATCTTTTGAATTCTTACTTTCTTTCAATAAATCATCCAATACAACAACATCATTAGACTGAAGTTTATCCACTGGAATAATTCCTTCATGTCGAATAAAGTTGCGACTTTGCAATTCCTGAAACAGCGACGGTTGATAAATACCATAACACCAAATCACTCGATTGATAGGTTCCTTAAACAAGTCCCTTCTTTTATCCAATAAATTCAGCGTGAAAACAGTTTTACCTGCATGAGATGGACCTGATACAGTCAGAACTTTATCGCATTGAAGTCTGAAATCCATTTTAATACTTTGAGATTCAACATTTGCATAATTAACGTCTAGAGCCAAAGATATTACCCAATAGGTTGCCCACGGCAGGAGCTATCATTGGAAGTATTGCTGAAAGGAAACCGCCCTTTTGTGTTAGAGTTTTCCTCTTTCTTTGAAGGGTGACTTTAGAATTGGAGATGAAACGCAATTTCGTAGCATATCGCTTAAGTAACTTTCGTTGTTTTGGCGCTAATTTCTTCGTCCTCAACTTCCTCACATAAGAAATAATTTCACAAATGAATTTATCGTTAGCATGTCGTATAGCATTGTATCGCTGATTTGCTTTCATTCGTCGGAGAGCTTGAATGGCTGAAGAAAACTTTGAAGACTTGTGACTTTTACGTTTCGCCATTTTCCGTGTTAGTCTTTGCTAAAACCTATCTTTACCACATTTGCATAGGTACTAACTATTGCGACATAAGTGACACTCGAAATGAGCAATATCACAGTGGTTACATTTGCAAAGTTGAATGCAATTACGTATGAAACAGCGTTGACAAAAAGCATGCTTACATCTCTGGAAGATGCGCTTTTCATTTCCATCCTTTCGCTTACATACATCACAACACATATTTTCACCGTTACTGATGTCTATAGCAAGTCTTTTTGAAGATATGAATTTGCTAGCCTTTTCTAAATAATAGACACATGTACAGAAGGAATATACTTCGAGAGTGAGCAGACATAGCTCGAAAACCAGTTGTGCTGCAATCAAGTACCACTGCATTTTCAATTTTTCTTTATGGAAAGTTTAATGTGAATATCTGAAATCGCTTCAATCACTAGACTGCTACCATGATGGTTAAATGCGTTAAGACGTTCAGCAATTTTTATCATATGTCTTTTAAAAAATTCTTCGGGGTGATCTACCACTTCCATTGAATAAGAAGCAAAATGGAAAGAGCGACTTTCCACCTCTTCCTTTCCAAAATGACTAAACTTAATTTTCGCAACTAATCGCGCCATGATAATGCTATCAGAGAATGTATTCATTAATTCTAGAAATAGAGTGCTAGCATCATCGACCACTGCTTCGATGTCGGTCTCATCTTTATGAAAATTTATCACATAATCTTGAACAGCTCCTTTTAAACTTTGCCTATGAAAATGTAATGTTCCGCAGTCGTTTGAGAAAGACATGATCGCCCTTTATCTAACCCATCCACTGCATGAAAACAACAACTCTTCTCATAGTAACATTTATTGAGTAATAGTAACAAGCATGCATTATAAATCAATGGTTTGAAAGAGATAAAATAGATACAGCTGGTAACTATCATACAGCGAGCAATGATAACCATACAGGACTTTCGCAGTGTTGAGGTAAGGAGGAAAGAAGCATTGGTTATGAACGTTGCTACTACAACGAATAGACAAAATAGGAACACACAAATCCTTAAAACGTTTCGTGACTTCATGATAATGTTGATTCACTCTACTATCCCAAGGCGGGAGCAAAATATCATCAATGATTAGATTGGGAAATACTTTCCTCTCCTTACCAGGATTATTACAAAAGATGCGTATAACATTGAAAGCAGCTAACCATCGTTTAAAGTCAATAAGAAGAGCACTCTCACAAGAAAAGCCATAGTCTTGCAAATATTTCAGATTAAGTCCATGAATGTGTTTTCTCGCCCATTGATCAACATTGGGATCGCAGTTGGCATGTTGATGATAGACACTAACAATCTGATATGTCCAATTGTTCATAGCAATAGCACTGAGCTCCTGTACAGGTTCACCCTCACAATCCATAAAAATGATGATAGAGGCCTAAAACGGAAATTACACATCTAAGGAAACGTTCTATAACATATTACAAAATGAAGAATTACATCGATGCTTTTCACGACAAAATACACAAATGATATGATGGCAACGAAGAAGTAAAATGTATCTAATAAGACCACGTCTACGACACTCAAAGCACATAAGCGAATTGTCATAGGGTAGAGTTAGGAAAGGACTAGTAATTCTCCTTCTTTGATTTGCGTTTTGATGCAGCATTCTTCTCCGACTTGCGCTTCGTACCACTGCTGTTAAGGATTTGATCAATTATGTCATCCACGTTGGGTGGTTTTGGAATATATAGGATGGATTCCATATGCATGGAGAGAGAGACTATTTTATTATCCTTGTGTCGACCATAATATAGCCCATTCACTTTGAAAAGGATATCCCAAGTACCTTCTCCGAGCTCATCACATCTGATGGGTATTGAATGATCTCCATCCTTCTTATAGTAAGTACACCAATGTGATACCGGTAGGCAAATGTGATTACCATCCCAAATCTTTCTATAGGGAGTATCCTTGTCATCTCTCGCCTTCCACTCTTGAGCAAGAGTAGTAGGAATGTCCATATTTAATGTCACGTACTCCTCAATAATATCAAGTTGGCGGCGAATGTACGGACTCACGGGGATCAGTATGTAGTCCCCATACTGATTGTGCATTATCTTGACATCCGTGGAAGGGAGCATTCCCGTTTGGAGTACTACGCCATGATCGTCATAACGCAAGACTTGTTTAAATTTACGCTGTAGCGGTGTAGGATTATGTACCTTGGTTGTTTCTTCCACTGGCCTCAGTTGTAGATGATCTGATCGTAGCGAACCTTGTAACGTTTGACCGCCATTTTTTCCTACTAGTGCAGCAGATGGAGTAGATGCCTGAAAAAGATTGTATTAAGTTAACGTTCAAGGGAGGAGAGGGAGGGAAGTAGCGACTTACCATTTTAGTTGGATAATAGAATAGAGAGGGAAAATATGCGTCCGTCACTCGTGTGATTCAACGATGGAATGATTCTCACTGTGGAAGGCTCGCTATTTATATAGAAATGCTTGATTCTCATTGGATGATGATCCTCATTGGACAATAACATCAAGCTGATTCCAAATCTGAAATCCGTTTTCCAATCCGATGCTTCGTTTTGAAGCTACAGCCCAAAACGTCCCAAATTCTAACTCTTGTCGTTTTTCGCCAATGTCCCAAAATCTTAAATGGCGTCTCACATCTAAACGAAGACAGATAGGAACAAGCCGATTCTTTCACTGAATTTGTCTCACTCTTAGCTTTCAAACGAGCTATCGCACGACAAAATCCGTCCACTGGAAGCCGACATCGAAGCTAGCTCTCCCGAGGGGGGGGGACGTCAGCGAAAATTTTTTCTCTCCGATTGACTTGAAACTCACCATACAGATAGACAATTTCACGCTGATTCCAAATCTGAAATCCGTTTTCCAATCCGATGCTTCGTTTTGGCGCTACAGCTGAAAACGTCCAAAATTCTAACTCTGTCGTTTTTCGCCAATCTCCCAAAATCGTAAATGGCGTCTTACATCTAAACGAAGACAGATAGGAACAAGCCGATTCTTTCACTGAATTTGTCTCACTCTTAGCTTTCAAACGAGCTATGGCACGACAAAATCCGTCCACTGGAAGCGGAGATCGAAGCTAGCTCTCCCGAGGGGGGGGACGTCAGCGAAAATTTTTTCTCTCCGATTGACTTGAAACTCACCATACAGATAGACAATTTCACGCTGATTCCAAATCTGAAATCCGTTTTCCAATCCGATGCTTCGTTTTGAAGCTACAGCTCAAAACGTCCCAAATTCTAACTCTGTCGTTTTTCGCCAATGTCCCAAAATCTTAAATGGCGTCTCACATCTAAACGAAGACAGATATGAACAAGCCGATTCTTTCACTGAATTTGTCTCACTCTTAGCTTTCAAACGAGCTATGGCACGACAAAATCCGTCCACTAGAAGCAAAGTTGGAAGGTCGGTGCAGAGGGGGGAGGGACGTCAGCAAAAATTTTTCTCTCCGATTGCGTTCAAATTCACCATACCGATGCAGAATTTCACGCTGAATCCGAATCTGGCCTCCGTTTTCTCATCCGAGCACTCCTTCCACTCGAAACAGCCCATTTTACAACCCAACATTTAGCAGATTGCACGAAAAACATCACACACTATAGCCTCAAGACTAATCCTGGCGGTCGCCCAAGTCCACCACGACACTCTGTCGTTCCAGAGGGGGGGGAGTCAGCGAACATTTTGTGAACGTGAACCAACCTGGCCGGCACACCACGACAGACTACAACCTCTGTCGTTTTAGAGGGGAGGGGGAGGGGAGGGGGAGGGGGCGCGCCGGTCGAGTGTTCGCCGTTTTATTACGACGCTGAGTCACAGCGCAGCTAGAGAATATTATCGACCGCTCATGGCTCCCGAATGCGGCCACGACCAGGCTGCCAACAATGTGAATGAACTTCCTCAGCTGCGTGCGCGTGGCAAATTTCCTTAATATAGTGACGGAAAGTTATAGAATCGAGATATGATTACGCAGACTGAGCGATGCTTATGTAATTGTTTGGTTCAGTTGCATACTGATTTAATATCATAAGTTTTGCAAATTACTAGCTAAGTAATTTAGCGAACACACGGGCAAACTGATCAAAGTCGACTTGCTGATGGGCATGGTATAGAACTTAGAAACTTCAATAAATGCTTTAATTTGAGAAGCAAAATGTGTGCCGATAGAACTGCTTAGGCTCCCTTAATAATGAAAATATATGACTGATGTTGTTGCTATTGCAGCTACAGTGTACATGTAGTGAATGTGAAAGATGATGAAAAATGAGTAGAAGAAGAAGAAAAGGGGAACGAGTGAGTGAGAAAGAGAGAGAGAGTAGTGATGAAGTCACCTGAATATTTATTTTATACACACCATTTCATCAAATATAAATTGGCATATATAAAATACTCGAAATAATAGTAGACATTCACATTTCAGGCCCACATGTTTCATATGTCGATATCCATGGAAATGACATAATGCACTCTCTTTAAGATTTGAAAGAAATTGTTGGTGCCATCATAGAAAAATATCAACAGTTTCCTGACAATTATTCCATTATTCAATCATTTAATTAAGTTTGATGGCAAAAAAATCAGCCAGTTATCAACGACGCAAAACTGTGATATAGTACAGTCTTTATTATTGGGTATTTCCTGTGACTTTGCATTTCTATTTTATTGAGAGATGATTGTAATTAGAGTTTATGAGAGCTGATGATCATCCTTGTGATATGCATGAGTTCAAAAAATTGTACGGGTGAAGTTACCGCACATTGAAATCACCATGCAATTAAAACCGCCTTTTACGACAGTTACTCATAAGCGGATCCTGCCTATTGCAAGATTTTTCTTTCATCAAACTTAGTAAATGCAAAAAAATCATTTGTTTGGATAACCAAACAAATATTACCTAGGCATTTGATAAACGTTTTCTAAATTTCGCAAAATTCGTTAATATCGACTTACATACAAAATGTACCCAGTCAACCCGTACACGTGTAATTGTATTTTTGGTGTAATTGAAAATACACTACCTTTTACACGTGTAATACACGTGTAATCTTTGCATATGAATACGCGTGTAGAAATACACCACTTTTACACGTGTAATACACGTGTTATTGCTTATGACCTGTTGCAAAGGTTAATTTTAGAATTTCAATTTTATACGAATGCCAGGGTCCATGAATCTCAGGTCAGTATATTCTACTGCAGCTATACACTAAGTGGCAACAACAAGACATCCATATAAACGATTGCTACCACATGAAAATAATGCCAAAATTGCACTATCACAACGATTTTGACTATTGATTTGTTGATTCTCTAAATTCACAGAATACATATCCAAATAAATGACTATATGTTATTCATTTTTGGCGAAATTCTCGGAAGTCATTAAATTTATCAAATTTCTTCAGTTCATCAACTGATCCGAACAAAGCTCCGTTGATATGATAATTAATGTTCTTTAAAAATATGCAAAATATTTGGTAGGCCAAGAGTTTAATTAAAAGCCAGAAATTTAAATTATATTTGCATTTTGTTCAAATGCTGGAGTCCGCTTTATTTCGGAATAAGTCGCTGTGAAGATTTAGGCTGTAAAAATCCATTTAGAAAAAATCCTCTGCAATAGAGAATGCATGCTGCAATGTCATGTTTTCATGTCTTAAAATTGAAAGTAAGGTGCTTTGTATTCACATTCACTCATGTTTATCCACATTATCTGAGACATTACCAATCATCTGAGCTGCACGATAACTGTTTTCCAATGGATGGAAAATTTGTTTCAAAAGCATGCATTGACTTCTATGGTTAACATGTGTTATTGAATTTTGTATATGGTTCTGTTCGATTTCTTTGTCATCTTCTTAATTAGCTGCTGATCCTGCTGTCGATTTCTGTGATCATTCATGGAAGTCTATGATCTATATTGGTTTGGAAACTTAGTTACACATGCAGTAACATAGCATAATGTTGTGAATTCAAATTTGAACAGCTCCGATTCATTCCGACATGTCTGGCTCAATGAAAACTGATCTAATGGAATAATTGAAGTCAAGATGAAGTCAATTTGATGATCAATTGGAACATTTGGAAAATGGGACTTGCTCACATTTTGTGACAAATTGGCATCACATTGCTTTACCTGTGATGAAGTCCGGTGAGCTTTACATTTTGTTTCTTAGAATATGCATGCATGATGTACAGTATTTTTCTCTAGACATATGCGCTTTAAAATATTAATTATTTTGATATTTTCTGCAGTAACAATCGAGTTTCACTTATATCTGTATCTTTCTGGAAAGCTGTTAATCGCATTCCATGTCATATGTCTCACGATTAACATGGCAAAGTCAGACCTTATAAATGAATGTGATCTATAATGATTGAATGCTTTTTGTGTAGACGAGATTCATTATTTGATATTACAACTGATTTGAATGAGTTTAATGAATAAAGTTAGTGATTTAAAATCAATAACGCCGTTTGATATAAACCACAATTCACAAAATGTATCAGAATCTTTTTCCTATTACAAGTTTATATTTTATAAGTTTACAAGTTATATTTTGTAGATAAGATTGTTTGTAAATTCAAAATCACCAGGGACGGAGCGAATACGTTGACTGATTTTCTGAAGCTGATTATCAATGACGCACCAAGTGAAGAAATATTTTCACCCAGTAAATGGCTACTTGTCATTTCTGTTTTATAGCTGTTTGTTTAATCTATTATATTTCAAAAACACCAAGTTCATGTTGTAAATTGCTGCTTTGAGTTCTTTTTGAGTTCTTTGCAGAACCCAACCCCATTGTTCAAACAACTTATATGCAACTGAATGTGATAAAGCCGGAGATTTTCAGTTAGCCTCCGCTCCTCCTGCCTAGGAGATCATGCGTTTTTTTTGACATGTTCATATCAGCCGGAAACTCAGTCGCCTCAGCTGATGGCTAGAAGGCAGGCCTATCTCTACGAATTGGCAGAAGCCATCATTGATTTTCCGGCTAGAATTTTAACAGAGACATCGGTATCAGATTCTGGCGCTGAGAGCGCTAAGTTATTGAAATAAATTTCATTGCGAACCTTTCTTGAGACAGATCAATAAAAACGAGTTTCAAGACCATAGGAGGAAGACCTTTGACTAAGAACCAACCTGTCCATAAAATCAAAACATACCTTGATTGTCCTTAATTCGTTATCATTATTTAATTCCTTACTTTTACTGAAGATAATTCATTCACATGTAGCTGTCCTATTGCATCACTCTCTGGTTTAGATGGGAGATGATTTAGAAGAGACGTGGAAAATTTTATCTAATTATGAGATTTCTAAAATATGAATTGATCTATAGATGGATTACAAAACATTTAATAAACAAAACATCAAATTAATAGTAGAAATAATTCACACGGTGTAACTTGGAAAAAAGTACCAATGAAACGCTAGGAGCAACTGAAGTTTGGATCCATAATTAGGGAATTATATCTAAGACTGATGATGGATTATATCAACCAAATGATAAGCTTTTTCATTCTTATTCTGCATTACAAATTATTGGTTTGATTGATTTCTTTTTTGTCATTCTACATTTCTGCAGTTTCCTTGTGTTAAGTGATGCATCAGATTTCAAAAAGTGAGCATCTGATGAATCCTATCGTTGCATTACATTGAATTAAATTTTAAGAAATGTACCGATTTCATACAGAGCTTTTATCACAATCTTTGATGATAAAACTTTCTTTTTCGCGTAAATGATAACTTTTATATGGTATTCATAACTTTATTTTCAATTCATTTCCAGGATTTCTTACCACCTGGATGAATTTTCATAACATTTCCTCAACTCCTGATTGGAAATTTGGATTTATGAACTGTGGAATAAAGCTACTTATGAAGTTGTCAGACGTCATTGAAGTGGATGAGATGATTTTGGCTAGATATGGAATATTTGTGAATTCCTGTGATTTACAGTTTCTAATGTGACAGTCTTTTACTCCAAAAAATAGTGCTTCTACTTATTCGGTGTCTTATAAACTTTCCTTTTATGGGCTATAGATTTCAAAGTTGACCGATCATTTAAAGCGATTTATGTATGTTATACATGCTTAAAGCAAATAGTCAAGAAACGCCGAACTGTTCGGAACAGGATGATGCAAATATGAATTCAGAACAAATTTTTAAGCAATCTAGAGGTTGGGTATGGTCGAAACAATAAAAGGATGAAACAAAAGAAATTAACTAGCATTAAATTTTAAGTCGTGTAAAAGGAGTGTAATTTTGGTGTATTTGTACACGTGTAATACACGTGTATTATATGAACAAAAAACACGTGTATTACACGTGTCCGATACACGTGTATTACACGGGTCCAATACACGTGTATTACACGTGTAATACACGTGTACTGGTTGACTGGGTAGCAAATATTTGTTAGGCAATTGTTACACATTTCCTAAATTTGTTAAATTTCCAAAACGTTTGTTAAACTATTCAAATCTTATAAATTTTCCAAGTAAACACCAAATATTTGGTAAAGTTGATACGTTTTTTTTCTCGGGTGCTGACTGGCATGATTACTGAAATCAGAATGTCGACATGTAGGCCCTAGTCGGCAATAGTCTTGTACACTCATAGTAGAACCATATTCTTGACACTAACTCATGCCAATATGTACCGTGCACGCCTACCCTTTTATCTGTTGGACTTTTGGTAATCTGACTGCACAAATTTCCAACCTTTTTGTATCTGTACTGATGTATATTCATTTAGCGATAACAATGCATACACCCTTAGAGGGTGCACCCTTTGTGTATGCAAATAATGCACACACCCTTTCGTGCCCACTGCACCCTTAGAGGGTGCTAGCAATTTGTGCACGTAGGGAAGTTGTGTGACTGTTTTAATTACAGGAGAGTGCATTTTTATACCTAATTACACATATGTGAAGTGAAAATTGTGTTTTTATTCTATAAGAAAAATGTGGGCATTAATGGGTCAACCTGTAAAGCAGATTATTGCCGGCGCGGGAGACATTGTTAGTAGGGCTGTCAGCCGATATTTCACTTATCCTTTTTCTATGAAAGTCGCTCATGTATCTCCAATTCCAAATTTGACGGCCTTAATTGCATGTAATACCATTGAGGTAGGAGCATTTCACCGTTCATTTTCGCATTTCCAGTGAAAGTGGCATTGAGGTGATTCCTATGACCTGTAATTTGGCCTCACAGATATCGCAAGCTTGACATACTTTAATGTTCTGAGCTGCATAGGCTATCAAGAAAATTGTCATAGATTTTAGGTTCAGTGGTCTCTAACAGGATAGATAGCAAGCAGTGGAATCCCAACCTTGGAATGGCCCTCATGTTCTCCCGACCTCTCCCCATCGAGCACTGCTGGGATGAACTTGGTCGCAGAGTAAGGGAGAGGTACATCCACCCACCAGTGTCTTTGAAGATGTTGGCCGACAGACTGATCGAGCAGTGGAACCTCTTAGACCTGGCATTCATCCAGCGACTGTGCTCATCCATGCTCTCACGCATCGATGCCTGTTTGGATGCTCGCGGTGGTCACACCCGTTTCTAACTTAAGTTGATAAAATCATGAGTATCAAATTAAATGTTTTTGAGTAAAGCATTCGAGTTCTCCTTTTACAAACAACAAACAAACGTACAGTACAACCAAGTTTAAGTCATAAGTATTCATATCAGGACTTATTTCATTCTGTTTGTCACTGAGTATATAGGTTTACCGACATTAATGTAGAAATATACAGATGGTCTAGATCAAAGCTAATCTACAAACCATAGATTTTTCCATGTGCCATCATTGTACATAGGCAAGATATCAAACTTCCATTCTCATAGAAGTAGATATATTGCATGTGTGCAACAATCCACATCACAAATTGGCTTGATAAATATAAAAGCCAATCAGAAAACTTGGAAACCAGCTCGTATAATTTGCATTTTGCCCCAACTAAGTTCCCCCGGCGTGTGCCATAATTTTCATGCAATTTCCATTCTAGGACTTTCTATGGTATTCTTAATTTCTATGATCTACGGCATCATCTACTACCATTCTAGTGTACTATTATCCACTTCTATGGTCTGGCTCTACGTGCCGACGATTTAGGCTGTCATTTGAAAGGCAATATATCTTCAATGTAACAGATCTAACATCTGCAGCGTAGATATCTATAGCAAGCATACAGGTATCTATGTAGATGTCCATGGCTTTGGGCATGAGCTACTTGTCCAGGCACTATGTCTATAAATTCAGGATTCAGTCATCTTCTGTCAATGACAAAGATCATAGAATACCAAAAATTCCTAATCACAGATTTCCACTCATACGAGTATAGCTATTCGTTGATGTTGATTTAAATTCGAACCATTTCTTTACGTGGTAGAGTTAGTGAATATACCTCAACTGTGAAAACTTTCTGGATACAGAATTAAAGGTGCTCAAACGTCTAAAAACGGTAAGATATATGTGTTTACATTCACCTTAATTTGCATGTTTATTACAAGAAAGTTACAATAAAGGAGATATAGGATGCCATATTCATTCGTAATCAAAGAGGAGAAAGAAGCTTAAATTATCCTGATGATCATCTGTCATATACAGTATACCAGTGTTTCACTAGATATTTCTAAAGAAGATAACAACACTTAGGAATGCCTATCACTTCAGTAACCGAGATATGCACTGTGCACTGTATAGAGGACACTTTTGACATTTAATCGATATTTTTGCAATTCACTAAAATTGAGGGACTAGCGGTGGCAGTGGGGCACGGGGTATATTAACAGCATTCTATGTCGAATTACCAATTTATTAATGTGAGAATCTGAAATCCTGCAGTAGCGCGCTTGGTTGATTTTTGCATGTCCCCTGTTGCGCAACGATCGCGAGAGATGTTCATTTCTGTGAGTCAGATAGTCCGTCAGGCGCCGATACTAGTTGTACTGTCACGGACGTCTTGATATGGCTTGTATCATGACACTCGTTTGCGGCTGAGGTAAATAAAGACTTTACAAAAAATAAGTCTCCTTCCGATTTCATATCATGTACATTTTATTTAACTTTTGCAAGTTAGTCACTTTTTACCAAGGTATGCAAAATACGTATTGTAGGGGAAGCCGGGGTATGATGAGACATTTTTCTTTTTTGCCGTCTAACTCGTGAAAAAATGAAGCTAGACAATCGGTCTTTTATACTTAGTAGCTCCTTTTGATCAAGATCAATATACTACAACAAATGAATTTTCTTGAAAATATATCACTCGTTCAAAATTTTGAAATTATTGAACCAAGTGAATTGTTTCATCATGCCCTTATATTCGGGCATGACGAAACAGGCTTGGGGCACTACTCGTTAAAAACGATGCTGTAAATAAATGATGGAATACGACTATAGTACAGGCGGTGTTAGTTAACAGATTAATATGAAGAGGCAAAAGAAATCGCAGGAGTCGTAATCTTTTCATCAACTTTAAGTTAGCCAGCACAGTTCGTCACTCACCTGAATCGTAGCAGATTTCAGGTCAAAATGAAGTTTCCCTTATCTGTGTCGAGTATATTCACGCACCGATGATGAGAAATAGCGAGGTACCCCTTTCAGTGATACGATTGGTCGGACAAACTTAGTCAAAACGTCAGTGTATCCGATCACAGAGAACTGCGCCTGTTTCATCTTATACAATGTTTCATCTTACCCCGGCTTCCCCAATGTAGTTGATATGTTGATTATGTAGTAGTTAGTGATCGTGTATCATGAATGATCAATAAAAGAAAAAATCAGACCATAATCAAATCAGATATGAATGAATACTAGGGCTTCTTCTGATTTACGAAATTATTAAGTATAGGCTTATATTAATTAAGCTACATTTATTGTCCCCCCGGAAATGAAATCCCGGGTACGGGACTGAGGGGTGCATGTCATGCTCGAGACTTCCTCATCCTTGGTGCCAAAACTAAAGAATTCGGCGAGCGATTTCGAAGTCCGTCGGACAACATTATCATGCGCGCAATGATTCTGTGTGGGATTAACATGAAGCAAAGAAAAGTGCTCATAAGATCCATGTAGCTTACAATTTACTGCTTCTATGACCTCTTAAAATTATTTTTGCACCGTCTGTGATTTATATACATCTCATAGTAGCCTCAGCACTCCAAAACATCACAAGTTTCAAAATTGAAAAGTCTTCGGAAACTTATCTCCTATTGATGATCCAAATAATGATCTAAAACAGTTTGGTTCTAAGAAATCACCTGTGACTTCACTCTGTCAGTTGTAATTATAGGTTTTCGTTGTTGTTGTTGCTTTACCTGGATCCGTCCAGCGGATAGGAGGATTCGTTTCAAAGCAATACGAAGCGCGACTCCCAGTATGTAACTGAATACCTACTGTTGGCGAGGTGTGACCAGTGGAGGAGATGGCCACTCCAATACCACCGAGGTGCTGTTTAAACAGGGTGAACAGCATTGACCGAGGGTCAGCAACCCCAATGGTCCACCCCAAACCTTACCTCCGATGAGGGGCAGCGGCCATCGCTGAGGGGACTTTGGAAAGGGCATAGTCAGATATGCCACTAGAAAGGAAGCTCAATGAGCTTTGTTGCATTTCCCAGTAGCTAAGATTCGTCATTCAGGATCTCCCGCAATACTTAGTATAACCACTATACATTAAACTGCCAGCACATGAGCTGCAGCGGCAAAATTTAGATGCCTCTTTCAGTCGCTTCTTACGACACGCAAGGAAACGCCGGTCCTATTCTTACCAGTCCCGGGAACCACACGGTCTTGGATTTCTATGTTTTCTCTCGACGGATATTCCAACGCAGTAGGCAAATACACCTTTTCATCCGTTTTGTGTCCAAGAAATATTTCTTTTATATCCTACAAAAAATGCATAAAAGTTGATGCATATTGCTAACCAAAATAAGGTCTTCTGCAGAAATGCAAAAAAATGTGCATTATACAGCTCAGACATGTACATCTTTGTGGATTGCAGAAAAAAGTGTCTATGATTGAGAATTCACAGGTGATCGCAATAATTGTCGACTACCTCAAAGACTGAAAGAACTAGCTCAATTAATTCATTAACCCATTATTTACCAAATTTTTTTCTAATGCTTTTGAATGAAAGTTTTTAATAGAAAATGCATTTCTACATTGATTTATGTCTACCTTACCTAATAATTTGCATAATTTACAAATTATCCGAGATCTAAAAAGTCGACATATGTCGACCATGGTAAATATCCAGATTTTTGAAAGAAATTTTCATCTGTTTTCTTACGTTTTACCAAACATTTTTCAGTAAGTTTTGGGTTGAATCTTTTATCAAAAATTGCATTTATAATCATGTTTTATTCCTAACGCCTGCTCATGCCCAAATGCAATTGCTACACGATATGCGCGTACTCAACCGAAGCTGAAATCGTCATCATGCATGTATGAATGAAGTCGTTTCAAATTTACCGCGGCCAGTAGGGGAAATTTACCACTAAGATAAATCAACTATTTTCTCCGGAGATTTACCACAGTCGACATTTGTCGACCATACAAAATCAAGTATAAATTATCGTACTAGTGCTTGCGGAAATGAAATTCTAAAGGCACGAACGGTATTTTGGATGTAAAGGGTCTATAATTTTTATCGATGAAAAAGGGAACTACCTCAAATAGTTCAAAAAAATAGTGCGCAAAAATGTAAAAAAATGAAAAATCTAATGCACTCTTACAAGGACGATTTTTCAAAGCTAAAATAGTTAGGAATTTTAAATAGACGCCTAACTTATATTGACAGAGACTTGATTGTGAAATTCCTTTACTAATCTTCATGGATATATACCATTTTCCAGACAATGTTCTTGATTTTCAGCATGGTCGACAAATGTCGACTGTGGTATATAGCGGGTGAAGCAGCGTCAAACAACGATAGTTTATACATGCATGGCCGCACCAGAATCATCAACCTTTTCTTGTGGAGCATTGAATAACACTCGCATGTTTTAAATGAATTACTGCAAAATAAGTTTCCTTTTTCTTTCGTGTTTGTCGTAGGCGTTTGCTCTTCAGCAGTATACCCTAGGAAAAACATCATTCCGAAGCTATATCTTATCTAAGCCCAACAGATATGTCAATGGAACAAAGCGCCAGCTGCTCCAATCATACAGATTGGTAGCAATCCCGTGGCAGGCGCAAGGACAAAATTCGCAACGATGAGTCATCATATTGAGTCAGCCCCCCCTCTGGAGAGAGGAAGAAGTTCGCCAAGGATATGCTGGGAGGAAAGGGTCCGAGAGGAGGAAACGGGTCCCCGCTCTGGAAGGAAGGAGTTTTCCGGCAAGGGAAGGAAGGTGATAGGAATGTGAGCAGGATAGAGTAGGAAAAGGGTGGGTTTTGGAGGTTTTGGGATGAGAAAAGTCGGAATTCGTCATGAAGGAGTGCTCGGATGGGAAACCGGAGGCCAGATTCGGAGTCTACGTGAAATTTTGGGTTAGGAAGGATGTTTCAAGCTCAATCGGAGAGAAAAAGTTCTGACCCTCCCCTCCTGTCAAACTTCCAACTTTGGTGTTAGATATCGTAGAAAGTCGTGTGATAGCTCATTTGAAAGCTAAGAGTGAGAAAAATGCAGTGGAAAGCTCAGTTCGGCCCTATTTTCCTGGGTTTAGGGATGAAAATGGCAGGAAAACGTCAGAGTTGGAAAAGGCGGGTGTTTTTGATGTTTTGGGATGAGAAAAGTCGTTTTTCGGCATGAAGGAGTGCTCAGATGGGAAAACGGAGTGCAAATTCGGAAGCTTTGGCCAATGTTGGGTCTAGGAACTTCTTTCCAGCTCAATCGGAGAGAAAAAAGTCTGACCTCTCTCTCCCCCCCCCTCGGCAGCGATCTTCCAACTTTGATTCTAGAGATGGTAGAAAGTCGTGCAATAGCTCATTTGAAAGCTAGGAGTGAGGAAAATGCAGTGGAAAGCTCAGTTTGGTCCTATTTACCTGGGTTTAGAGAGGAAAATGGCAGGAAAACGTTACAGTTAGAAATGGCAGGTTTTGGTCGTTTTGTGATGAGTAACTTCATTTTTCGACATGAAGGAGTGCTCGGATGGGAAAACGGAATGCAAATTCGGACGTTTTGGCCAATTTTGTGTCTAGGAACTTCTTTCCAGCTCAATCGGAGAGAAAAAGTCCGACCCTCCCCCCCCCTCGGCAATGATCTTCCAACTTTGGTTGTAGGGATCGTAGAAAGTCGTGCAATAGCTCATTTGAAAGCTAAGAATAAGACAAATTCAGTGGAAAGCTCAGTTTGGTCCTATTTACCTGGGTTTAGAGAGGAAAATGGCAGGAAAACGTTACAGTTAGAAAAGGAAGGTTTTGGTCGTTTTGGGATGAGAAAGGTCGTTTTTCGACATGAAGGAGTCCTCGAATGGAAAAACGGAGTGGAAATTCGGACGTTTTGGCCAATTTTGTGTCTAGGAACTTCTTTCCAGCTCAATCGGATAGAAAAAGTCCGACCCTCCCCCCCCCTCGGCAGTGATCTTCCAACTTTGGTTGTAGGGATCGTAGAAAGTCGTGCAATAGCTCATTTGAAAGCTAGGAGTGAGACAAATGCAGTGAAAAACATGGCTTGTTCCACTCTGCCTCCGTTTAGATGTGAGATGTCAATGAAAATTTGGGACATTGGCGAAAAAACGACAGAGTTAGAATTTTTACGAAAATCGCTGTAGCGGGTGAACCAAGCCTCGGACGGGAAAACAGAGACCAGATTTGGAATCAGCGTGCCATGTTACACCTGAATGTCATGCATGCTATGTTTCCAAAGTGATAGGAAGAAAGATGACAGAAGCAGTAGAGTTTAAGAATGAATTTTTTTCACTACGTTTTCATCGACAAAGTCTTCGTGGTGTGATTAGGGACTACATCATCTCATTTTATCATGAAAAGGCAGACTTAGAATTTGCTATCGCTAAAGGTTACTTCGTTTTCCAACTGCTCATGGACAGTTTGATGAATAAAGATGTGAAAGGTCGATTAGTTGCAGAGATTGAATTTAAGAAAGTGACTGATGAACATGCAGGTGAGCGTGTAGTGTTTCATTTTGCATCCTATTCTGCAGAGACGATACATGATCCAAAAGATTTCTATCAGTGACACATGGCGAAAATTGCATCTCGACTAGATTCATTTCATGAGCATGGATCCAACTTACTCTTATGTCGCATAAAACACATTCATATTCAACTCAATGTGCTAAACTAGATTTGACTACAAGATTTGGGAAAAGCATCCATCAGTCAGTCGTCCGCGTGCCTCCTTTTTCCTGCCGCAACGAAGTCAGGGGAGAAACGGAGGTCTCTGATTGGCTCTCATAGTGTCAAATTTTGATTCGCAGAATACTCTAAAAGCAGACGTCTCCCCATTTTCTCATCATTTCATTCTCTTGACTTGGAAAGCGTGTGTGACTTGCTGAAGCCATTCTCCCCTCTCAACTTTGTCTGATCAATCCTGTTTGCAAATTTACAAGTGAGTGTCATGACTGTCTGGCCTAAACCTTACCAGAATTCTAGAAGAGAGACGCAGGAGAGTGTGTGGCCGATGATTGTACAAGCTTATTTTGTTGAACCATCACCACCACCACCACCGCCTCCACCACCTAGACGCTTTACCTTTAAGTCTTTTAGGGAATTGAAACTTAATTCGGGTCCTAAGCCCAAGACATTTAATTTACTGGACGGTGACGAAGACTTAGACTTTGGTGATAAGCTTTAAATCAAGTAAACGCCCCAAACAGTCCTCTTAAGGGCCACCTCATATGTCACTGCTAAGCTAAGGATTTTCTTTTCTCTGATGATCATGAATGTACTTAGTGGTATTCTTTCGTTGCAGACTGCCATGGCCATGAATCCTACTCCAACTGCAGCATCACTGAATCCTCAACATCTCGAGCTGTGGAATCCGAAAATTGAAAAGGTAATTCACGGCTATCCTACCTACAAACAACAAGTGCGCTACAACGGTGTTCGACTTTATCTTCAGACGCCGGCGGTATACTTACCAAAAGTGGATACGTAAGTAAATCGTTGCGGTCAAAACCTGACCATCTCTATTGATAATTGGTTGCGTCAGCAGCTTGACATTTTAGAAGACGTTGTGAGGCAAAAGACTCTTATTCCTACTGAACTATTACAGTTGTGGCCAGAAAAGAAAACTTCTTATTATAAACCTTTGTATCGCGGCACTCGCTGCTACATTTTGCAAAGCAAGTATTGTAAAGTCACTTCAGGAGCGACAGTTGAACAGTCAGTTGAAACAGAATTGTCATCGCTAGGTGCAGGCTTTTATTCTTTTCATATTGAGGTGCCTGCTGTTTATGTGGGACCTCATCAATCTGACGTTAATTTGATTTCTCTCAATTTCCGCATTGCTCAAATTCATCATCAACCTGAGGTAACAGGTCTTGATCACATTGAGAAAGTCATTGATTCTTGTGTCAAAGAGTGTCAAGGACCTGTCACCAAACCTAAACGCCGTCGCACATCAAAGAAAGATGGTGTTAATACCAAAGAGAAATCTTAAGTATTGTAATCAGTTAGTATGTAGTGAATGTGGAAAACGCGGTCTTGCGCGTTATGTTCAAATAAAACATTGTAATCATGTTGTATGTATCTTTTGTTATGTAAAGGACAGACATCCTTGTAAAGTTCCTGCTCAATGTATTATCTTGTTATATAGTCTTTTTGATATTGTAGGTTGTCATCTTCATAGACAGTGAGGGAACACCAATGCAGGAATTGAGTGCTATTGCAATGAGAGAAAGTGATCAAAGTGTTGTTAGTGTATATCACTGATTTGCCTACTGTCCTCCACACAAAGACGAATGGTCACGACGTCATGTGCATGGACTTGATCCTTCTATTTTGATTCATATTCGATTTGTAAATGAAATGTATTTGATAAGTGATTTCAAACGGTGGCTGTCAGGTTTTCATATTGTTAAAATATTAGGAAATGATTCTGAACGAGGAGCAGCAACACTTCAGTTGCACATTGATATTTTATATTTATCATGTTGGGTAGATCGTGTAAGACAAGACTATCATATGCATTGTGATAAAAAGAAGTTTAGAGATGAAATGATTTTTGATATGGCTGTATGTCTCGGTGAGAGTCATCACCTTTACAGACCATCATCCCATTGTAATACCAGAAATTAAGCTACCTACATTGCAAAACTCTCTTCACGCTGGCATTGCAGTCTCCTATGACGTTTATGAACTATCCATATTATTGTAAGCAGCATGGGTCTATGTAAAACATGTATTGCTCCTTGTGAATGAATGATGATCATTTCATGAAGTGTATTCAGTACTTGTAAATATTTTCTGGTGTTGAATAAACCTACAGTAGAACATGATTGATATTTCTGTTTTATTCATAGTGGAAGTCTATGAAGCAATGTGAAATCTATAGTCACAACGTTTATGATGGCGCATCGTACCTTAAGTAACCACATGTGTCATTGGACACTAGATCAACAAGGATTCAATGCATTTTTACAAGATTGGAAACCTACATTTAAAATGAATATGAATGATATGAAAGTAGTGCTCACTGAAAGCCTTCCTATCTTCAAAAGATTGATAGAGAGTTTACAATCTCAAGATCTTGAGGATGTATAGAGTTGAAAGATTTGCAAAAGCCACTTCGTTTTGGATCTTATTGCACATAATGGACTACTCTTAGTGATCAATTTTATGGTCGTCATATGGAGAAAATTATGGAGAGAATAGCAGAGACGTTGGAACGAAATGCGTACGTTGTTAAACATACCATGATTCAACTGAGTGTGTTTACATCCACGACTTTGTTTGATGCGCGACACACTGTATAGATGCAATAAAGATTTCTTTTCACTGAGTATTTTGTAATGGTGTATAGAGCAACGTGAGTCATTGCGCTTTGCTAGATAAATGAATGCGTCTTTGTTCGAGAAAGGGGACGTGACACGACATTAGTCATTGCGCTTTGTGCATTACTATCGGGTTCCTTGTTAGATAAATGAATGCGTCTTTGTTCGAGAAAGGGGACGTGACACGACATGAGTCATTGCGCTTTGTGCATTACTATCGGGCTCTTTGTTAGATAAATGAATGCGTCTTTGTTCGAGAAAAGGGACGTGACACGACATGAGTCATTGCGATTTGTGCATTACTATCGGGTTCTTTGTTAGATAAATGAATGCGTCTTTGTTCGAGAAAAGGGGTGTGTCACTAAAGTCTTTGTGAGGACTAGAACGACTTTGTGTATAAATAGGAAAGGTTATCACCCACGCAGTCAAACGTTCACGTGTGATAACTCTGTGTCACATAACAAAGACAGGGAAAACGTGAAAAGGAAAACGCATGTGATTGGAGCTAGGTCTGGTTATAAAACGGACGACTGAGCTCATGGCAATCATTTCCGTCCTTGCGCTAACCATGCAGTTGCTCGAAGACATCAACTCCTCTGCTCTCGCACTGGGTACACTGAGCTCCCATGCTTTAGCATCGGGTAAAAAAGCTTTCAATCAAAAGATAACTCATCATGGAGAAGCCGTGACCATAAAAACTCCAAGTCATCGGATGGATTATCTAAAGGTTATGCCAACAAAGTATGGACTGGCCGTGTGTGCGCCGTTAGACTATTGGACACGGTTACAATTCAATAATCTTGAGACATTCCTGAAAGAAAATCTCACCATTCCCAAAGAATTTGTTCGACACAATGGGAAGCGGTCACAAGTTCCCATCATGGAAAGACGATACATGTATGTGCATGTGGATAGACACTGTCTCATCATCCATGAAAAGGAGGGCAGCGAATTTGACTTACTGAATTGCAAACCACTCCCCATTTTGGGAAAAGGATTCTACTCCATCGAAATTAAAATTCAAACCATCTACATTGGTCCGCGAAGGGAAGGAAGGATTTTTACGTTGAATCTCTATCTTGTCTCTATATCTTTTAAAAATGATGTCCATGTTGATGATGATCAACTACTGTAACACTCTCCACACACTGAGAATGTACCATCGGTCTTTATGAGACCACGGCACGGCCACCTTATAAAGAAAGAAAATGTACACTCACCATGCCACACATGGACATGACTCTCTCCTTCTTTCTTAGGCATACCTTTCCTCACTCAGGTTTTAAACATGTGGAAATTATCAGCATGGCTCCATGTATCATGGAAAAATCAGTGTGTAACATTTCGTGATATGAAACGTCAACTTCAGATAACTCTAGAACGCTTTCAACTACGAAGGTTGCATCGCGCAATCCTATCCAACTCTTGCCGTGTCATTAGCGCAGGAGACGGCATTGTACTTATTCGCATTCAAGAGATGATTCTACATAATGATCACTGCTACATCGTGATTCCAAAACCCTCATGGGAAAAGTATAAAAGGGAAGTTCACTCAACCCTCATGTCATTTGTGAATCATGCTCCCCATCCGCATCATCAACGCCATGCGCGAAATGAATCTCAGAAGAGACATCGATTTAGAACAGTTGCATACCCATCCTCCGGATTCAGTATATCATCGCGGTCGTCCACAAATGTTGGTCATTCGCATGAGCAACGGTCGAAATATTCAAATCTTTCGCTGCGGCCAAATCCAAGTCCCAGGGAACCTTTCTCATTTCGTGATGGAGTCCATGTGTTACGAAGTCGTCAAGAAAATGCGAACACTTATGCCTCATCTGCGCCTCAGTCCCCTGACATTGAAGAATATAGTAGTGTCTGTTCAATTGAAGATGTTGGTGAATCTAACCAACATTAAAACCAATAGTCATTGTATATTTTATGAAACTGAACTCTTTTCTGCTGCTTTGATTCGGAAGTGGCATCCTGTACATATTGCAGTGTTTCACAACGGACATTGTATCATGACTGGTTTACGTGATATTAGTAAAGTAGCTAACATGGTTAAATCTTTAATGCGTTATCTGTATGAGTCACAGTTAATAGAATCGTGTTAATCACATGATGTGTTTTGAATGAGTCGTCGCTTTGTCTGATGAATATCGCCCACACACATGTCGGTGAAAAGGTCACGCTGTCTGACGTGAGGCTCCATCGCCTTGGCTGATAAATAACGCCCACACACATGTCGGTGAAAAGGTCACGCTGTCTGACGTGAGGCGCCATCGATGTTGAATGACACGCTCACACACACGTGTCGGTGAAAAGGTTGAAAAAGTCTGATTAGATTCTCATCTAACTGACTGGTGCTTTACCACTTCATGAGTCAGATCTATTTATAGACTTGAGTCAGCAGTGGTTGAATTTTCCTAAGCCGAAGATATTGTCATGATGTTACATTCGTTGGTGAGGATAATAACTTACAAACTCTAACATGGTTTTGACTTTATTTTATACTTTACCTATCTTGCAAACAGTGAAATACTTATGACTTCATTTATATTTCACCTATCTTACAAACAGCGACATGATTATAACTTTATTTATAACTTTACGATCATCAACTTTATTTCTAACTTTACAAACGTCAACTTTATTTCTAACTTTACAAACAGTGAAGTGATTCTGACTTCATTTATATTTCACCTATCTTACACAGAACGACTTGGTTATAACTTTACAATCATCAACTTTGTTTCTAACCCTACCCATCTTACAAAATGATAAAAACTTTTACTTATGTCTATTGAGTGAGAATCCCATCTTTATGTCAAAAGGAAAACGATACAGTCTGTAATGATATGTTATTCATCATCAGAAAACAAAGTTTTTATGGCTCACATCACCGGAGAAAACAAAGTCACTCATATACAGGGAGAAAACAGTCACTCATGTGCAGGGACAAAACAAAGTCAGGAAAACCAGTTGATATGTAAGTCATGATATGAAGTGGTCAGGAGTTGGACGCATGTTACAAGGCACTCACTCACAACGCCTCATAGAAAGCGCCATGGAGTGAAAAAGCAAAACATCAACCACAACAGAGAGGAAGCATTCATCATCATACATCGCCGGACGGAGGAAGAGAAAGTTTCTGTCTCTTGGGTGGAGGTAGATGAGTGTCTGGATGGCCGTACGGTAATGAGTGGTTTGGACTCATCCACCACCGCTTGTCTTCCCAAGCTGAGAGACCTCGTTTCCTAAACGTCGTTGTTCTGACTTGATGCGACTGTGATTTTAAAATGGTGATTTCTACTTTTTTAATTTTAAGAAAATCTAAGGCATCTGGATAGTCCCTATGTGTCATTTTTCTAACGATTGCCTTCGAGATGCCTTTCGCCCGTTTTATAGAAAGCTCTGAGGATTTTAGCTTCATGGAGTACATCTTGGGGCGAAGCAAGATCATCTCCTCTATCTGTTTGCCGGCACACTCATCCTTGAAGCAGCCAAGCCTCGCTTTAGTTGAGGTCGAGGAAAGCGGATGGTCAGTGGGATAGTTGGAACTATCAAACTTGGGTGCTAAATATTTTAAAATGTCGTCCTTCTTCACTTGGCTAGTGGTTGTCAAAGCTAGGAAGAAGCTGTCTGTATCGCCTCTTACTAATTCCACAAGTTGGATCAATGGACACGTTTTAAAAGTGTGGTAAAATAACTTGTACATTTCTAACTTGGAGTGATCCAAGACAGTTGGCCGACATAAATGGGCTTGCAAAGTTCTACTTTAGATTTTAGCATTTTAAAACCAGTGATGTCTTCGGAAATGACATCATGGTGACAAAACAACGGCGAGCAACATAACTTGATACTCGTTTCCGGATCAGTCACGATACGATAGTCCATGCGCTTTCTTACATCCTCCATGGTTTTTACCAAATAGGGCATTATTCTTAAATTTAAAGAAGACTTTTTCGAAAGGATTCTTGGATTCAGCCCGTTTCTTGCTATTAAATTCTTTATACGGTTTTAGAAAGGGCTTCTGCCTAAATTGGATAGCGCGATGGACTTTGTCAAGTTGCATCCCCCTACCTAGATAGAATTTAAAGGATTGAATAGTGCACGATGTAATGCTGCTTGTTCAATTGGGTGAGCAAAAACTTTCTAGTGGGTTTATAGTTTAATCAAATTAAGACATGACACGGTCAAAAAAATTCGAAAGATCCAGGAAACGGAAGTTAAGTCATTTTCCGCCTCATATTGCTTATTGTGTTCTTCCTTAAAAGGACAGAACATATCTGGACTGACTGTACCAGATTCGGGTGCGAGAGGAAAATCAACGATTGTATTCTTAATACAGTCTGGATAGATGAGGTCGATTTCAAATAAATAACCTATGTCGGCCTCATCTCCCAGTGCCATGATGTGTGCTGGATTGGAGAAGCATTCAATGTCATGGGGCTCTACCCATTGGAAGTAAGACTGTGGCAAAGGCTTGGATAATGCATTCCCATATAAATTATTTTGGTCTATGTACATTAAATGCGTAGTCGATCATATGTCTTGGGTGCTGTTGACAACATGTTTGTTGACAAATGTTAAGCCACCCCTAATACCACGTTCAAATAACGTGTACATTTCTGCATCTTGCAGTAAATGTATGCTCTCTTTCGTCATCTTGAAGGCTGACTGATAGGACAGACCCGGCAGACTAACAAAATGGACGGGGTCTAAGGCGTTCAAATGTGACTTTCCTAAAAGTCTCAAACACGTCAGCCAACAGATAGACGTCTAATTTTACGTAGGCAGGCATGAAGTCACCAAACGTGCAACACCTAAATTCTAACCATGCTTGCTCTGCATGCCTATAATATTGAAGGAACTGTCCTCACCCGTCAAATCATTTTTAAATTTATCGATGGACGGAAGGGATGTTTCTTTGAATGTGTCCATTAAACTAAAATAACTATAAGGAAACACCCCTTTCCGTCGCATCAGACTGTCACTTATGTTGGGATAGTTTTTCTTTAAATGTTGAGTGAGGGGAAGTGTTTCTAAATTATTAGCCAACGCGGCTAAGGAAGAAGACATAAATTTAAAATTGTCTAGAAACTTTATGTCACGGAAGACAGGCTTCCCCTCCTTCGTCTTATCGACTTGGACTTTATGAGTGATGCACTTAAATTTTTCCTTACTTTGTGCAATCACTTTGGATGACCAGGATTTCATTTTACCAAATCCATGGGTAATGATGATGTGAGCATCATAACATTTAAAGTTATGAACGATGACGGGGAGCGTTCGCCGTTTCAGCCTAAGTTTCATATTGCATTTAATGCATAAGGCAGACCTAAATTTACCACTGAGATGGCAATGGTCCTTCACTTTCTTATGTTGCTGATCATCAAAGGATGAACAGCAGCGTGGACATTCCGTGGTCCCATCAAATTTGATTTTATCGGGTTCTGTGAAGCACATGGGTTTCCTAGTCAGCTCTGCTTCATACCGTTGATGAAAACAGGCTTTCCTATCTAAAAAGTTTAGGAAGTTTTCAACGCACTCCTCGCCTTGCCACACATGCATTTTATTTTGATTCCTATAATATGGATGCCAAACTTCATAGCGTGTTGACATCATCTAATGTGTTGACATCTAACCCATCAAACTTAAGCTCATCCTCCCATTCACAATATTTGGTGACTCTTTGACGACCTATCTATATCATTATAGTGAAGAATGGAGAGGATGGCATACTTGAAACACTGGGACTGACACTCTACATTGACGACAGCCTTTTTGTCAGCCAGTGCTTTGGGGAGGGTAAAACAACCACTCCCTTGCAAATTTTCTAAAAGATTGATTTTGATGTCTACTTTCTCTATCCCAACAAACACCAGACCGCTGTCTCTTTCATTAAATTTATTTAAGTTGCTGACGAGATAGGTCACATGTCTCTCTCTATCCACTCGTTTACATCACCTATGAGATCAGCAGCACAGGAGGCTATCCTAATGGTCACAGTGGAATCTACTTCTCCCGTGCTACTGTCTACCTTATTGAAACGAGCAGTGAGATAGAACATGCCTTTGAGTAAAAATCTATCTAAACTCGCCAACATTTGATGAATTAAGCCTATATTATTCATCAAGAAAGGATGAATATCTTCCACAGCTTCAGAGCTTTCTAACACATAGTCGCGAACGAGCCTCTCAAGGAAAACCTTGCTCGGCCTTAGAGTGACGTTGTTGTCAGTGTAAAGCTCAGTGGAGTGTGTGTGCGAAGAAAGGAAAACTATGTAGGAAAGTCTTCTGACACGAAGAACAGGAAAAGCCAACGTACGATGAAGGATGCTTTCTACCTGATGACGTTGGTGGTTGCCTCACACTGTCACAGGAACCGTCTTCGATGTGGACTCGCAAGTTGGTGTTGTTGTAGAACGTGCGTCCACAACCTTCACACTTGAGTCGTTGAGGGATCGGTCGGCGTTTTCCTCCCCTGCAAGCATGGCCAGCGGTGTGACGTCTCACATTATAGGCTGAGACGAAGACCCTGTCACACCGCTGGCAATGAAAGTCCTTCTCCTCTACGACTTCAATCTCCCTCTCCCATTATCTCTAACTCCTTCTGCTCCTACAGTCTCTCTACCGCATTGACGGAGAGGAGAAAGAGTTTGGCCGCTGCAGGTGGTGGTGGCAATGCAGGGATTATGATGGGACGGGGGGGAACGTCGCCGTCCAGGAGGTAGGCCGCCAGATCAGTTGAGAAAAAGAGAAAAGAGATTAGTAATATGATCATAGCATGATTACATGATAACATGATTAACATGATTAGTAACTCAATCACGGATACTTACCAGCTATTGAATTAATCTCCGGCAGCAAGGATGGACGCGGAGAAGGAAGGAGAGGGACACGAGCCGAGGGTGGAAGGGTCCTGGGCTTCGGTGTTGGAGGGACATGGTTACGAGGAGCAGGGACTGGTGCAGGGGCTGGCACAGGGAACGGAGCAGGCTCTGGAGGTGGGGCGATGACGATGCCCGAGCTCGAGAGAGGAGTCGCACCTTGAGCGGAGGTAGATGGGTGGGAAGGTAGAGCGAGAAATTCGGCTTCGAATCTCCGCCTCGCGGCTTCCTCCCACTTCTTCATCTTCGCCAAGTCTGTAGAGAGGAAAGAGATATTAGATAACGAGACAAGGATGATGTAGAGGAGATGAAACAGCCTAAACATGAGATGCTACGGATACTTACACTTGCCAAGCCGCTCATAGGCTTCAACGATTGCTCCTTGGGGGACGGGTTCCCCATTAAGAATGCATTCATGTACTAAAAAGGAATGACAGCAAAGATAAGCAGAGATAAAATTTGGATTCGGTTTAAACATGAACAAAATAAGGAGGGGGTCTTGATTTTAATTGGGATGTCTACCCTAATGATGTTAGTAATAGAGTCAACCTTGATACAAATACTTACATTGCTCGATGGTGGCCTTCTCCATCTTGACAGTAATGCGATAATTCCTAATTTTGGTGAATTCCATTTCCGAACGATTGCAGATTACGTTAGCAGATTTCAATCACTGAAAAGGAAAGATGAGAATCGTTTCATTTGCCTAGTCAACGTTTGGGAACAATCATTGAAGTGACATCTAATGCATTACATTTCACTCTACTCCATATCATAAAGACTAACCTTTGTCGAATAGCTAAAGTACTCTGACCTGGCGAGAGAAAGCGTCACGTTGAGTATGAAGTCGAACGCCCAACATGAGCAACGGCTCAGAGGTTTCGGTCTAACAAACGACGAACAACCCGGGCAACGCAATCCCTCTACGGCAGTACCCGCCATACCGAAGGAACGCTCGAGCAAAGGAGGTATTACAGCGATGATATGTTTTATGAGCAGAAGTGAATCTCTTGATAGGAAGAGACTATTCAACTTGATAGCAGGAGCTCACCGACACTCACCTTGTGAAAGATAAATGTGAAGAGCAGGGCTGGTGCACTGCCCTTTATAAGATTTTCCTAAGCGGTGAATGGATGAGACCTTTCGTCCAATCACAGACGAGCTAGAGTTCCCGATGTGTGCACATACACATTTGTAACGCGTTCTTGAAATCGTCCTAGGCAAAAATGTTGTTTAGCAATAGACTCAAACCATGTCGCCCGAAGTCAATACAATGAAACATGATGATTGCACGATTCGTTTTCATCAGGAGTACTTCGGAGGCTTAATACAAGATTACATCCTTGAGTTTCAAAGGGAGGAGACAGAATTGGAAGCATGTTTAGATTACAAACGAGAAATATTTACGGAGTTGATATCTTATTTCAAAGACAGTCTCATCAAGGCTCACTTAATTGCACATGTCAATTACACTCATTTTCCACAAGGTGAAGCAGCGGAAAGTGTTGACTTTCAATTTCGTTCCTACGGACAAGAATATGTTACTCATGCTTCTGAGTGTTATACACGACATCTGCGGAATATTATTTCTCGGATGGACAATTTTCATGGCTATGATGATCATTTGCTTCTGAATAAAATAAAGCAGATTGTCATTGCTATTAGTAAAGTGGGTTTCAATGATGTTAAATCAAAGACCAAATAAAGAATTTCTTTTCATGACACTTGTGTTGTGCAGTAAAACTTTCTAGTGCTGTGGTGAACACTGTTTTCATATAACATTCTAAAGTCTCAGTCTCACTGCAGTAGAAGACTGCTTTTAGTAAACCTGATGAAGCTAATCTAACAGTCATGGAGTTTGAATTTTCTAATAGAGAAAAATTTGGCAACTATCTCCAATAAAACTTTCTAACACTGTGAAAGTAAGCTACAAGACAATCTACACTGTGCAGTAAAACTTTTTGATAAAACTTTCTAGTGCTGTGGTGAGTTCGGTCAGTCAGAAAACTTCAATGTACAAATTTCTCGTAAAACTATTTGACTACACCAACGCTAATATTTTATGACATTTTTGCTTCATAAAACGTCATGATCAAACTTTCTAACTATACATCAACCTGTGTTGCAGTAAAACTTTTGTACAACATGATACACTTTCTGACGACACTCACGAATAAAACTTTGATGATCAAACTCTACTTTCACAAACGTGCGTCACGGTAAAACTATTTGACTACACTAAACTCTGCTCTTGCAAACCATGAACACTTTCTGACTACACTCACGAATAAAACTTCGATGATCGAGCTTTACTTTTACAAATGTGTGTCGCGGTAAAATTATTTGACTACACTAACGCTTGCATTTCATGACACTTGTGTTTCGTAAAACTCCATGATCAAACTTTCTAAATATACATCAGCCTGTGTTGCAGTAAAATGTTTGTACAACATGATAAAGTTTCTGACGACACTAACAAGAGCTTGTTCACTAGCGAAGAGAGAAGTCTAATGTGTTGCATGTGGTGCAATGGTGGCCTCCTGTTTCATCACTTCATCATTTCGTCTCCGTGATAGAGACAGTTCTAAAAAGAACTTATGGCTCATTCTCGCATGGTTGGCCAACTGTCGGGAGACAAGTGCAATGGAGATTTTATGAGGTAACCTGTGGCAGATAGCTAAATGTCGCCCTGGCGGTCGGAGTACAACGTTGGGACGATAGGCAACCACTTGGAAACATAACGCAGAGAGGTTTTACAAGGATTACCAATGCCCACGTCCCGTGCAGTACTCATCGCTACGGACTTCACCGCTGTCCCGAAAGAACGCCCACCAACAGGAAGCATGACACCGAAAATCTCCGTGACTTGCACCGTCCATGACTTGATCGCCAGACATGAAAACCGGTAGAGTTGGTAAGAGGAAACATCCCAAGTCGTTGTTTGGATTAGCTTGATAGCAAGCCGTAGAGAGGGATAGCAAGCCGTGATTCACCAGCGTTTTGCAATGGAGATGTTTAGATGCTACCCATGACAAGATAGCTTAGACTCAACCGATTGGCGTTCAAAGTGTTACGTTGAGAACTGTGTCAAATGCCCAACATGGGTTGCCCCAGCGGTTTCGGTCTAAAATATGACACACTCCCTTGCCACACTTATCACCACGGCATCATCCGCCGTGCCGAAGGAACACCCTGTCAGTGGAATATTACAGCAAAACTCTCCGTGTCTTGCTCGCTTTCAGTGAAAAGCCGCTTATACCATGAGACGACTGGCTCAGACATCATTAAAAAGCCTTTCATTGACTTCAGCAGGGTCGAAAACCCCAGAAAACCTCCAAAACTAATGAATTTAAATTTTTCAACTTTTAGCACTACTAATGAAATTTTATAAGTAGTCAATCGCTGAGGGCAGGTCAATGGCGACCGAACCTTTTTTAAATGAAGTCAAACGGACTTGTAGAAGCAAAGTTACAAGCCTTTAAAGTTTTGGAGTCTTTTATGGCCTGGAGACGAAGGTCATCTCCTGACACCTTAGCTGAGTTCAGCAATGAACTTTTTTAAGTCGGTTTCCTACGGAATCCCGGTTTTTCAGATTTCCAATACTATCATCAGAGCTCCGGAGTTCACCTACCCCAACCCAGTCGGGAGGAGAACTGATTTCCACAAGCAGATTTTACACTTATATAGTTTGTGGCGATCAGCTGATGACGTAAGATCCATCATTCAAAAACTTTAAACCCGTCTATCTCCAGTTCTACTGCTCCGATTGACTTCAAATTTTGAGTGCCATGTTTTCTTGCCCACCTCTCACTTAAGATATCCCTCGACCCTCTACGATGACCAGGAGCCGAGATGAAAAAACTCGGTCGTTTTTTCAAAAGTATCCAAAATCTTGGAAAATGCACGAAAACTCGATTTTCAACAGGCTCTCATTTGGAAATAAACCTTCCACAGATCTGAAAAGATAGGATCCTAGAGAACAAAGTGCGGTCTTGCCCTTAAAGGAAACGCGACCTCTTCATTCACTTCCAGTACTCCGCTATTCATCACCAAAGGTGGCCACAATTTAACATTTTCTGGAAAAAATCTCATGTGGAGACCCAACTTTTCAACTTTTTCTCTCCGATTGACGTGAAACTTACCCTCTAGATGCAGAATGACACGCTGATTGCAAATCTGGTCTCTGATTTCACGTCCGAGGCTTGATTCACCCGCTAGAGCCGTTTTCGTAAAAATTCTAACTCTGTCGTTTTTTCGCTAATGTCCAAAATTTTCAATGACGTCTCACATTTAAACGAAGGCAGATAGGAGCAAGCCGCGTTTTCCACTGCATTTGTCTCACTCTTAGCTTTCAAACGAGCTATTGCACGACTTTCTACCAAAGTTGGAAGATCGCTGCCGAAGGGGGGGGGTTAGACTTTTTTCTCTCCGATTGAGATGGAAAGAAGTTCCTAGACCCAACATTGGCCAAAACGTCCGAATTTGCACTCCGTTTTCCCATCCGAGCACTCCTTCATGTCGAAAAATGAAGTTTCTCATCTCAAAACGACCAAAACCTGCCTTTTCTAACTGTAACGTTTTCCTGCCATTTTCCTCTCCTCAAACCCTGGAAAATAGGACCAAATTGAGCTTTCCACTACATTTTTCTCGCTCATAGCTTTCGAATCAGCTATCACACGACTTTCTACGATCTCTAACACCAAAGTTGGAAGTTTGACAGGAGGGGGGGGGGTCAGCACTTTTTCTCTCCAATGGATCTTGAAACATCCTTCCTAACCCAAAATTTCACGTAGATTCCGAATCTGGCCTCCGTTTTCTCATCCGAGCACTCCTTCATGACGAATTCCGACTTTTCTCATCCCAAAACCATCAACACCCGCGTTTTTCCAACTCTATCCTGCCCACATTCCTATCACCTTCCTTCCCTTTCCAGAAAACTCCTTCCTTCTTTCCAGAGGGGGGGGGTAGAGAACAGTATCTTCCTCTCGGACCTATTCCTCCCAGCACATCCTTGGATACTTCCTTCCTCTCTCCAGAGGGGGGCTGACTCAGCATGATGACTCATCGTTGCGCATTTTGTCCTTGCGCCTGGGATGGTATTACTACTAATATTTCATTTTTAAAATCCTGCCGAATGAACAACCTTCTGTTTGTGTCGTGATATGACAGTCGTGTTAGTATTTAGCAGAAAACCTTCACGCCAGTTTGATGGCAACTTTTCGACGACTGCACATTTATAATGTAATAAATCTAACTTATTTTATACATAGTCAAAATGAGAGTCATCAAGATGGTAGTAGTCACTGTGAGTTAATTAAGTAAGTGTGTCAGAATCGACTGCAATAGAAGAGGGTGACTGGTTGTTCCTTTTGAAAACTAATACGCCACCGTGCATTGGCTTTCGTGAAAATGATTACCTCAATTTGATATATTGTACACGACCAGGCGATGCAGTGCAGTATTTTTGCTTTTCATTTGCTAGCGTTTTTCCACTGTTGTGTAGCGCCTACCAAACCTGCATGGTACCAGATGCTTCTTCTTCTAGTTGCATGAGTAATATGTTAATAAAGCATACATACATATAACTGTGGATCAAATAATTTTCATAATATTGTATCATGAATGACACCAAATTTCTACCAGTGTGAGAGGGTTAAAGTTGAAATCAATGCTATCGAAAATTATTTATCTGATTTTCATCTGAATTCTCCATGGTCGATTTCTATTTAGTCTCATTTCAAGTTTTGCTTTGTCGATACCATGTGGTTGGTAATGCGGTTGCGTTCAGGATCTGCTGTGGATTCCTCTCTATTCCCGAGAAAAAAGCATTGTTTTCTTTTGAAATTGTCATTGAATACATTATTAACTTCGGAAATTTTCTATGATTTGTCATGATTTACATGACAATTTTCAAAGCTTGCATTGGAGTGGTTTATGGTACATTTGAAATTTGCACTTCATTTTCTAGTAACGTTTTGAAGTTATTTTCATGACATTTCCACAGCCGTGAAGCCAACCACTTTTAAAGCTTTAAGTTTCTCATGCTACAAATTCGTGAATATTTTTGAAGCACCGTTCTCTGTTACTTCTAGAATGATGCACATGACATTGTGAAGCATGCATTGCGAATTATTTGAGGTTCTTTTTATAGGATATAGACACCTCATTCCACGAATTATATGTCATTCCATAAATGTAACAGTCTCAAACATGATGTTCCCTAACCGCATAGGCCTCATATCACAGGCAGATAAGCATCAAAATAAAAAGGTTACCGAAGGAAATTGTTGAAATTGTTGAAATTGGAACTTTTCTTCAATTGAAATCAACTTATGTTAAAGTTTTCCTCCAAATTTTCAAAATTTTCTGGGACTCATTTTTTAGTCGTAGTTAGTAAGTAATCAGTTTCTGCACTCTTTCTAATACTCATTTGCGACATTGTGAATACCAGCGTGCACTTCACGTCATCGTTTCTCATTCAAATACTGCTGTCTGATTTCTATAAATTTCGGTTTATGGGTAGAAAATATGCTCAAGTAAATGTCCCTGAAGTAAGGCTCCCTGAATCCTTGTGACGAGTGATGCATTTCCACGGATTTTAAGTAACCTGTTTGAAGCAACAAGGGTTCAAAGTCATGACTCATTCCCTTATTTTCAGCATGTCTGTTATTGGAATCACGTTCTTCCTTTGTGTCATCACATTCAAGTGCATTATGCCCTTGCCATATTCCGATGAGAAAATTACTGTTGGAGCAACGTCTGACTACCTCTCGGAACAAAGTGAAGCTCCAATTATCCGAGAAAAACGTCTATCACTTAGAGACATGACACTGCTTTTACGCAACACAGAACAAAGAATAAGTGGACTATTACGTAAACAATGGAAAGACAGAGACTACATGCTAAATCAGCATTTCAACCGAGTAAAAAGGACAATCATGGAGCTGGTAGGTGAGTTCTTGTGATCCTTTGACTGAGTAATCTGCACCGGTTCTACAAATCAAGATTCAAAGCGGTCATCTCGGGATATGCAAACCCTCCTTAGTATTAAGGATACCCTATTAAGGATATAGAGATTGCAATTCTGAGAACAAGGGATTTCGAAAGAAATTTCTCCAAGAAGAAAAAAATGAATTGTGGTAGCTATCTTTCTGCAAAATATAATATTTTACACAATCTGATGAACAAACTTAGATTAAGTAAGTACTGTTCATATTTTATCGTCGGTATGGAAAGTTAGTGTGTAAAACAAATGACACAGGAAGATAGGAGAAATAGTGGTCATGATTTAAATTCATTAATCAGGGTGGACCGTACAGAAACACTTTTAGTGCCAGTAAATCTCTAACAGCATCACTAACCCATCGCAGTGCGCACAGAAGGACTGGACTGTAAATAGATGGACCCAATATTGGCTGCGGTCTTGGTTATTGATCGCTGGCTTCATGACAGTTACAGCCATCTAAGCGCTATTATTGTTGAGCGCACTGAATTAGATAGCTCTACAAAGGAAGCACTGCAACTTGTAATGCATATGAAATTGCACAATGTGCTAAGATAATGCCATAGTAATCGAGCAATGAGCAGCCACTTCCACATCAAATACGCTAAATTTTGCGAAGTTTCAGTGGCTATTAATGCCCGGATCACAAAGTCAAGAGACGCAGACTGCTCGACAAAGAGGTTTGTAGGCACTTTCTCGTAAGCTTGCTATCTTTTTAATAATGAAGAGATGGATTAACATCATCGAGAAAATGGCTCCGCAATGATCTGAATTCTTAGAATCTGAAGGAATCGTTGCAATTGGAACATTTTGAAGGAATTCACAGCAATCCACAATGAATGAGCGACTATTTTTCCAATCTCAATAATGTAATTTTTTTTTGCCAATTTAGTAGGTTCCTGTATGTGCCACCGTTTGGAATCAGTTTGCACTTCTAGAAAAATGGCACGTTTAAACAATCTAATTCTGTGGCTAAGTCCCCTGCATAGTCAGATGATTGCAGATATTATTTATTTCGTCATCCGAATGATCCCAGAAGTCGAGGTGATGTCCTTTTTTACCGTGCTGCTTCCATGCATTCATGTAAAAGGAGGCCATTGATGAATTTTCAGGAGCGCATGCGCTTCCCTACTCACATCTTTCGCGTCCGCTGCATTGTAAAATAATGACAATAGACATAGCGGGTACGCGAGAAAAGGAACGAGGTTAGCATCATAAAAGACACGTTTTCCGATTTTCTGTTTTGCCACATGATAACTAATGGTAAAAGCGGAATTCTTCTTTATGCAAGCTGTCACACAAAGGACTTATCAAAACAAAACTCTATCCACTCTTCTGTGCGCACCACAGGGCTTAGAGACTAACAAAACCCTAGCAATTATCATCACTATCCACCACTGCCTCTGTGCGATCACCACAGGACATTCATGAACGGAACAAATAAATTTTGATGTTGATATTCGGATGCAGCTAATCGAATGATTCATCGTGTGGCGGAGCACTTGATGTTCGAGGTCGTTCAAGGCTCCCTAAAGTGAAAATACAAGTGATGGGGAAGTATGCTCCAATGGGCCTCCAAAGTACATAAATTCATCTGCGCAGTGTCCACCAAACTTGCACTTGGAGCGTCTGACGTCTTGTACACCATGTGCGAAACATCAGCTTTCATCGGAGTAGTAACAAAACGGCGAACACTCGACCGGCGCGCCCCCCCCTCTGGAACGGCAGAGTGTCGTGGTCGGCCGCCGTGGTGCTTCGGGTTCTGACCCCCCCCCTCTGGAACGACAGAGGTCTGTCGTGGTGTGCCGGCCAGGTTGGTTCCCGTTCACAAAATGTTCGCTGACTCCCCCCCCTGGAACGACAGAGTGTCGTGGTGGACTTGGGCGACCGCCAGGATTTGTCTTGAGGCTATAGTGTGTGATGTTTTTCGTGCAATCTGCTGAATTTTGGGTTGTAAAATGGGATGTTTCGAGTGGAAGGAGTGCTCGGATGAGAAAACGGAGGCCAGATTTGGATTCAGCGTGAAATTCTGCATCGGTATGGTGAATTTGAACGCCATCGGAGAGAAAAATTTTCCCTGACGTCCCTCCCCCCTCTGGACAGCTCACTTCGATTTTGGCTGCCAGTGGACGGATTTTGTCGTGCCATAGCTCGTTTGAAAGCTAAGAGTGAGACAAATTCACTGAAAGAATCGGCTTGTTCATATCTTTCTTCGTTTAGATGTGAGACGCCATTTAAGATTTTGGGACATTGGCGAAAAACGACAGAGTTAGAATTTGGGACGTTTTGGGCTGTAGCTTCAAAACAAAGCATCGGATTGGAAAACGGATTTCAGATTTGGAATCAGCGTGAAATTCTCTATCTGTATGGTGAGTTTCAAGTCAATCGGAGAGTTTCAAGTTAATCGGCGAGAAAAAATTTTCAACATTTTTCGAAAAACGACAGAGTTAGAATTTGGGACGTTTTGGTGTGTAGCGCCAAAACGAAGCATCGGATTGGAAAACAGATTTCAGATTTGGAATCAGCGTGAAATTCTCTATCTGTATGGTGAGTTTCAAGTCAATCGGAGAGAAAAAATTTTCGCTGACGTCCCCCCCTCTGGACAGCTCGCTTCGATTTTGGCTTCCAGTGGACGGATTTAGTCGTGCCATAGCTCGTTTGAAAGCTAAGAGTGAGACAAATTCAGTGAAACAAACGGCTTGTTCATATCTGTCTTCGTTTAGATGTGAGACGCCATTTAAGATTTTGGGACATTGGCGAAAAACGACAGAGTTAGAATTTGGGACGTTTTGGGCTGTAGCTTCAAAACGAAGCATCGGATTGGAAAACGGATTTCAGATTTGGAATCATCGTGAAATTCTCTATCTGTATGGTGAGTTTCAAGTCAATCGGAGGTTTTGAAGTCAATCGGAGAGAAAAATTTTCAACATTTTTCGAAAAAACGACAAGTTAGAATTTTTGCGATGGCTGTCTACTGTGGAGCCAAAACGAAGCATCGGATTGGAAAACGGAGGCCATATTCGGATTCAGCGTCAAATTCTACATGGAAATGGTGTATTTCAAGCTCAATCGGCGCACTAGAACCGGAGATAGATGGGTTTTTAGTGTTTGGATGATGGGTATTACGTCATCAGCTGATCGCCACAAACTATATCAGCTGGGAACCGACAGAGACTTGTCATTCAGACAAGAGATTGACAAAGGTAGGTCGTCTCTCTGAGCTCCGATGATAGCTTCGGGCATTCCAAATTCCGGGTTTCTGTAAGAAACCGACTTAGAAAATTTCATTGCTGATATCAGCTAAGGCGTCAGACTTAGAGGTTAGCCATGAGATGGCCTTCGTCTCCAGGCCATGAAAGACTCCAAAACTTTAAAGGCTTGTAACTTTGCTTCTACAAGTCCGTTTGACTTGATTCAAAAAAAGTTCGGTCGCTATTGACCTGCCCTAAGTAATAAACTACTTATAAAATTTTTTTAGTAGTGCCAAAAAGTTGAAAAATTAAAATTCGCTAGTTTTGGCGATTTTCGGAGTTTTCAAACCTTCTGATTTCAATAAAGACCTTTATAAAGTTGTCAGAGGCGAGCTTCGGCTCGAGACTTGCTTCCTGATGTAAATAACTCCACCGGTTTTCATGTCAAAATCGGGGTCCGAATACCAACACAGTGATATGACGCACGCTCTGTCCGCGGGAGGTTGGATTTGAGGGCCGAGGCCTTGGAGTCGGGATAAGATCCCCTCTGAGTAATGCCTGTAACGGATTCATCAGCCTAGCTTGTCTGTCCTCAAGTATTGAATGACATATAGCTGTATGATTATAAAAATGACTGCCAATGCTGCCTGTTAGTAATTCTATTTCATCCTTCCTTTACAGATACATAAGTTACAAAATGGGAGCCAAATCAAAATTTTTATTTAAAAAGTGCTCTTGCGGAGAAATAAAGAGAGGTGGCGAATTCAAACGCCACATTAATAAATATAAGAATACTCCTCACTTTCACGAGGAAAGAGCCGTTATTTCCGGCTGTATACACTGCCTGAAATTTTTAAAAGGCAAGGAGCATGAGGAATTCTACATCGCCCACGCCGAATGTCCGCTCAAAAAGGCTAACAATTATATAGCATCAGACATCGGCAAAGTGATCGCACCCTTCGTCAACGAAGAAACAGTCGATCTAGACGCAGCACTACAAGAGGCTATTGCAACAATTTTGGAACCTGTTACTTCGGTCACTGCCTCATCGACAGCAGAAAAGAAGGCCCCACTAAGCGATTTGGACTGCTCAGATGACTCCGATTCTGAGGAGGTCGTCATCACTAAAAACGCGGAAGAGATAGGAAAACCGCCTCCTTCCCCGGTAAAGAAGGGGATTAAGCAGCAGATGAACAGCTGGAATAAGGATGAGCAGATCGCAAAAGTGAGCCAGGAATATGCACTCACGAAACTAAAAGATGAGCTCACTCGTTACAAAAACGAATGTTCGGCCCTTAGGGATGACAATTTCCACCTGAAGGGTCAGGTAGCCGAGACTCGGGCCCTCAAGACCCAAGTAATTAACTTGGAACCTTTCCGCGAAAGGGCGCTTGCCAGCGAAAAACGAGTTGAAGAGCAGGCGACTTACATAAAATCACTAAAACTTCAGGAAGAGGTGTCAAATTTTAAAATTGAGCAACTTAAGACTAGCCTGACTGAGAGTCAGAAGAAAGAAGAGAGACGAACAACGCTCCACATTCCCATCATCAAGAGCAGAATCGTCGACAGCGTCATCCTTGAGAGTGAGGACTTGGATGCTACATTCGAGTGCTACGAGGGAGCAATGGCGGAGATGCGCTGTCTCCATGTCTCCATCAAGCATGATGGCGAAATAAAGGAGCTGCGCCACCGGAAGCGAAAACTGCCGGCCAAGTACTTACCTCAACCATCACCATCGAAGGGGTCGCGAACCGGTTAAATTTCTCTTATGGTAAGTTAATATCATCTCTATCACTTGAATATATTTTCATCTATTTTTCCTTCTATTTTCAGATACGACGAGAACGAACCAACGGCTCTCTTAAGGGCCTGAGCACGCGGTTTACCCTGGGCAGTCTTTAGACTGGCGAATACTATCATTAAGTTGATTCTGCTATCAGTCAACTTGAACGTTACATCACATTAGAGGGGTATATAAACCACTACCTCTCATTTCATTTCATTTCAATCATGGAGACACAAAACGCTGCAGTCAACTCTCCTCGCGGACCGCAGTTAAGACCGCGAAATTTATTTAATGAATTTGCTAGAATAGAGGAGCAAGATAGAGTCCACAACAATCTTGCTCAGATTGGCAATGCGATGACAGCAAGTGTTGCCAATCCAATGGAATGGCGCTACATTCCACCCTCCACTCACATACCAACTAGCATTGAAGTCGACACTGCTGAGGTTGAACGGTTTCGACTCTCTCTCAGCAGAATCGGTATGGAGTAAGATTGCTGATGACGACTCCCGAGAACGAACCACCGGCTCTCTTAAGGGCCACCATGGGGCAAGACATGATAGAACCTCCACGCGGTTTGCCCTGGGCAGTCTTCGGACTGGCGAATACTATCATTAAGTTGAATCTGTTATCAGTCAACTTGAACGTTGCAAATGAAGTTCGGTGTAATACTTCCTTTCGACGGGCGTTCCTGTAAAGGGCGGCGGTGAAACCCGTAGCTATGTATACCGCAAGGGACATTCGGCAATGGTCAATCTTGTTAAACCTCTCTGCGTCATGTTTGCAAGTGATTGCCTCTGTCTCAACGTAGTATGCATTCGCGCCAGGGCGACATTTAGCCAACTGTCGAAGGTTGCCTTATAAACTATCCATTGCATACGTTATGAGAACCATGAGTTCTACCTGTCTCTATCAATGAGATGAATTGAGGAATGGAATGAAATGGGAGGACACTCACGCGCCACACGCAACATAACACACTTCTCTCTTCCGTAGTCTAACAAGCTCTTTACACATGGATCGCAGTCGATTGCTATCCCAGAATCATGTAAGCTATCTTAATTTTATTTAACACTATTTCAACTACCATTATCATCCATATGAAATGTTATAAGAATTGCAAGTTAAACTAAGCGTGCTACTATTTCCAAATGAAAATGTATACATGGTTAAATCATCCACTGAAGCCCCATTCAAGTAAGTCAGTATGAAAGCAAAGATAATACGAAATAAAAATTTATTATGGCATGTATTTCAAAAGGTCTTCATCGTCAATATCGTCCCAGAGTCTGGCTTCACATAGATTACAAAAACAGTTCACTTGCTTCAATCGTTCTTCTACCGCGAGCCTCACTTTGTCGATGTACTCCCACTACGCCATAGTTCGTGGCTGGGAGTTAGGGGTGTACCATTCCCATAATTGGTGGAGGAATTTGGTGCTGGCGATCTCCATCACTATTCGTGAGTGTCGTTAGAAAGTGTATCATGGTTTGTAAAAGTTTTACTGCAACACAGGTTGATGTATAGTTAGAAAAGTTTGATCATCAACGTTGTATTCGTAAGTTAAGTCAGAAACTTAATCATGTTGTACAAAAGTTTTATTGCAACACAGGTTGATGTATAGTTAGAAAGTTTGATCATCAACGTTTTATTTGTAAGTCTAGTCAGAAACTTTATCATGTTGTACAAAAGTTATATTGCAACACAGGTTGATGTATAGTTAGAAAGTTTGATCATCAACGTTTTATTTGTAAGTCTAGTCAGAAAGTGTATCATGGTTTGCAAAGTTAGTGTAGTCAAATAATTTTACTGTGACACCCGTTTGAGAAAGTAAAGTCTGATCATCGAAGTTGTATTCGTGAGTGTCGTTAGAAAGTGTATCATGGTTTGTAAAAGTTTTACTGCAACACAGGTTGATGCATAGTTAGAAAAGTTTGATCATGACGTTTTATGAAACACACATGTCATGAAATGTAAGCGTTAGTGTAGTCAAATAATTTACCGCGACGCACGTTTGTGAAAATAAAGTTTGATCATTGACGTTATATGACCGACCGAACTCAGCACAGCACTAGAAAGTTTTAGAAGGTTTTACTGCACAGTGTAGATTGTCTTGTAACTTACTTTCAGAGTGTTAGAAAGTTTTATTGGAGACAGTTGCCAAATGTTTCCCTATTAGAAATTCAAACTTCATGACTGTTAGATTAGCTTCATCAGGTTTAGTAAAAGCAGTTTTCTACTGCAGTAAGACTGCGAGTTTAGAATGTTATATGAAAACAGTGTTCATCACAGCGCTAGAAAGTTTTACTGCGCTGTGTAGATTGTTTCACACAAGGTCTTATAGTCAGCGTTGAATGTTTTATAAAACCAGATGTTGTCACACACGTTGAGTGTATGAGAGCTAGTTCCATGACATTGAATCGCATGGATTGTAAAGTTCATAATCCAAGGCTAGGCTCCTCTACGGTTGGATTAAGGGTTTTATATTACATGCGTTAACCGTTCGTGTAGAATATGTGAAGCACATGTTCGCTTAAATGCACATGTTGAAATAAGTTTGTAAGAAGTCTTTGACAGATTGTTGTGAAACGTAGCGAACGTTGAAGAAATGTTTCTGCAGTCACACTCGTTAGCTTGCCAGCTTTACTAAATGTATTCTATTCTCCAATGAGGATTGTTGTCTAATGAGAATCAAGCCTTCCACAGTGAGAACCATTCCATCTTTGAATCATACAAGTGACGGACGCACATTCTCTCTTTGGGATATCATTTTCAAAGTGAATGGGCTATATTATGGTCAGCACAAGGATAACAAAATAGCCTCTCTCTCGATATACACTGAATCCATCCTATATATTCCAAAGCCACCCAACGTAGATGACATTATTGACTTCCTTAACGGGGGTGGTACGAAGCGCAAGTCGGACAATAATGCTACCTCCAAACGCAAATCAAAGAAGGAGAATTACTAGTCCTTTCCTAACTCTAGCCTATGACAATTCGCTTATGTGCTTTGAGTGTCGTAGACGTGGTCTTATTAGATACATTTTACTTCTTCGTTGCCATCATATCATTTGTGTATTTGTGTAATTCTTCATTTTGTAATATGTTATAGAACGTTTCCTTAGATGTGTAAATTTCCGTTTTAGGCTTCTATCATCATTTTTATGGATTGTGAGGGTGAACCTGTACAGGAGCTCAGTGCTATTGCTATGAATAATTGGACATATCAGATTGTTAGTGTCTATCATCAACATGCCAACTGCGATCCCAATGTTGATCAATGGGCGAGAAAACACATTCATGGACTTAATCTGAAATATTTGCAAGACTATGGCTTTTCTTGTGAGAGTGCTCTTCTTATTGACTTTAAACGATGGTTAGCTGCTTTCAATGTTATACGCATCTTTTGTAATAATCCTGGTAAGGAGAGGAAAGTATTTGCCAATCTAATCATTGATGATATTTTGCTCCCACCTTGGGATAGTAGAGTGAATCAACATTATCATGAAGTCACGAAACGTTTTAAGGATTTGTGTGTTCCTATTTTGTCTGTTCGTTGTAGTAGCTACGTTCATAACCAATGCTTCTTTCCTCCTTACCTCAGCACTGCCAAAGTCCTGTATGGTTATCATTGCTCGCTATATGACAGTTACCAGCTGTATCTATTTTATCTGTTTCAAACCATTGATTTGTAATGCATGCTTGTTACAGTTATTCAATAAATGTTATTATGCGAAGAGTTGTTGTTATCATGCAACGGATGGGTTAGATGAAGGGTGATCATATCTTTTTCAAATGACTGTGGAACATTGATTTCCATGATGAAGATTTAAACAGTTAGATTCGATGACGAATAAGATTTACTAGTTTGCAAGTTAGACTAAGCGTTCTATTATTTGTAAATGAAAGATATAGTTTCAACAGTGTGTACGTTAGAAATAAAGTTTTATCTGTTTGTAAAATGAGATTGTAGGATTTACTAGTTTGCAAGTTAGACTAAGCGTTCTACTATTTGTAAATGAAAGATATAGTTTCAACAGTTTACAGATTACAAAATAAAGTTTCAATAGTGTGTATGTGAAGAATAAAGTTCTATCTGTTTAAATGTTAGAAATATAATGAAGGTTCATCAGTTTACGAGTTAATAATAAAGTTTTATCTGTTTGTATGTTAGAAATAAAACAAAGTTTCAACCGTTAACAAGTTAAAAATAAAGTTTCAGATTAAAATAAAGTTTCAATAGTGTGTATGATGGCGATAAAGTTTAAGCGCTTTGTTGGTTAGAAATAAAGTTTCAGCCGTTTACAAGTTAAAAATAAAGTTTCAACAGTGTGTACGTTAAGAATAAAGTTCTATCTGTTTATATGTTAGAAATAAAAATGGAGGTTTACCAGTTTACAAGTTAAGAATAAAGTTTTATCTGCTTGTATTTCAGAAATGAAATAAAGTTTCACCAGTTTAAAAGTTAAGAATAAAGTTTCAATAGTGTGTACGTTAGAAATAAAGTTTCAATAGTGTGTATGTTAAGAATAAAGTTTTATCTGTTTGTATGTTAGGCTTAAAAGAAAGTTTCAACCGTTTACAAGTTAAAAATATAGTTTCAATAGTTAACACGTTAAAAATAAAGTTTCAATAGTTTGTATGTTAAGAATAAAGTTCCATCTGTTTGTATGTTAGAAATAAAAATGAAGGTTCACCAGTTTACAAGTTAAGAATAAAGTTTTATCTGCTTGCATGTCAGAAATGAAATAAAGTTTCACCAGTTTAAAAGTTAAGAATAAAGTTTCAATAGTGTGTATGTTAAGAATAAATTTCTATCTGTTTATATGTTAGAAATAAAATGAAGTTTCGCCAGTTTACAAGTTAAGAATAAATTTTATCTGCTTGTATGTTAGAAATGAAATAAAGTTTCAATAGTGTGTATGTTAAGAATAAAGTTTTATCTGTTTGTATGTTAGAAATAAAACAAAGTTTCAACCGTTAACAAGTTAAAAATAAAGTTTCAGATTAAAATAAAGTTTCAATAGTGTGTATGATGGAAATAAAGTTTAAGCGCTTTGTGTGTTAGAAATAAAGTTTCAGCCGTTTACAAGTTAAAAAAAAAGTTCCAATAGTGTGTATGTCAGAATTGAAGTTTCAATAGTGTGTATGTTAAGAATAAAGTTTCATCTGTTTGTATGTTAGAATTAAAAGAAAGTTTCAACCGTTTACAAGTTAAAAATAAAGTTTCAATAGTTAACACGTTAAAAATAAAGTTTCAATAGTGTGTATGCTAAGAATAAAGTTCTATCTGCTTGTATGTTAGAAATAAAATGAAGGTTCATCAGTTTCAAGTTAATAATAAAGTTTTATCTGTTTGTATGTTAGAAATAAAACAAAGTTTCAACCGTTAACATGTTAAAATAAAGTTTCAATAGTTTGCAAGTTAAAACTAATGTTTCAATATTGCGAATGTTAAGAATAAAGTTTTATCTGTTTGTATGTTAGAAATAAAATGAAGTTTCGCCAGTTTACAAGTTAAGAATAAAGTTTTATCTGTTTGTATGTTAGGCTTAAAAGAAAGTTTCAACCGTTTACAAGTTAAAAATATAGTTTCAATAGTTAACACGTTAAAAATAAAGTTTCAATAGTTTGTATGTTAAGAATAAAGTTCCATCTGTTTGTATGTTAGAAATAAAAATGAAGGTTCACCAGTTTACAAGTTAAGAATAAAGTTTTATCTGCTTGCATGTCAGAAATGAAATAAAGTTTCACCAGTTTAAAAGTTAAGAATAAAGTTTCAATAGTGTGTATGTTAAGAATAAATTTCTATCTGTTTATATGTTAGAAATAAAATGAAGTTTCGCCAGTTTACAAGTTAAGAATAAATTTTATCTGCTTGTATGTTAGAAATGAAATAAAGTTTCAATAGTGTGTATGTTAAGAATAAAGTTTTATCTGTTTGTATGTTAGAAATAAAACAAAGTTTCAACCGTTAACAAGTTAAAAATAAAGTTTCAGATTAAAATAAAGTTTCAATAGTGTGTATGATGGAAATAAAGTTTAAGCGCTTTGTGTGTTAGAAATAAAGTTTCAGCCGTTTACAAGTTAAAAAAAAAGTTCCAATAGTGTGTATGTCAGAATTGAAGTTTCAATAGTGTGTATGTTAAGAATAAAGTTTCATCTGTTTGTATGTTAGAATTAAAAGAAAGTTTCAACCGTTTACAAGTTAAAAATAAAGTTTCAATAGTTAACACGTTAAAAATAAAGTTTCAATAGTGTGTATGCTAAGAATAAAGTTCTATCTGCTTGTATGTTAGAAATAAAATGAAGGTTCATCAGTTTCAAGTTAATAATAAAGTTTTATCTGTTTGTATGTTAGAAATAAAACAAAGTTTCAACCGTTAACATGTTAAAATAAAGTTTCAATAGTTTGCAAGTTAAAACTAATGTTTCAATATTGCGAATGTTAAGAATAAAGTTTTATCTGTTTGTATGTTAGAAATAAAATGAAGTTTCGCCAGTTTACAAGTTAAGAATAAAGTTTTATCTGTTTGTATGTTAGAAATAAAACAAAGTTTCACAAGTTTACAAGTTAAAAAATAAAGTTTCAATAGTGTGTACGTTAGAAATAAAGTTTTAATAGTGTGTATGTTAAGAATAAAGTTCTATCTGTTTGCATGTTAGAAATAAAATGAAGGTTCATCAGTTTACAAGTTAATAATAAAGTTGTATCTTTTTGTATGTTAGAAATAAAACAAAGTTTCAACCGTTAACAAGTTGAAAATAAAGTTTCAGATTAAAATAAAGTTTCAATAGTGTGTATGATGGAAATAAAGTTTAAGCGCTTTGTGCGTTAGAAATAAAGTTTCAGCCGTTTACAAGTTAAAAATAAAGTTTCAACAGTGTGTACGTTAAGAATAAAGTTTTGTAAATCAAATGTGTGTAGTCCTGACATGATAGAATTAAGCTTGACAAACGCGTTTGTCACGTTCATTGGATTCTATCATGTCAGTACTACACACATTTCATTTACAAAACATGCTTTGAATACTTATACGATGAAGTTCTTACTTTCATTTATTTCTAACGTACACACTGTTGAAACTTAATTTTTCAACTTGTAAACTGTTGAAACTTTATTTTGTTTCTAACATATAAACAGCTAAAACTTTATTTCTAACGTACACACTGTTGAAACTTTATTTTTAACTTGTAAACGGCTGAAACTTTATTTCTAACGTACACACTATTGAAACTTTATTTTTTAATTTGTAAACTGGTGAAACGATATTTTCATTCACAACTAGTAGAATGCTGAGTCTAACTTGCAAACTAGTAAATCCTACGATCGTACTTTACAAACAGATAAAACTTTATTTCTAACGTAGACACTGTTGAAACTTTATTTTTAACTTGTAAATGGTTGAAACTTTATTTCTAACGTACACACTATTGAAACTTTATTTTTAATTTGTAAACTGGTGAAACTTCATTTTATTTCTAACATACAAGCTGATAAAACTTTATTCTTAACTTGTAAACTGATGAACCTTCATTTTATTTCTAACATACAAACAGATAGAACTTTATTCTTAACATACACACTATTGAAACTTTATTTTTAGCGTGTTAACTATGGAAACTTTATTTGTAACTTGTAAACGGTTGAAACTTTCTTTTAATTCTAACATACAAACAGATAAAACTTTATTCTTAACATACACACTATTGAAACTTTATTTCTAACGTACACACTATTGAAACTTTATTTTTTAACTTTTAAACCGGTGAAACTTTATTTCATTTCTAACATACAAGCAGATAAAATTTATTCTTACCTTGTAAACTGGTGAACCTTCATTTTATTTCTAACATATAAACAGATAGAACTTTATTCTTAACATACACACTGTTGAAACTTTATTTTTAACTTGTAAACGGCTGAAACTTTATTTCTAACGCACAAAGCGGTTGAAACTTTATTTCCATCATACACACTATTGAAACTTTATTTTATTCTGAAACTTTATTTTTAACTTGTTAACGGTTGAAACTTTGTTTTATTTCTAACATACAAACAGATAAAACTTTATTCTTAACATACACACTATTGAAACTTTATTTCATTTCTAACATCCAAGCAGATAAAATTTATTCTTAACTTGTAAACTGGCGAAACTTCATTTTATTTCTAACATATAAACAGATAGAAATTTATTCTTAACATACACACTATTGAAACTTTATTCTTAAATTTTAAACTGGTGAAACTTTATTTCATTTCTGACATGCAAGAAGATAAAACTTAATTCTTAACTTGTGAACTGGTGAACCTTCATTTTTATTTCTAACATACAAACAGATGGAACTTTATTCTTAACATACACACTATTGAAACTTTATTTTTAACGTGTTAACTATTGAAACTTTATTTTTAACTTGTAAACGGTTGAAACTTTCTTTTAAGCCTAACATACAAACAGATAAAACTTTATTCTTAACATACACACTATTGAAACTTTATTCTTAACTTTTAAACTGGTGAAACTTTATTTCATTTCTGACATGCAAGCAGATAAAACTTTATTCTTAACTTGTAAACTGTTGAAACTTTATTTTGTTTCTAACATATAAACAGCTAAAACTTTATTTCTAACGTACACACTGTTGAAACTTTATTTTTAACTTGTAAACGGCTGAAACTTTATTTCTAACATACACACTGTTGAAACTTTCTTTTTTTAATTTGTAAACTGGTGAAACGATATTTTCATTTACAACTAGTAGAATGCTGAGTCTAACTTGCAAACTAGTAAATCCTACGATCGTACTTTACAAACAGATAAAACTTTATATCTAACGTAGACACTGTTGAAACTTTATTTTTAACTTGTAAACGGTTGAAACTTTATTTCTAACGTACACACTATTGAAACTTTATTTTTAATTTGTAAACTGGTGAAACTTCATTTTATTTCTAACATACAAGCTGATAAAACTTTATTCTTAACTTGTAAACTGATGAACCTTCATTTCATTTCTAACATACAAACAGATAGAACTTTATTCTTAACATACACACTATTGAAACTTTATTTTTAGCGTGTTAACTATTGAAACTTTATTTGTAACTTGTAAACGGTTGAAACTTTCTTTTAATTCTAACATACAAACAGATAAAACTTTATTCTTAACATACACACTATTGAAACTTTATTTCTAACGTACACACTATTGAAACTTTATTTTTTAACTTGTAAACCGGTGAAACTTTATTTCATTTCTAACATACAAGCAGATAAAATTTATTCTTAACTTGTAAACTGGTGAACCTTCATTTTATTTCTAACATATAAACAGATAGAACTTTATTCTTAACATACACACTGTTGAAACTTTATTTTTAACTTGTAAACGGCTGAAACTTTATTTCTAACGCACAAAGCGGTTGAAACTTTATTTCCATCATACACACTATTGAAACTTTATTTTATTCTGAAACTTTATTTTTAACTTGTTAACGGTTGAAACTTTGTTTTATTTCTAACATACAAACAGATAAAACTTTATTCTTAACATACACACTATTAAAACTTTATTTCATTTCTAACATACAAGCAGATAAAATTTATTCTTAACTTGCAAACTGGCGAAACTTCATTTTATTTCTAACATATAAACAGATAGAAATTTATTCTTAACATACACACTATTGAAACTTTACTCTTAAATTTTAAACTGGTGAAACTTTATTTCATTTCTGACATGCAAGCAGATAAAACTTTATTCTTAACTTGTAAACTGGTGAACCTTCATTTTTATTTCTAACATACAAACAGATGGAACTTTATTCTTAACATACACACTATTGAAACTTTATTTTTAACGTGTTAACTATTGAAACTTTATTTATAACTTGTAAACGGTTGAAACTTTCTTTTAAGCCTAACATACAAACAGATAAAACTTTATTCTTAACATACACACTATTGAAACTTATTTCTAACGTCCACACTATTGAAACTTTATTCTTAACTTTTAAACTGGTGAAACTTTATTTCATTTCTGACATACAAGCAGATAAAACTTTATTCTTAACTTGTAAACTGGTGAACCTTCATTTTTATTTCTAACATATAAACAGATAGAACTTTATTCTTAACATACACACTTTTGAAACTTTATTTTTAACTTGTAAACGGCTGAAACTTTATTTCTAACGCACAAAGCGCTTAAACTTTATTTCCATCATACACACTATTGAAACTTTATTTTAATCTGAAACTTTATTTTTAACTTGTTAACGGTTGAAACTTTGTTTTATTTCTAACATACAAACAGATAAAACTTTATTCTTAACATACACACTATTAAAACTTTATTTCATTTCTAACATACAAGCAGATAAAATTTATTCTTAACTTGTAAACTGGCGAAACTTCATTTTATTTCTAACATATAAACAGATAGAAATTTATTCTTAACATACACACTATTGAAACTTTATTCTTAAATTTTAAACTGGTGAAACTTTATTTCATTTCTGACATGCAAGCAGATAAAACTTTATTCTTAACTTGTAAACTGGTGAACCTTCATTTTTATTTCTAACATACAAACAGATAGAACTTTATTCTTAACATACACACTATTGAAACTTTATTTTTAGCGTGTTAACTATTGAAACTTTATTTATAACTTGTAAACGGTTGAAACTTTCTTTTAATTCTAACATACAAACATATAAAACTTTATTCTTAACATACACACTATTGAAACTATATTTCTAACGTACACACTATTGAAACTTTATTCTTAACTTTTAAACTGGTGAAACTTTATTTCATTTCTGACATACAAGCAGATAAAACTTTATTCTTAACTTGTAATCTGGTGAACCTTCATTTTTATTTCTAACATATAAACAGATAGAACTTTATTCTTAACGTACATACTGTTGAAACTTTATTTTTAACTTGTAAACGGCTGAAACGTTATTTCTAACGCACAAAGCGCTTAAACTTTATTGCCATCATACACACTATTGAAACTTTATTTTAATCTGAAACTTTATTTTTAACTTGTTAACGGTTGAAACTTTGTTTTATTTCTAACATACAAACAGATAAAACTTTATTATTAACTTGTAAACTGATGAACCTTCATTTTATTTCTAACATACAAATAGATAGAACTTTATTCTTAACATACACACTATTGAAACTTTATTTCTAACGTACACACTATTGAAACTTTATTTTTTGACTTGTAAACTGGTGAAACTTTGTTTTAATTCTAACATACAAACAGATAAAACTTTATTCTTAACTTGTAAACTGGCGAAACTTCATTTTATTTCTAACATATAAACAGATAGAACTGTATTCTTAACATACACACTATTGAAACTTAATTCTTAACTTTTAAACTGGTGAAACTTTATTTCATTTCTGACATACAAGCAGATAAAACTTTATTCTTAACTTGTTAACTAGTGAACCTTCATTTTTATTTCTAACATATAAGCAGATAGAACTTTATTCTTAACGTACACACTGTTGAAACTTTATTTTTAACTTGTAGACGGCTGAAACTTTATTTCTAACCAACAAAGCGCTTAAACTTTATTTCCATCATACACACTATTGAAACTTTATTTTAATCTGAAACTTTATTTTTAACTTGTTAACGGTCGAAACTTTGTTTTATTTCTAACATACAAACAGATAAAACTTTATTCTTAACTTGCAAACTGGCGAAACTTCATTTTATTTCTAACATATAAAAAGATAGAACTTTATTCTTCACATACACACTATTGAAACTTTATTTTGTAATCTGTAAACTGTTGAAACTATATCTTTCATTTACAAATAGTAGAACGCTTAGTCTAACTTGCAAACTAGTAAATCCTACAATCTCATTTTACAAACAGATAAAACTTTATTTCTAACGTACACACTGTTGAAACTATATCTTTCATTTACAAATAATAGAACGCTTAGTCTAACTTGCAAACTAGTAAATCTTATTCGTCATCGAATCTAACTGTTTAAATCTTCATCATGGAAATCAATGTTCCACAGTCATTTGAAAAAGATATGATCACCCTTCATCTAACCCATCCGTTGCATGATAACAACAACTCTTCGCATAATAACATTTATTGAATAACTGTAACAAGCATGCATTACAAATCAATGGTTTGAAACAGATAAAATAGATACAGCTGGTAACTGTCATATAGCGAGCAATGATAACCATACAGGACTTTGGCAGTGCTGAGGTAAGGAGGAAAGAAGCATTGGTTATGAACGTAGCTACTACAACGAACAGACAAAATAGGAACACACAAATCCTTAAAACGTTTCGTGACTTCATGATAATGTTGATTCACTCTACTATCCCAAGGTGGGAGCAAAATATCATCAATGATTAGATTGGCAAATACTTTCCTCTCCTTACCAGGATTATTACAAAAGATGCGTATAACATTGAAAGCAGCTAACCATCGTTTAAAGTCAATAAGAAGAGCACTCTCACAAGAAAAGCCATAGTCTTGCAAATATTTCAGATTAAGTCCATGAATGTGTTTTCTCGCCCATTGATCAACATTGGGATGGCAGTTGGCATGTTGATGATAGACACTGACAATCTGATATGTCCAATTGTTCATAGCAATAGCACTGAGCTCCTGTACAGGTTCACCCTCACAATCCATAAAAATGATGATAGAAGCCTAAAACGGAAATTTACACATCTAAGGAAACGCTCTATAACATATTACAAAATGAAGAATTACACAAATACACAAATGATATGATGGCAACGAAGAAGTAAAATGTATCTAATAAGACCACGTCTACGACACTCAAAGCACATAAGCAAATTGTCATAGGGTAGAGTTAGGAAAGGACTAGTAATTCTCCTTCTTTGATTTGCGTTTGGAGGTAGCATTATTGTCCGACTTGCGCTTCGTACCACCCCCGTTAAGGAAGTCAATAATGTCATCTACGTTGGGTGGCTTTGGAATATATAGGATGGATTCAGTGTATATCGAGAGAGAGGCTATTTTGTTATCCTTGTGCCGACCATAATATAGCCCATTCACTTTGAAAATGATATCCCAAAGAGTGAATGTGCGTCCGTCACTTGTATGATTCAACGATGGAATGATTCTCACTGTGGAAGGCTTGATTCTCATTAGACAACAATCCTCATTGGAGAATAGAATACATTTAGTAAAGCTGGCACGCTAACGAGTGTGACTGCAGAAACATTTCTTCAACGTTCGCTACGTTTCACAACAACCTGTCAAAGACTTCTTACAAACTTATTTCAACATTTGCATTTAAGCGAACATGTGCTTCACATATTCTACACGAACGGTTAACGCATGTAATATAAAACCCTTAATCCAACCGTAGAGGAGCCTAGCCTTGAATTATGACTTTTACAATCCATGCGATTCAATGTCATGGAACTAGCTCTCATACACTCAACGTGTGTGACAACATCTGGTTTTATAAAACATTCAACGCTGACTATAAGACCTTGTGTGAAACAATCTACACAGCGCAGTAAAACTTTCTAGCGCTGTGATGAACACTGTTTTCATATAACATTCTAAACTCGCAGTCTTACTGCAGTAGAAAACTGCTTTTACGAAACCTGATGAAGCTAATCTAACAGTCATGAAGTTTGAATTTCTAATAGGGAAACATTTGGCAACTGTCTCCAATAAAACTTTCTAACACTCTGAAAGTAAGTTATAAGACAATCTACACTGTGCAGTAAAACCTTCTAAAACTTTCTAGTGCTGTGATGAGTTCGGTCAGTTATATAACGTCAATGATCAAACTTTATTTTCACAAACGTGCGTCGCGGTAAATTATTTGACTACACTAACGCTTACATTTCATGACATGTGTGTTTCATAAAACGTCATGATCAAACTTTTCTAACTATGCATCAACCTGTGTTGCAGTAAAACTTTTACAAACCATGATACACTTTCTATCGACACTCACGAATGCAACTTCGATGATCAGACTTTACTTTCTCAAACGGGTGTCACAGTAAAATTATTTGACTACACTAACTTTGCAAACCATGATACACTTTCTGACTAGACTTACAAATAAAACGTTGATGATCAAACTTTCTAACTATACATCAACCTGTGTTGCAATAAAACTTTTGTACAACATGATAAAGTTTCTGACTAGACTTACGAATACAACGTTGATGATCAAACTTTTCTAACTATACATCAACCTGTGTTGCAGTAAAACTTTTACAAACCATGATACACTTTCTAACGACACTCACGAATAGTGATGGAGATCACCAGCACCAAATTCCTCCACCAATTATGGGAATGGTACACCCCTAACTCCCAGCCACGAACTATGGCGGAGTGGGAGTACATCGACAAAGTGAGGCTCGCGGTAGAAGAACGATTGTAGCAAGTGAACCGTTTTTGTGATCTATGTGAAGCCAGACTCTGGGACGATATTGACGATGAAGACCTTTTGAAATACATGCCATAATAAATTTTTATTTCGTATTATCTTTGCTTTCATACTGACTTACTTGAATGGGGCTTCAGTGGATGATTTAACCATGTATACATTTTCATTTGGAAATAGTAGCACGCTTAGTTTAACTTGCAATTCTTATAACATTTCATATGGATGATAATGGTAGTTGAAATAGTGTTAAATAAAATTAAGATAGCTTACATGATTCTGGGATAGCAATCGACTGCGATCTATGTGTAAAGAGCTTGTTAGACTACGGAAGAGAGAAGTGTGTTATGTTGCGTGTGGCGCGTGAGTGTCCTCCCATTTCATTCCATTCATCAATTCATCTCATTGATAGAGACAGGTAGAACTCATGGTTCTCATAACGTATGCAATGGATAGTTTATAAGGCAACCTTCGACAGTTGGCTAAATGTCGCCCTGGCGCGAATGCATACTACGTTGAGACAGAGGCAATCACTTGCAAACATGACGCAGAGAGGTTTAACAAGATTGACCATTGCCGAATGTCCCTTGCGGTATACATAGCTACGGGTTTCACCGCCGCCCTTTACAGGAACGCCCGTCGAAAGGAAGTATTACACCGAACTTCATTTGCAACGTTCAAGTTGACTGATAGCAGATTCAACTTAATGATAGTATTCGCCAGTCCGAAGACTGCCCAGGGCAAACCGCGTGGAGGTTCTATCATGTCTTGCCCCATGGTGGCCCTTAAGAGAGCCGGTGGTTCGTTCTCGGGAGTCGTCATCAGCAATCTTACTCCATACCGATTCTGCTGAGAGAGAGTCGAAACCGTTCAACCTCAGCAGTGTCGACTTCAATGCTAGTTGGTGTGTGAGTGGAGGGTGGAATGTAGCGCCATTCCATTGGATTGGCAACACTTGCTGTCATCGCATTGCCAATCTGAGCAAGATTGTTGTGGACTCTATCTTGCTCCTCTATTCTAGCAAATTCATTAAATAAATTTCGCGGTCGTAACTGCGGTCCGCGAGGAGAGTTGACTGCAGCGTTTTGTGTCTCCATGATTGAAATGAAATGAAATGAGAGGTAGTGGTTTATATACCCCTCTAATGTGATGTAACGTTCAAGTTGACTGATAGCAGATTCAACTTAATGATAGTATTCGCCAGTCTAAAGACTGCCCAGGGCAAACCGCGTGGAGGTTCTATCATATCTTGCCCAATGGTGGCCCTTAAGAGAGCCGTTGGTTCGTTCTCGTCGTATCTGAAAATAGAAGGAAAAATAGATGAAAATATATTCAAGTGATAGAGATGATATTAACTTACCATAAGAGAAATTTAACCGGTTCGCGACCCCTTCGATGGTGATAATTGAGGTAAGTACTTGGCCGGCAGTTTTCGCTTCCGGTGGCGCAGCTCCTTTATTTCGCCATCATGCTTGATGGAGACATGGAGACAGCGCATCTCCGCCATTGCTCCCTCGTAGCACTCGAATGTAGCATCCAAGTCCTCACTCTCAAGGATGACGCTGTCGACGATTCTGCTCTTGATGATGGGAATGTGGAGCGTTGTTCGTCTCTCTTCTTTCTTCTGACTCTCAGTCAGGCTAGTCTTAAGTTGCTCAATTTTAAAATTTGACACCTCTTCCTGAAGTTTTAGTGATTTTATGTAAGTCGCCTGCTCTTCAACTCGTTTTTCGCTGGCAAGCGCCCTTTCGCGGAAAGGTTCCAAGTTAATTACTTGGGTCTTGAGGGCCCGAATCTCGGCTACCTGACCCTTCAGGTGGAAATTGTCATCCCTAAGGGCCGAACATTCGTTTTTGTAACGAGTGAGCTCATCTTTTAGTTTCGTGAGTGCATATTCCTGGCTCACTTTTGCGATCTGCTCATCCATATTCCAGCTGTTCATCTGCTGCTTAATCCCCTTCTTTACTGGGGAAGGTGCGATCACTTTCTTTTTCGGGGAAGACTGATTTGTCGGTTTTCCTATCTCTTCCGCGTTTTTAGTGATGACGACCTCCTCAGAATCGGAGTCATCTGAGCAGTCCAAATCGCTTAGTGGGGCCTTCTTTTCTGCTGTCGATGAGGCAGTGACCGAAGTAACAGGTTCCAAAATTGTTGCAATAGCCTCTTGTAGTGCTGCGTCTAGATCGACTGTTTCTTCGTTGACGAAGGGTGCGATCACTTTGCCGATGTCTGATGCTATATAATTGTTAGCCTTTTTGAGCGGACATTCGGCGTGGGCGATGTAGAATTCCTCATGCTCCTTGCCTTTTAAAAATTTCAGGCAATGTGTACAGCCGGAAATAACGGCTCTTTCCTCGTGAAAGTGAGGAGTATTCTTATATTTATTAATGTGGCGTTTGAATTCGCCACCTCTCTTTATTTCTCCGCAAGAGCACTTTTTAAATAAAAATTTTGAGTTGGCTCCCATTTTGTAACTTATGTATCTGTAAAGGAAGGATGAAATAGAATTACTAACAGGCAGCATTGGCAGTCATTTTTATAATCATACAGCTATATGTCATTCAATACTTGAGGATAGACAAGCTAGGCTGATGAATCCGTTACAGGCATTACTCAGAGCGGATCTTATCCCGACTCCAAGGCCTCGGCCCTCAAATCCAACCTCCCGCGGACAGAGCGTGCGTCATATCACTGTGTTGGTATTCGGACCCCGATTTTGACATGAAAACCGGTGGAGTTATTTACATCAGGAAGCAAGTCTCGAGCCGAAGCTCGCCTCTGACAACTTTATAAAGGTCTTTATTGAAATCAGAAGGTTTGAAAACCCCGAAAATCGCCAAAACTAGCGAATTTTAATTTTTCAACTTTTTGGCACTACTAAAAAAAATTTATAAGTAGTTTATTACTTAGGGCAGGTCAATAGCGACCGAACTTTTTTTGAATCAAGTCAAACGGACTTGTAGAAGCAAAGTTACAAGCCTTTAAAGTTTTGGAGTCTTTCATGGCCTGGAGACGAAGGCCATCTCCTGGCTAACCTCTAAGTCTGACGCCTTAGCTGATATCAGCAATGAAATTTTCTAAGTCGGTTTCTTACAGAAACCCGGAATTTGGAATGCCCGAAGCTATCATCGGAGCTCAGAGAGACGACCTACCTTTGTCAATCTCTTGTCTGAATGACAAGTCTCTGTCGGTTCCCAGCTGATATAGTTTGTGGCGATCAGCTGATGACGTAATACCCATCATCCAAACACTAAAAACCCGTCTATCTCCGGTTCTAGTGCGCCGATTGAGCTTGAAATACACCATTTCCATGTAGAATTTGACGCTGAATCCGAATATGGCCTCCGTTTTCCCATCCGATGCTTCGTTTTGGCTCCACAGTAGGCAGCCATCGCAAAAATTCTAACTTGTCGTTTTTTCGAAAAATGTTGAAAATTTTTCTCTCCGATTGACTTCAAAATCTCCGATTGACTTGAAACTCACCATACAGATAGAGAATTTCACGCTGATTCCAAATCTGAAATCCGTTTTCCAATCCGATGCTTCGTTTTGAAGCTAGAGCCCAAAACGTCCCAAATTCTAACTCTGTCGTTTTTCGCCAATGTCCCAAAATCTTAAATGGCGTCTCACATCTAAACGAAGACAGATATGAACAAGCCGATTCTTTCAGTGAATTTGTCTCACTCTTAGCTTTCAAACGAGCTATAGCACGACAAAATCCGTCCACTGGAAGCCAAAATCGAAGCGAGCTGTCCAGAGGGGGGGGGACGTCAGCGAAAATTTTTCTCTCCGATGGCGTTCAAATTCACCATACCGATGCAGAATTTCACGCTGAATCCAAATCTGGCCTCCGTTTTCTCATCCGAGCACTCCTTCCACTCGAAACAGCCCATTTTACAACCCAACATTCAGCAGATTGCACGAAAAACATCACACACTATAGCCTCAAGACAAATCCTGGCGGTCGCCCAAGTCCACCACGACACTCTGTCGTTCCAGGGGGGGGGAGTCAGCGAACATTTTGTGAACGGGAACCAACCTGGCCGGCACACCACGACAGACCTCTGTCGTTCCAGAGGGGGGGGGTCAGAACCCGAAGCACCACGGCGATCGACCACGACACTCCGCCGTTCCAGAGGGGGGGGGCGCCGGTCGAGTGTTCGCCGTTTTCTTACTACTCATCGGCATGCAAACGTCTTACAGAGCCGCTTGCAGCTTCAGCTTCCGCACTGTGTCCTTTGGGAAGCAAGCGATGGAATCATGAGGCTGTGTGAATTGATGTCACATTGAGACGCCAGGCGCTTGATACTACGACGATAAGACAAGCATTATTTTTCCCCCGTTGCAAGTGTGGTAGATGCCTGAAGTAATAGCTGCAAAAGTTGTTACAATAGAGAGTACACATGATTAAAAAAACGAGGAAGACACCAGCCGAACGACAGAGACTCCAGTCTCTTAAACCCCTTTCAAGACGAATGTAGACCCTGAAAGAAGAAGCCGGCAACCAATCTCCACACGCCTGGGCACTTAGCTGCGAGCTTTCATACAAACTATTTCAAACAAAGCTCTTGGAAACGACCTGCCTCGAGCGAAATAGGTCCTCCTGAACCGGCTCCGATCCGGCCATGGGCGATACAAGCCGCTTATGATTCGGAAAGGCATGACACGAAATGGTAACTGCTGATAACGGATCAGCATAGACATGTTCACACGTCCTCAGCTAACAAGCCGTCTGTCTCCGAGGCGACGTGACTGCAGGGAAGCTGGCTACGTCAAACGAGCCTAGGAATGTGAACTTCCTTTCTCTAACAACTGTATGTAGTTACTGATGTATTTCATACGGATGTATGTGCATATTGTTCTGTGCGCTGTTATCTTGCATATTCACAATAATGAATTTCCATTATGAATAATGGTCTTATTTACAATTTCGGCCAATTTTTCTGGATTGGCCAAGGCCTATTGTAGAGCTAGCATACTTTCGTTGTTTTCAATCTGTCGTGAAAACATCACTTGTGCATACAGGAAATTTTGATGTCGAAAATCAGTTTTAAAAAATGAAAGCCATTTACTTTACATTTTCGTTAATTTATTTTAGACTAAAATAAAAGCAAAAAATGGCTTCTCTCTACACCTCAAACTCATTGCTGAACCAATGACCGCAACACTAGGTGAACGTTGCAATAAATCAAAAGATTTCTCATCGAATGATTTTGATGACATCATTAATTTAAGTACAGATGACAAAATGTGGAAATTACGTGTTTTCAATTGCATTTGCATTCAATGATCTCTACTTGCCATCAGGAGTCTGGTCATCGTGGTCAAAATGGAGCCAGTGCAATCAAATGTGTGGTCATGGTATCCAAACAAGGAAGCGGAATTGTACACCGGCGTCGACTGGTCTAGGCTGCGTTGGCAAGGATGCAGAAAGCAAATCTTGTTGGCAAAGCTGCACAGGTAAGGCTGCCATATATCATTTATGCAAGTCAGCTCGCTTATCTTCTGTAAGTGCATAAGATATCAATAGGTTTCTGATAGGGCATGCGCTGTTTATATGCAAAAAATGGCAAGTTGAACACGGCAATGAGATAAGCACAATGCACTATCATAATGAGGAGGTAACATTTAACACATTTTTGACATTATTGCAATTATGTGCAATTTTTGCAGCATACCATATTCTAGTCTCTTCTATTCCCTTCTTCAAAAATGAAGACAGTGTTTTGATAAATCATCTACCGGCGTATCAGAGTTGCTACACACAATGGCTATGTACAATAGCTCTCCTCGGAAATCGTGACTCTACTTCTGGTGACCAGTGGTACCGTAATACTTTGACTCAAATGTAACTATTGGTTGCAGGAAATAAATCAACGATTCCCAAAGATACTTAAAACGAATTACACTTACATGTATTTAGAAGAGCTGAAGAGAAGAAAACACTCACGTCATGAAATAGCAACCAGCTGATCGAATCACATGAAGTCTTACATTCAAATTACAGCCGGCAGACTCTGTCAGACGAAACATCAGGAATGCGTAAAGCATATTACATACTCATTTAGTGAAAAAACGTAGAATATGCGAGAGTCTTTCAACAACGTGGACAGTCTTTCAATAGCGGCGTACCCCAAAAGGACGCTCCGCTAGCAGAAGTCTGTCTCTGCCATAGAAATTGATAGCAACAAAATCTCTGGAATAGAAGTAAAGGTTTATGCAATACACGTACGATAGTGGCACAGAAATCGCACGCATTTTCAGTTAGATACACCTTTCAACTGCAAATTGATTGGGTTAGATAGAATAAGTCACATGTGCAATTCTAAGCCTTTCATTGTTGATTCATGCCTCAACTTAGGTCCCCCACGGCCGGATGTGCCGTGACCTTTAGTCAATTTCAATTCTTGTCAACAACAGATATTATTCATAAAACACAAGTTTATTATAACTTTGGATGCAGGGAATTCCAATAAGCAATTAGCCGGCGACCAGTAGGCGATTGTCGGCGACCACAGTCGATAGATTCCTGATTTCTTTAGATAAAATCCGAAAATTTACAACAATAAGGGACAACAGCGGTCATGGACATTGAAAGCAATAGGCTGCATGGACACTCGCAGCATTGTCAAGAAAATGGCGGCTTCTATGGTGGTTGTCAATAGGAAGACACCGACAGCTTATCAGTGCACTTAGTAAATATTCACGGTTATTACCATTACTCCTTATATAAAACCACAGAATTAGACAGGTCCTCTCTTCCTCTGTTTGACTAAAGGAAACATTGGAACATGGAACAATAATAAAATGGCACAATCCGCTGACATAATACCAGAGAAATCAAACAATAAGCAGTCATTTTGTAAATGAAATTGAAAATCAATAATTGTTTCCGAACGTTTTCGGCCATTCTTGTCAAGGATTAACACGGCAATGACAGAATTTTACAAAGTGATTTAATTTAAGAATTGACTAAATTCATGTCGGTACATGTCCAGCATTTGGATCACCAAAAGAATTATGCACGACTGGCATGGATATCTCGACAACCTTGCAATGCATAAACAATAAGAACATGACTGTCTAAGAATCAGATAAGTAGTAAAAACATAAGGAGCAAGACAAAACGCAAAAATTTGTATGAAGCTAAAAATCCAGACTTATCCAGATTACGTATTCCTTTTGCACACACAGTACAGGCTTTTCTCTCTTGATGAAAAGAGCCTCCAAGACCTTCAGTTCTCTGACAGATCTCACCCATCTGACAATTTTAAATCCATTTCGAGGATCTGCATGCGCATTTGCGCAGGTAAGGAGGTGTCTTGTGATGGCTGAGGTACCTGGCTTTCTTTTATTGTCCAAATACCATTTTGGCACATGCTCCTTTATTCGATCGCCCAGTCTCCGTTTCGTCCTACCAATGTAGTTGTCACCGCAACTACAGCAAAATCTGTAAATGACGTTTGAGGTGGCAGGCATCGGAACGGGGTCCTTGAGCGACTTTGACAGAGCAAGCGTAGTGGAGAACATCACCATGATGTCAGCTGCATTGAATGCATTATTGATTGCCATTTTAATTCTCTTCTTGTGATTAGCTGATTGCTCACCCAGAAAAGGGATTTTGATGTATACCTTCCTCTTATCTGGACCTTCTGTGACCTCTTTATCTTTGGCTTTCTTATATTTATCCACGAAATTTGCAGGGTAGCCATTTTGCCAGAGTGTCTTGCGCAAGAATTGGACCTCTTTGTCGATCATATAGCTTGAGCAAATCATCCTTGTTCTATGAAACAGACACTTCACCAGGCCAATTTTGTAGTGCAGTGGCACGAAAATCCAAAAATGTGCTTAAAGCCCCGTCCAAGTTTCCTTGCGATAGACTGATGTTCGGATTTCACCTCCTACCGAACATTGGACCAATACATCCAAAAAGGCCAACTGATCACTTGCTTCTGTTTCCAAAGTTACCTTTATGTTTGGATGGAAACTGTTGAAGGCTCTCAGCACTTTCACTATGCGAGAAAAATCTTTTGCCAGTATGTAAGTATAAATTCTTAAATTAAATCACTTTGTAAAATTCTGTAATTGCCATGTTAATCCTTTACAAGAATGTCCGAAAACGTTCGGAAACAATTATTGGTTTTCTATTTCATTTACAAAATTACAACGGGGACAAATTGCTTCAAATAAGCAGCCAGTTCAACATTAAACACTCCAAATTGTTCGAAGTTTCAGTGACTGTTATCAACCGGATCACTCGGCAGAGAGACACAGACAATGTCAAGTTCTACAAAGAAGTTTGTGAACGTTTTTTCGTGCGCCTGGTAACTTTTTTGATAATGATCGAAGGGCCCAGTATTATGGAGAAAACTTTTGCGTAATGATCTGAATTCTTCGAATCTGAAGGAATCGTGGTGATCGGAACATTTTGAAGGAATGCACAGCAATCCGCAGGCGGTGCACAAAAGTTTTTCCTTTCTCTGCAAGCCATTTAAAATTCCTTTTTGCCCATATAGTAAGTTCCTGCATGTGTGCAATCGTTTTGGATCAGTTTGCACTTCTATCAAAGTGATCCGCTTAAACAATCTAATTCTGTGATAAAAACATTTTGAATGAAATAACTTCCAATAAATCGCCTTGAGGAAAGAATCTGCAACTGTTAATATTTCAACAAATTGCTTCTTCATAAGATTTAGCAATCGACACATAGACGAGCGGCTGAAATTAGTTGCCATCAGCAGACAGCCGTTGTCCCTTCTGGTCTCACTCTAACTTAAACAAAGCGAAAAGTCGGATTTCTCTTACCCAAGACCTTTTCACATGCATATTGAATTATCATGCTGTTATGCTCTACACTGTAAACTATAAAGTACGAAAGCTGGTTGATTTTGACTACGAAAACGATGTACAAAACGAGAATAACAATATGTACGAAACCGCCATTGTATGTGCTCAGACACTACGTAATTATGGATTGGCAGTAGAAAATATGTGTGTGAGATTTGGCAACGAAATTCATGGAAATTTTTGAAGTTTTTATATGCGAAATATTTTGACTGCCATTGAAATGATTCTTTAGCAAACAAAGTAAAAATTTCCTTTTATTTCAGTAAAGTTAATGATTGATTGTGCATGCTACCCGAAGGAACAGCAGCATGTTGAAAGCAACTATTCAACAAGAATGGTTAAATACAAGGATATTGCCCTGAATCCGGGTTTAAGAACATTTGAAGAAGTTTTGGATTCATTAAATGATATTTTCACAGGTAAGTGTGTATTTTGTGCAATAATTCGACTATTTATCTCACAAATTGTTGTTCTTGTAATTCTTAAATACCGCAATTATTCGAACACTAACCCCAGTTTCAGGTGGAAGCTCAGTCATTCTTATCTCCTAAGGCATGGAAGTTAAATGGGCCATGGGAAGCGCAAAAGCAAATTATCCAATGTGATATGGGTATTATGCAAGAATGAATGCTGTTTGCCATTGTCATATGAAGATAACTTTGACTGCTAGAGCATGGTCTCAATAATGATGCAAAAATAGTCAACTAAGTCATATTACTCGAATAAGCATGCCCATTTTTAATAATGTTGAATCACACAGAAAAATTAAGGAACTTGCAAGCCTTCGACAATCGATTCGATTCGTTGATCAATAGCTGATTCAAGATTCGACACTTCGAAGATATTTGCTCCGGTTGGACAAGAAGTGCTTCAACTGCTGTCTTTCAGCGTGACTTGATGAACCTTGATAGAGTCTCATGGAAAACAGTTGAAGATACCGGCAGATAAATACCTATAGTGCTTGTCTGAGCCCAGCAAAGTTAATTCAAGTGTAATAGAGTTCGTCTGTGTGAGCCATAAGTCATTTGTTGAAGTCAATTGATAGATTGCCGGAAAGTTGCATAGTTCAGAAGAGGTGAGGGATATACCAGAGATGGAACCGGTTTACCGGTACCGGTACAGGTCACCGGTACCGGTAAACTCTGCCAAGCATTTCAGTAAACATATGACGAGACAATGCAGGTGTTGTGGTGCACCTAACACGATTCCACAGCGATCTAAATAAAAGCTTGCTTCACGCCAACGTCAACCATATCCAATGCCTGCTTTATGGGAAAGTACAGGAACACTTAGATCAAGTGTGATTGGCTGCGAATAGCGATCAGACAACAACAGCGTAAAACAACTGATGTTTTGTGACTATTGTCTGCCTGTCTGAGTTTGTCTGTGACTACGCATTCATTACTTGCCTTTATTGTCGTCGTGTAACTCGAGTGTCGTGTCCTCGTGTGAGACTGAATTTCGTCACTTTTTTGATCAATTCGCACCGCAATGGAACTAGCTGATGCTGATATTATTCGCTCAAAAGTTAAGTCTAGTGATTTTCTGAGAAAGCGCAAAGAATCGCCGTGTGATAATAATAATAATAATAGAATGCTTTATTTTCAGTCAATACAACGAGCAGTATGACTCCTAGAAATAGATTGTTTATGTAAAGTTGACTAGAATGGAAATTGACTCAAGGTCGCGGCACATCCGAGGGAACTAAGTTGGGGCATGGATCACCAATGAAAAGCTTAGAATTGCACATGTGACTGATTCTAACCCAATGATACAGCCGTTGACAAGTGTATCAAAGTGAAAATGCGTGCGATTTATGTGCCACTATTGTGTATTGCATGAAGCTTAACCTCCGTTCTAGAGGTTCTATTGTTGTCGATTTCTATGGTATGACTGGTTACAGCAATTACATCATGTGAATCTCGAGTATTTCACGAAATTTCCATTGTAGAGTGAGGAGGATCGTCGTTGAGGTAGCAATTTCCGGGAGCGACGAACAACACGAGCAAGGTCTCTTACAGTAAAAAATTCGACAAGTGGATGAATATGGGGATTACCACTGATCTTTTTGATTAGTTTAGTACACATTTTGTGCAGAAAGTCACGCAGATGGGGTTTGCCTTGAACATTTGACCATCGAATTGCAAGACGGTATAGACGGTCAAGTTTTTGAAAGTTTTTTACACTTACATCACAAATGATGGGCCAACAAAATGTTATATGACACAGCACAAGACTTGCAAAAGCCTGCCAAACGACTTCACCACGGTTGTTATTATTACGTAAACGGCGTACAAATGACATGGAACGACAACATTTAGCATACAGTTTTGCGAATTGAACGTCCCAGCGAAGGTCTGAGGTAAAATACACTCCCAAAAATTTTATACAATTAATCTGTTCAATCGTGGAATTATTAATTACAATATCCATGGTCTTACAATTAGAAATATTCCTGGAAAGGGTCATACATTTAGATTTTTCAACATTTACAATCAGTTTCTTCTTTTTTGTCCATGCTCAAAGTAGAAGTCAGAATTAATACTAGGACAATCAAAATGTAACAAGGTAATGTCATCGGCATGAACAGTAGGTTTTGTATTTACAAAGTCGGGCAAATCATCCATGAAAAGAGAAAACAACATTGGTCCCAAAATGGTCTATTATTACGTATGATTGCTGAATGTTTGGAAGCAATTCAGTATTGTTTACGAAATCGACTCCAGGGGAGCGAAAGCGAGGATTTGTTTGTAAGGGATGAAAATCCTCTATTATTTTGGAAAGCAAATGAAAAACTGTACCCAACTTTGTGCAAAGTCGCTCGCAAAGTGCTGGTAATCCAAGCATCAAGCTCGCAAAGTGAGCGCGTTTTCAGTGATGCAGGGTTGACCCTGACCGTGCCTCGAAACCTCTTAAAGTCTAAGCATCTCGAGGAGTTGGTCACCCTTAAGTGCTCTAAAAGCAGGACTATGGTAATTTCGCAATTCACATGTTGGCATTTACACTTTGAGTTTTGTGTTTTTGAATAAATTTGATACAGTCAAAAGTCAAAAGTCAAAAATGTTTATTTCCAAGAACATTGGAAAACAGGAGCATGTGTGCTCACATACATAAAAAACATAGTTTGATGGCAGAAAACAGCGTGTGGTCGGTGTTGTTAAAATATATTCTGAACAGGAAGGAGAGGAGAATTGACGAAAATAAATTTCCAGATATCATATTTATTGATTAGTGATTTCCTTAGTTATCGTTCGCAAGTCGTTTGCTTTTTTGAGAAACCTCGCGATGGATTTTACCAGTTTTGGAGTTAAAATATTCATCAATTTATTGAATTCTGTTGTATTGCTACAGTTGCATAACAAAGGCGCTGTTTCTTGTCGTAAATTTTGATATAGTGAGCATTCTATCATGAAATGATACAGAGTCTCCACTTTCGAATTATCACATAGCTCACATAAACGCTCTTCATATCGCAGTCGATTTCCGTAACTGCCAGTTACGAAATCTAATTTATGATTTTTTGTTCGAAATTTTAATAATATATTGATGTCATTGTATTCAATATCAAAATTCAGATATGATTTCATAGTATTCTCAAAACCACATAATTCTAAATAATTCAGGCCAGAATGACTATCTTTTACTGTAGATATCCATTTTTCTCTAATGTAATGGGTCACTCGATTTTTTGCAATTCTCAAATATTTTCCTTTGTCAGCCGTTACCTGTTCGTCCCATAGATTTGTCAGGCTGAGTTTTGTAAGTAACTGCCTTATTCGCCAGCACCAAGTATATCTACTATCATGACCATCTGAAGTCATATTGAGATATATTGCGTCATATACTTCTCTTATCAAACTTCTTTCATTTCTCGTAATTATTTTTATCCAATAACACATAGCTGCCTTCGAGAAATGAGCATCCATAGGACATATTCCAAATTCCCCAATGAGACAATAATTGGGTGTAGTCTGCTTTAGATGGTAATATCTTTTGTAAAATTGATATTGAATTTGATCTAAACTTTTTAAATTATTAAAGAAACAGAATTCGGCACAGTACTTCATTTTTGATAACGTAAGCATCTCAAATGTATTCTTTAAAATATCTCCAGTAACTTGTCCAAACTCTTTTAGCTGTTTAGCTGCTAGATAAGAGGCTTGCTTTCCCTTAGTTGTCAATTGTTCCAAATGAATTTTGTTACTTTTTGATATCCACATTCCTAAATACTTATATTTGTCAACTACTTCTATGGATGTCAATTTTTCATCAAGAACGATGTCAATTCTGTCTATTTTAGTAGCTATATTGTGAGTCATGATTTTAGTCTTATCATAATTAATGCTAAGGCCATTATGTGTACAATATTTGTAAAGAAATTTAAATTGACTTTTCAAACCATGCATGCTTTCGCTCATGACCAATATGTCATCCGCATATATGACTGATGACATTTCCAAATCAAATAGTCTTACTGGATCAATCGTGTCTTTGTTATCATTTAAGATATCAATAAAGTCATTTATGTAAATACTGAATAAAGTTGGTGATAGAACATCTCCCTGTGGAATACCATTTTCAAGTTTAAAGGATTGTGTTTCTTTGCCACAATGTAAAATTTTGTATTCTTTATTGATAATGGTGCTTATGATCAATGACAAAATTTTACTTTCGGGCATCAAACTTTTTAACTTATCAGTCAATCTTCTTTTCGGAATGGAATCAAAAGCCTTCGACAAATCAACGAAACATAGAAATAATGGTTGTTTTATATTCTTATAAATTTGCATAATTTCCTTGATAATCAGCACGTTATCCAATGCAGAACTTCCCTTTTTAAAACCGGTTTGGTTCTTCTTAATAACGTTATTTTCCATTAACCAATTGTTGAGTCGCATATTTATAATTCTCGTCAGAATCTTCTCTATGCAGGATGATAGGTTGATATATCGATATGAATTTGGATCAGCTCTATTTCCTTTTTTGAATATTGGTGTAATCCAACTACTTCTCCAAGGAATTTTATCAGCATTGTTCAGTACATAGCTATACAGCGTTTCTAGAGTATCAATTGTCTCGTCTTCGCATATCTTTAATGCTTCATAAGTTATTCTGTCAGGGCCACTTGTTTTCTGTGACTTGGATTCTTTAAGAGCATTTACAATTTCAGTTTTTGTAATTCTATTATTCAGATTATCAGCATTTACTTGGCCTTGCAATATTTTTGGTAAACTGTTGTAAGACAAACATGTACTACTTGATACCTTTAAGTCATTAGCTACAATGTAGGAATAAAAATCTGAAGCCTTTAATACACATTTGCGGTTAGTTTTTTTAACAGTTTTATTTTCATTTATCAGTTGCCAATATTCTCTATGATCATTATTTTTTCTTGCATTTCTTAAATTTCTTAATTTCTTTATCTTTTCCAATCTTCTATCCGCTTTCACTTTTCTATTTAAGATTCTTTTACTTTCCATTAGTCTACATAAATTTTCAGCTGTTGGGAATTTTTTCCATTGAGAAACATTCTTCCTCTAACATTTTCTAAATTTCCGTGTTTCATTTGAAAGAACAACTTTTCGAGTTGGCTTTTTGACATTTTTTATGCAAATCGAATTAATGTTGCTTAGTTCATTATAGATATTTTCAACCGAAAGATCGTTTTTCAAAATTTGTTTGTTTAGACCTTTACATCTTTCAATAAACTTTTTATGGTTAAAGCTATTTTTCATATCGCTTTTCCATTTATGAGGTTTGATTACTTTGGTATGATGGCAATCCTGATCAGGTTGATGATTTTGTTTCTCAAATTCTGATATCAATTTTATTTTTAATTCTATTATCATTGGAGAGTGATCCGTATATGGAACCGGTTCCATTATTTGAAAGGAATTAAGATTATTTACCATTGATTCCGATATAAGAAGAAAGTCAATTACTGATTTACGTATCTCGTCATTTTGAGTTCTATAATAAGTGCATCTACCCTCAGAATTATTTTCTAACCTACCATTCGCAATTATCAAAGAAGTTTCATTACAAAAGTTAATTAAATGTCGGCCCATCGGATTTATCAAAACGTCATCTGACTTTCTTTCTGGAAGTGTACAAGTGACATAGTTTGTTTCATTGCCAATACGACCATTGAAATCCCCGATCATTATTATGTTTTCCATTCTAAATTGGATCATGTATTGCTTAATATTTTCATATATTTCTCTGTCTTTGTATTTTGAATCTCGGTTATCTACATAACAAACAATCAGGAATATATGTTTTAAATTATTCCAATGAGTACTTTTTAATTTGAGTATTTGGAGATTTCCTTTTTCTTTAATCAAACTTTCAATATCTAGCATTGAAATATCATCAGTTTCTTTTATATATATCGAGACACCTTTTATATTTCTCCCGCGATTGATGTTTCTATTGGCTATTGTATGAAGACCGTAGCAATTTTTAAGCACCGGTTGAGCTTGGATAAGAGTCAAATGTGTTTCTGTTAGACATATGATATTAGCTTCCTGAATATCATGTAAAAAATCCTCATTTTTTATTTTATCCTCATTTAATCCATTAATATTGACATAGAATAATTCTATATTAGCATGCTTTGTCTGTTTCTTTTCAGCATCAGTTTTTTCCTCCTCTCCTTCCTTCACTTCATCAAAAATAACGGTTATTATTGTAATTAGAACGTGTTGAATGATTTGTGTAGCTGTTATCGTTTGTTCTATAATGAGTGTTTTGTTGTTGATATTGGTTGGGCGACAATGGTCTTATTCTTTCTTCAGGAAATTGATCATTTTCTCTTCGATAATTTCTGCTCTCATAAAATTGATGTTGTCGTCTTCCGTGTGGTCTTTGATCATGATATGGATTTCTTGGGTATCTTCTTTCGTTAGCCCACTCATAATTTCCATCGTGTCGGAAATTTCTCCACTGTCTTCTATATGGCATTGTTCTTCTATGAGTATGCTGTCCAGGATATCTTCTTGGTTGTGGTCTCATGTTGTAGTTGTTGTTAAACCAGCAATTCCACGAGAGGTGCCCACGTCTACCGCAAATGTAACATGACTTGAATTTCAAAGAACTTTGGTGTTGAGGCGGTCTTTGATGAGATGACCGTTGATGCAAACGTTGAACTTCCTGCTGGTTAACTCGATCTGCTTCAATAGGACGTTGTTCTGCTTGCGGAGATTGGCTTGATGTTGTATTTATTGGTATGAATTTAGGGAAACTGGACTTTGGTGGGCTTACTCGTACCGTTCTGAAGCGTTCTTCGCGTATTGCGTTAACCGTTGAATGAATTTCATTGATGTTGTCGCCGATTTTTCTTATTTTCATATTGATTTGCTTCAAGTAATATTCTGTGTCTTCAACGTCATCGTCTTCTTTATTTGTACAATCTTCTTCGTCAGAGTCTTCGCTTCCATTGTCTTTCTTTTCTTGGCTTTTATTTGCTTCTATCCTTCTCGCATCGATTTCCGCCAACCGCATCTGTATGATTTCTGCTTGTAAGTTACTAATTTCTTCATCCTTTTTCTTCATTTCTTGTTCATAAGTATTGATTGATGTCAGCAAATCTTCTCTTTCTCGATGATGTCTTTGCTTCATTCTATCGAATTCGGCTTCACAATCTAGTTCTTCTTTGCTTTGTTGATTTTGATGTGATTCATTTTGTTTCGCTATGTTCTGGATGTCAGTAGGATAAATTTTGAACATACAAGTGTCACAAGTATATATCCGTTTTGTTTTTATATACTTAATAAATTCATACGATGGCAGTTTCGTACAATAGGAATGGAAGAGCAAATCACACTTTTCACAAGTCACATGAATGTCCAATTCCGAAATAGAATCTCTGCAAACCCCACATTGGCGATCGCTAGGTTTTGACGGAGACACTGGTTGCAACATAATCATTATGAAATTTCACAAAAGTTAGCGGAAAGATCAGAAGATTTCTATGTACAATAACAATAAAATATGGCAAAGTCGAACAGTTTGATGTCTTACCTACTGTCTAGGTAAATCAATACGAAGTTGAATAGAAAGTCTTCGGACAGTTGGAGTGAAATTGTTGCTTCACAAAGGCAGTGAAGTCAGCTCACCAAAATCAACACAATAGGGGTTCTCTACTATATAAAAAAATTGCTACAAAAAAGGAAATAATCAGAAAACAACAGCAAAACTAGCACCAAAAGACTGCAAGCACAATAAGGACTACTACGATATCAAAAACTAAGGGAAACGATTACTTAAAACTTTGATTACAGTGAAAATTCGACAATAGACGAGAGCTATAGAAAATACGACCGCACGCTAACACGCTAATTATATAGCTAATTATACAGTCGGATATTCCATTTTCCATGTATACTATTGATGCATGTACATGATTGTTGGCCAATGCAGTAATTTTTGCAATTACATGTCTCTTGATTGATTGATCATCATTGATTGAGCTGAGTCAAAATGGTGACAATTTTTCAATGCAGTAACATTCTCGAACTAATGCCGGTACATGTACTAGTTTTCAGTTCATTCAAGGAGTTACACAAAAATAAGCAATGAGGGACATGTTGTCTAAATCCATGCACTTGGAAAAGGTCACCGGTAGACCAGTACCGGTACCGGTAGCCAAAAATGCTACCGGTTCCATCTCTGGGATATACCCAAGCATGATGATCCCCATTGTTAGTATGCACTGTAAATCGCTGAATACGAAAATTACATACAAACATATACCAAAATCACATACAATTTGAAACTAACATCTGATACGAGATTCTGGTATGTCTACAGAGATCTGGTATGTTTTTCAAACGACATCTCACTTACTTTCGTATGTGATTGGCATGTAGCGATACGAACTAGTCTATCTGTGATTGGCTGTTTTACACTGAAATACGAATTGTTGGTATGTTTTATATACGAGACCCGATGCAAATTCATCCTCATTCGTATGCCTCTGGTAGGTGTTTGATATGTGCAGCTTTATGTCACATAGCAAAATCTATATAAATGTATTACATACTACTGTCAAATAACTTTTTTCGGTAATACCAGTCGTGAATTTTTTTTGTTTGATAGAGTGATGTTTGAGTACATTAGATTTATTGTGAATTTTATGCTCCAAGAATATGTCGTCGATGCTACTTGTCTTGCAACATTAACAGGACGTTTATTTAACTCTACTTTCTGACCCAAGTTGATAAACATAATTTCATTTAAACGATATCTTTCGTGCAATCATGTTGACTTATATATCTCAAACATAACTATTTTTCCGTTCATGAATTATACTGTGCTTTTATTTCAGATTGATAATATGCTTAATTCCAAAATTACATAATGCATAATTGTTGATGGTTGAATACTTGTTTATCATTCATGAGATGCCTAGGACTCACGTGTATTGAAATCGAATTCAATATTGAAAGTGTGACTCTTGAATGTCATTATCTCACTACTTACAAAGCAGTAGTAGCATTAGTGTGATCTTTATTGACAAAAGGCCCTAAATCAACATACTTTGGACATGATTTATGCTTTCTTTTAACATTGTGCTGGTATGGATTTAGCATGTAAAGCATACCACATTTGAAATAACATGCAAAAAGCATACAAATATATACCAAGAGAATCAGAAATATACCAAAATATATTTTGGTATGCATCCTTCGTATGTGATTGGTATTGGGCGATTTACAGTGTGCCTATAATTCTTAATCTCACGGATTTGGCCAGCAGCAATATTTTTTAATATCTGTATTTGCGAATAGAAACATGAGAAGAACATCACATGAAACACAAATGCTTGTAGCAAATGCGAGACCCAACAATGAGTCAAACTTAAGCATCTTCAATTCAGGGCTACCATTCTATTCAAGTCTTATCGCATAACATAATATGATAATTTTCTTTTTGAATTCTTCATCAGAAATTTTTCAATATTTGCATGCACTTCCTGGCTAAGTCGCTAGGCTGACTTCTACAACCTAATTTTACTAGTCATCTGATTTTTATAATAGCAGAGAGGTCCTCACTTACGTCTCATTTCTCATCTTTTGAGAGGCATTTTACCTGCAACTTGTCCAATTATAAATACCTACTCGGTGTAATTCACTTACTGAGAGAATATCGGTTAACTTCAGATGATAAAGTCCTGATGAAATGGCGGATAAATTATATTTTCCTTTTAGATTGTTCTACAATGACTTGTAGCTAACAAAAACTCAGAACTAAAATTAGCCAACGATAAATTATTTGAAAAATATATTGTAATATGTAAAATATCAAAGTGTGCAGCCAAAATTGTCAAGCAGGAAGCAATTAATGAGTTGCAAGAAAGTTGGGAATATTGCAAACAAAGAAAAACTAAGAAAAAACACCAGAAAGATTAAAAATAGCTTTCAGCGATGTCTTTCTTGCATGTACGCTTAAATGACTGGACTGAATTCGATTGAACTTGATCCGTGGCATCTTGAAATGCAGTAGTTCAGCATATACTACTTGTGAATGATTGCCGTGCACTTGTTGATAAGATGAGTCATAGAGACCTCGCGGAATCTATAATTTTACAATCGAATGCCATGGTACTACCTAACGACGCCCCATAAACACACTGCGGAAAATTTACGCATCTTTCCGTCGATTATGGTATATATAGATTCTGAAATAAATTATGTACTTTAGTTATTGCGCAATTGCTACGTAGATTTGGCCGAATACGCGTGTGGTTCTAAATACACTCATTAATGCACTCACATGACTAAAATAATCCGTCACTGGCCATTTACCAAAACTTATGTAAATATAGCGTGAGGTCAACCACATAAAAATTCGTAATTGTTGCGAAAAATAATTGTCAAAATGAAGTCAATGCAACGTAAGTTGCTTGCTGGTGGTACTTCAAGATAGGCAACACTCTGTCGGGTGTCTGATCTGTATCTGATTTGATCCTCAACAGCTCTACTAACCTTTGCTTTTGTTGTAAAACTGCAACGAACTTGATTATCGGATTTCCATTGTCGCATCGTTCATTTCCAGAAAAGCGTTACCTCTCTACCTGCTATGGATCACGGACTGCATCTGTTAGGAAAAAAGATAATGCATGGCAAATATACATGACCGAACCTACTAAATCCGCTAAATTTCTCAAGGTACAAGCGATGAGAATCTCTAAAAGTTCCGGTAAATATAAACGGTTTCTGAAATCTGGGAAAATGGTTATGTCTGGGAAAAACGGTGACTGGGTCACACTTAGAAAATGCGTTGGTGAAGCTGGGTGCACTATTGAATCTGAATATCGAATTAACTCTGGTCAACCTAACCTAAATAGTAAGGATTGCTTCATCATCTCTGCTGGTAGAGACAAATGCGTGAGCGTGGATGTGGATATTAAAAAAGAAAAAATGAACTGGGATGGATGGCTAAAAGTAGTGCCAGTTGGCACGACAAAGTGTCAAGACTTCATGCTTGTGAAACAGTTCTTAGTGATTGGTAAGTTTTTTGAAACTGATTGCTTTGCTCACGCTTTCTGTGTTTTGTTAATTCCCTTTTAATGATTCCTAGCTATAATTGACATTTGAATATTAATTGTTCTCATCACGATTCTAGTTAACAAATAGAGTGAAGGCCTTCAGAATACATAAGCAAGGCGTCGAGTGGGAACGCATCTGATTGCGCTAACAAAGCGGTCAGGTTTTGAGCTTAAGCAGTTTGAAATCTCTCTCAGCATTATGGAGCCTACGATTGTTAGACTACATGTAGGCTACTTTCCCAGTTATAGCTGACTACAATACTACTTCTACAGCTGCAGCAGTAGTCACATTTATGTACTTTTTCAGAACATGGTGATGATTGATTAGTTAGTAATTATCGGTGTTAGCCTTTTTTCAGTCAGGCAGTTACGTTTCCGAGTTGACATGACATTGATATTTGAAAATTACCCATGCTTTCCATTTAGATCGCCCAGTTATTCGCCATTCTTGCCAAAATCATAAATAAAATGCAGAATGAATGAAAATGGGTGATTATTCCAAATGATAGCAATCAATAATTAAAGAAAATTTAAGTGTAGGGCCTAAATTTTTACATGTCATACAGAAGAAATTTAAATAACTTATCAAAAGTTCACGAACGATTTTGACCACTCACGCATCAATCCTAGCATGTTTGCTGCGCTACGATAAAAAACTAGCATGTATTTCGAATTACCGCATTTCCTTTAACAAATGACACCCATTGATGAACAACACACCTCCTATAATATCAAGAAAAGTAGAAAATAATGACAGTACAGTACGTATATCTTCCATTGTGCCAAAAAAACAAGGACATGTTCGCCGATGTCAAGCGGCACTGGAATACTCAATAATATTGCACTGTTTGTAGTCCATTCATTATGATAGAAGAAGTCACATGATAAAAGCATCACACTCAGCCTCACACTCTAGTAGTATCTATTTTTTTCTCGTCTGAGGAAAGGTTTTGGAAGCTTGAGTCTTTTCAGAATTTACATACGGATTACAAACGATGGCACTAACCGAGCAGCAGCAAAAGATGTTGCAAGTGTGTGCAAATAACTGCATAAGACGCTTCTGTGGTGTAGGGTTGGTGGAGAAACGAAGAATGACGGAGCTGAAGGAGAAAGAAGGATTGGAGAAAGCCGTGACACATGAAGTGGTGGAAAGGAAATTGTGGTAGTCATGGCATGTGGTAAGGATGGGGGACGAAAAGGTAGTGAAACAAGTGGGAGAGATGGATGACAAGAACGGGACCGGCCAAGAAATCAAGAAAATCCTGTAAAGCACCGAAGAAGACTGGAGGACTTGGAAGGACAAGGCGAAGGACATATTGAAGTGGCGGCAAATTGATAAGGACACGTCAAAGGAGAGCTAGATTAATCAATCATTTACTCAGTTAAAATCTTAATCAATCAACTTTTTGAGGCTAATCATAATCACAATCATAATCAAGGTTTTGAAAATTAAATCAACCATCAATCATAATCAAAATCACTAATTAATCAGGAAATTTGATTGAATTTGATTTTCATCATCCAAAAGTCAGTTAAAATCTGGGGCTTTTTCAATGTAAGGTCCCTGACCTTGCTAACTTAACACTAGAAGACCGAAGCGCGTCAATTGACGCAAAGTCAGTTCATTTTTCATGTTTTTAAGTTACACTGTGACATTTATCCAATGAAACTTCCTGACTTTTAATATTTTCCTTAGTTCTTACTATTCTAAAAGTAACAGCCCTCTCGGACATCTATTTGACATAGAAATCTCTTGACTTCCTAGAAAGCCTGAGTGCGTCAATTGACGCATTGTATTCCTAAAGTCGGATAACACAGTATCAAGTTTTCTTATAGCTATGCAAAGCGTTAAATTAAACTCCAAAGCAATCCTTTAGGCGTCATCAGTCAACTGAAAACGCAATAGATTCAATAGATATCTAATGTCAGAGCGGCAACAAGCATCCGCATAGATATATTGAGAGCAATCTTTGTGTTTATGAATGAATTGCTTGCAGCAATATATAATTGTCCTCTATCTGTGTCAGAATTTTGAAAATGATCGATCAATAATAAAATGTTCATTTCAAGCACTTTAGCGTCATTTGACATACAAGGAAAACAAATGGCTAGACGAGCAAAACATTCCGCTTTGAGAGCTTTACAATTGCTGCAAGATCTCAATACAGACGATAGTGACAACGGAGACGATGAGAATGAAGCAATCCCAGCTGAAAACATTGTTGACCAACGTGACGTCGATGAATCCTGCAGTAGTAACGATGACTCCATTGATGATATTCCGCCGTTATCTCAGCGAATACCCGGAACAGAAATCGATAGTGAAGGTGATACTGACAGGCCTACGTCCGCAGCCAGTCTCGTTGGAAAAGACGGCACTGTCTGGAACAAACTTGCTAATTCTCCTTCAAGCACAGGTCGGCGTGATGCCCAAAATATTTTACGACGTCAACTAGGTCCAACGTCATATGCAACTTCACGTATTAGTGATCCCTTGTCCGCTTTCCGCTTATTGATCAATGAGCCGATGCTACGAAAAATTTGTAAATACACAACATCAGAAGGTCAGAGATTCAAATCCGATTGGAAAATTGACCCATCTGAATTAGACACTTTTTTGGACTTTGGATTACTCGCGGCATTTTGGGATGCAAGAATCTTCCTCTTCGAGAATTTTGGTCCAAACAGTGGAGAAATGTACTGTTTACCGACCATATGAGCAGAGATCTGTTCATAGAGATCAAACGCTTTCTTCGCTTCGATGATAAGACTACGAGAAAATCAAGGACAGAGAACAACAAATTTTGCTTGATTTCTGATCTTTGGTATGATTTCATAGATAGATGCCAGATTTCTTTCTATCCATCTGAGTATCTAACTATTGATGAACAGCTTCTCCCATGCAAAGCCAGGTGTGGATTTCTTCAATACATGGCCAATAAGCCAGATAAATTTGGCATCAAATTTTGGTTTATGGTGGATCTTCAGACCAAATATCTATATAACGGTTTCCCATACTTAGGAAGAGACTCAACACGTGTTGACAGTCTTTCTACTGATGTTGTGATGAAGTTACTAAAACCGGTAGAAGGAAATGGACACACCATTACAACTGATAACTTTTTCACTAGTCTTTCATTGGCTAAACAACTTGCAAGCAAACATACTTCGATTATCGGTACTGTCCGATCAAATCGACGAGAGCTGCCTCCATTGGTCCATGAAAAATCATCTTTGCATCATACCGATGTACTCAAGAATGCCGATTCATCAGCAACATTGACTTTTATCAGTGCGAAAAGAACAAAGAAGTTACAATACTAAGCACTCTTCATCATACAGTGACTATCCCTACTGCTGACAATCAGAAGTGCAAGCCTGAGACAGTTTTACTATACAACGCAACAAAATCGGGAGTCGGTGTCTTAGATCAAATGTTGCGCCTGTATTCGGTGAAGCCAGCGTATCGAAGATGGCCAGTTCATGTGTTCTCAAATATTATGGATATCGCTTTAGTCAATTCTTGGGTATTGTACAAAGAGGTGACTAAGACCAACATGAGTCGACGCTCATATATTCAAGAAGTGGCAGAGCAACTTCTCAAAAGCAAGTCGAGGAAAAAACTCGAAAACGAGCACTGGCCTTTGACAACAATCAAAGAAATGTACGGCAAAGATTGACATGCTCATCTGGTGAATGTAACCGCAATCGTACCTTAGATCGGTGTCAGGTTTGTAACCGCCCAGTTTGCGGACGTTGTACAATTCGAATGTGCAATGAATGCAAGTAAGTAATCCGGATGTTCATATGATTCTCTATTAGTTCTGTTTGTGAAATATGAATCCATTTGCAATTCAAATTATTGATCATGACTTTTATTTTTTCAAATTGGGAAATAATGCTAAGTGTTACTTGCGAAGTGGGAATTTTATGGTTTTTAATATTCTAACTCAGTAGTGTTTACGCATTTCTAAACTAATCTGGAATGGATCCCTACCATATAGAAATTATTAATTACTTCATTATTTATTGCAAAAGTATCTCATATAGCCTACTTATATCATACTCGTAGTTTTGACCGATATTATGATTATGATTTTAGAAATGCGTCAATTGACGCACTTCAGGCTTTCTAGTAAGATTGAAATTTCAGGTCTTTTAGTGTTAAGGCTAGGTACGTAATGTCATGCTCCCTTATTCAGGTGGATTAGCGGATTACAATTTCAAGGTATGGCAGTACCGCTGAGAATCTAATTGAATAACAAGCAATTCATAGTCTCTTGTTGTTACGTGGTGGAAAACCTATCTTACCTAACAGAATGATTCTACATCATGAAAGGAATGAAAAAACTTAAGGTACCTTAGGCTGGTGGTATCTTGCCTGGTTCAATCTTAGGTGGCAAAACTTAAGGTGAAGAGCAAGGTATTGAAGAGTAGGTGTAATCTCGATTTTATAACTTCCGATGATTATCAAACATTGCATGATGCTCAGCAGAATTTATGTAATGCCTTAATTGAATGAAAAGAGAGTCTTTTTCATGATGTAAGGTAGGTTTCTGTTATAAAATGCATCATTGACTGAAAGTAGTGATGAAAATTTTGGAAATATTGGAAAATTATGGAAAAGTTTGGAAAATTTTGAATTTTTTGATAGACCTAATTTGAGCGCTTTCACTGCCGAGGCAACTGCGTACCAATAAATTGGGTCACTCTTGATTTCATCATTATTTCGATTAAATCGATCGTAGCAATACGATTTCCGTCCGCGGATTTTTTAACATTCCTTTGCCACCAGTGGCTTGTACTTTAGCATTTTTAATTATCACACAGACACCGTTTGGGATAGCGTGAATCTTGCTTTACAATAAGGGTATAATTTCATGCACTGTGAAGGATCTGGAGCAAAAATAATGTACTTCATTTTGGAGTTTGCTAATTGTTAGCTTGAAAGTTTAGCTTTATTATGCTGCGTTGATCATATTGATGTAAATTCTCCATGTGTTGATGAACATGTGATGAAGTACAAGCACACAGTCCACGCAGCATTCATGAGCGACCATATTGGAAGATATAAAGATTGTAAACCCGTGAGATATTTGGAAACTAAAGATATCTGTGATGAGTAAAAGAATATCTATGATAGCTTCAAACATCTGGCGCATTTTGTCCGATATCTTCGTTGAGGATGCACATCCTCCATTTCTAGCTCAGATGATTCAGATAGATCCAAATCGATTTCAGATCTGCCCAAATGAATTTCAGATATGATCCACATGAATTGGAGATCTCCATTTGAATTAAAAATCTTTTCAAAGTTGAGCTTGTGACAGATACCTGAAATTCAGCTAGAGAAATCTGAAATCCATGTTATGTCTGAAATTCATTTGGAAAGATCTGATGGACATGGAAAAGGTGCAGTTGTTACCAAAAGTTAACATACAGAGATGATAGAGAAGTTTTCGGACTTTGAATACTACATAGTCTTTTCAAACGACTATAATAACTCTCCAAAACAAAAGAAAAAACGTCAATCACCGAAAAATAGATTTCAAAATTTTCCAATGGAAAATTCTCCAGAAAATTTTGAAAAAATTGGAAAATTTTCCATTTGCATCACTAACTGAAAGGGTGAGGCTTTAAAGCGTCTGAAAGCCTCAATCATCATCATATTCAACCTACCCAGCGTTCATGATAAAGTGTCTGACCACATTAATAAAAATCACAATTTCGAGCACCTTAATTAATCATAATCTCAGTTATAATCAATGAAGTGACATGAAGTGACTGCTGACTGCGATTTTGATTGTAAATGTAATGCTATATTGTTGTTTTTGTGTATGTGACATTTCCCCCATATCCCTTTTGTGAGGTTATAGGGTTGTTTAAAAAATATAAAAAATGTCATCGTCATCTGATTCTGAATTTGAATCAGATTCTGTGGCTTATAGTATAGCTTCTGATGCCACCGAGCACTGAGTCATATCATGACCAATCACGATCAATTTTTATGCGAGCTCGTCCTTTGGAAGGAAGCAGTGAATACAGCTGCTGCAGCGGTAATTCCAAGAAATAAGTCCCCCGCTGTGTTCATTCGGCGTCAAAACCAACACGTCCAGGCGGCAATGAATAACACAATATTGCAGCAAGAAGACAACTCTTATGGATGCCATTCCGTAAAGGTCATGTGCCTGTATTCAATTTGGAGGAATCTCATATGAAAACCGTGCATTTCAATAAACACAGCCCTGGATTTGGCGCCTCCCTCCTATAAACGCCGCACGTAAAAGTTGGCGATTGTAAGTAAACGACGCGGCGCTTATTAGAGGAAATTTCTGATTGATGCAATCATTGAATTACTTATAAAAACGCATCCTGTACAATGAACTTCCAGTAGTTTTAAGGCAATCTCAAAGTTGCTAAAAGAGTTGTGCTTTGATCACTATTGTGACATATATTATATATTTAGGGTATACCCTCAATTTGCAGCGAAGTTAACTCTAATTCTATTTTTCATTGTTCCCGAGTGACTGATCTTCCTATATTCGTCATGCATGTTAATTTTATAATTACTGATCGTGTGAGAGTGATGTTCGGCCGTATTGTGAAAGTGACCTTTTCCTAGTATGCTCTGAGGATAAATGACAGCATCATATGATGTCTTTATTTGATGATTGATTGTATACTAACGTAGTCATCAGGTGTAAAAGGAAGGGATGCATTGATGGCACAGAAGGGTGCAGATGAGACGGACTGTGTAGACCACATGGCTCTGTCAGACACACTGTGAGGACAGACACACTGTAAACCAAACTGTGCCCAATCTGTGACCGATTAATGCCCAACACATGCGACGTTTGCTACTGCCTTTTATTGACCAAATGTGCCCAAATCGGTCACATTCAACACGGCTGATATGTGACTTAATGCGACTAATATGTTCCCGACACTGCATGACTAGCACTTCTTCCAGTTATTGTGATAATTAAAATCCTTTACTTGTTTAGGTTTTAGAGAGTCGAAGTTGCCTCTAAATTCAATTCAGCTATAAATTATGGTTTAAATGATTCCACTTCCTGGTGGGAAGAAATGACCATACTTTCAATTAAGGAACTTATGGAAAGAACAACAAATATTTGCAAATCATTAGATACATATTCTACTTTCCATTTACTTTTGAATTAACCATCAATGCTTAATTCAGAATGTCTTAGTCAGTGTGTTGCTCAACGCCAACCGCCACCTGATGTTCAAAAACAAATAGATAAGCCGATGTAGTACACCTTATCTATACGCCAATGAAACAATCGATGGCTGTGGCAGCATCTACTGCTGTTTTTACCGATAAAATTGTTTGATTGAATCATCTATACATTGATTCAATTTTGCATAGACTCACTTCTCAGGACATTGCGATTGAAGATTCTATTTGGGAATAGGACGTCATTATGTAATTTCTCCCAGTTTGTCATTCTCAATGTAATAAACAAGCAGACCATTGACATGAAGCTCATTTGTTTCATGCTGTCTAGGCAAAATAATACAACTTCACTTACAACACGATGATACAACTTCCCGGCGAGATCAAGCAAATTAAACGAAGACTTATATGTGTCACATTTTTGAATCACACAATTGTTATCCTGATTAAAACAGTTTTCATTACGACATCATCTTCTTGCCAGTGATATTCTTGAACAAAGCACACCGTATAGTATTCGGAAGATCAATTTGAACTATTCTCAATAGCACTCGCCGCATATACATTATTAATGGTGATTCATCATCGATCAATGTGATGATGTGACGGAAAATGTGTCACAATTTCAAACTTCGCAATCATTATCCTGATTAAAACAATTTTTAATCAAACTATATTCAATGCGATGCATCTGGTTGCCAATGATATTCTTGAACAAAGCGTACAGAAAAGTATTAGGAAAATAATCTTGAATTATTCTCTTTAAGTACTCGCCGTATATGCATAATTTATGTAGATTCATCATCATTCATTCAGCATATGTGACCAAATGTGACCGATGTAACGAAAATACGCGGGCACATTATTGATCACACATTGGGCACAGTTTGATTTACAGTGCAGAAAAGGAAGAAACACATGCAACTCGAAAAAACAGAGATAGAGGAATTATAGAGAATATTTCTCCGAGAGGAGAATGTTAAATTATGTAATATTGCAAAAACCTTCTATCGACTGTCAAATTAAAAACTTTGGAGAAGCCAAGCTCCATTGACAGAAAAGATGTTCATGTATGCGAATCGTAGTGAAAGTAAAAATCCATGACTTTTCTAACCTTTATCATTACCACATTACTTAAAGAAGTTCTTTTCATTTTAGAAGGCCGAAGATTTCCAAGCACAATCGGCAGCTTAAAGCAGTTAACAGGAAGAGTTGGTGGGAAGACTGTAGTGGAAGTGACGTCCAGTACAACAGATGATTTCGTGAAAGATGACAATAGAAAAGCGTTTTGTGATGAGAATGGAAAGGAATACACTTGGAGCGCATCACGACCGAAATTACATGAAGTTCAAGATTTGCCGCGTGGGAAGGAGCAGGATAAATTGAACCGCAACATGGTAATGATTGCAGGCGGTGACCGAAGAACAGTTATGTACATAGAGAAAGTACAATTAGATAACACAACAATAGGTTTAACATTTCTGAAAAATTGAATCACACAGAATCATTTTCCGAAATAATATCACACATTGTTTGGAGCGGTGTGTCCAGAGAAACCTTTGAAACAGATGTTGTGACGTGTCATTCACCGTCTGCCAAATGGCACGAGATGCATCTGCCAAGAATGTAATACAAAAGTAAATTACCCTAAATTATGGATTAGGCTAACATAGTAGTCAATAATAAGTTACAATAAGTAAGCGCAAAAATCGAAAAACACTAAAAAATATAAACTTCCACAACTCGCGCAAGTTAAGCTTTGATTTCTAGCCTTAGAATACTTTTATAGAATATATTTTTTACGTCTGTAGAATACTTTTATTCAAGCAAGATCGCGGCATTCACATGGTGGATGTCATGACTATTCTCATTTCCAAGAGACAGAAGTTTTTTTCATCAATACAGCTTTAGCTTCGCATTATTTCGTTTTTCTTAATAACGACGTATCAAAATGATATTAAATGTCATAAATGAGTGGCGCGCATGTTTCGTCTTCCTGTCAATTCATGTATAATAACATCCTATGATCATCTGTTAAGAAAAAAGAAATTGAAATCATTTTAATTATTGGCCTTTTAGCCATGACAATTTTCCAATATTATCATGCAGCAATTTATCATCTTCAATTGTTTCAAACACAGAATTAGACAGCTCGTCTCTTCTTCTGTTTGATTAAAGGAAACATTGGAACTTGGAATGGTAATAGAATGGCACAATCTGCTGACATAATACCATAGCAATCGAAAAATGAGCAGCCAGTTCAACCTTAAACACGCCAAATTGTGCAAAGTTACAGTGATTGTCATCAACCGGTCACACAGCAAAGAGACACAGACAATGTCAAGCTTTACAGAGAAGTTTGTGAACGCTTTCTCGTGCGCCTGCTAACTTTTTAAATAATGATCGGAGGACCCAACATTATCGAGAAAACTTTTGCGCAATTGTCTGAATTCTTGAAATCTGAATGAATCTTGGTGATCGGAGCATTTTGAAGGAATTCGCAGCAACTCGCAAGACGCACGATTGTTTTTCTTATCTCTGCAAGGCATTGAAAATTTCTTTTTGCCCATTTAGTAAGCTCCTGCATGTGCCATTGATTTAAATCAGTTTGTATTTCTAGCAAAGTGATGCTGTTGAGCAATCCAATTCTGTGGTTTCAAATGATTCAAAATTGTTGCCACCTAACAGCAAAATAAATAATTAATAGCATCCTGTGTCGAATATTCGAGTATTCGCCGTTCAAACATGTTGAAATTCGGACTATCCGAATGCCAAATTCATTATTGCAAAAGTCATTAAATCTAATGGGGAAAACAATTAGGACTATAAAATGTGTAATGGCATACACGAAATTTGGAATAATTGGTTTTCTCACGATAAATGTCCAGCTCAGCTCTACCGTGAACTCCTAAAGAATGATCACTGCTGACGCGTCACGAGATTTTCTTCATTTTCCAAAGAAGGCATGACTTCACATTCTGAAAATCACAACTCGGCCACATGGAAGAAAGGCTCCGTCCGTGCTTAAAGTTCTTCCGAGTATAAACAACGCTAATTTATTCATATAATTTATTATTGATGAATGTATGATCCAAGCATCACTCCTAAAACGACTTCGAATATTTTCACAAGTCTAATTTGTCCAGATTTGATATTAGCATATCTATCTGTCAGCAGTACATGTACAACATAATGCAGATTTATCATCATTTAATGAAAAGTGACTCTGTAGCACGCTATTACACGCAAGTATTATAGCAATTTAACTGTATCCCCCCTATGCCCTTCGTCCTTACAAAAGGACAGTGCTCATAATAGTACTTAATGATAAAAACCCTTAGATCTATTGTGTTTGAACTATTAGATGCCTAGCGACCTTTGTCAAGGAATATCATGCCGAAAGTTTAATATTTTATGACCGTGGGGATTAATGGATTATACATCTATTACTTATAATCGCTGACCGCCCAGATCTTTGTCGTGGAGCCGAGATGTAGATATACACGTATATATGCAGGTATTATTGTTGTTATGATTGTATCAATATGATACCAGTTTGGGTCATTACTTTGATTATCTGTTTTTAGCTTACATGTACTTGCATATTGTTGACTTTGAAAATACAGTTGGCATTATTGCAAATTATAAAGTAGGCCTGCAACTCATGAGATAAGTAAATAGTCATAAATCGTTGGCTAACATGAATGAGGATGAATTTGCATCGGGTCTCGTATATAAAACATACCAACAACTCGTATTTCAGTGTAAAACAGCCAATCACAGATAGAATAGTTCGTATGGCTACATACCAATCACATACGAAAGTAAGTGAGATGTGGTATGAAAAACATACCAGATCTCTGTAAACATACGAGAATCTCGTATCAGATGTTAGTTTCAAATTGTATGTGATTTTGGTATATGTTTGTATGTACTTTTCGTATCCAGCGGTTTACAGTGTAAGCACGCTCAACAAATAAAACATCAAAACAGACGTCCCACAAGGAAGAGTTCTCTGCCCCTTCCTCTCTACATGCAAGACATTCCTCTTCCAACCGACACCACACTCAAAACAACGGTCTACATTGACGACATCACCATCACGGCCACTCACTCAAACATGAAAGAAGGCAAAAAGGCATAGATTACTCCAATTCAAATTATAATTTTGCAACAAAAACGTGTAACAGTAATTTTCACCTTATACTATTTATTAAGCCTAATTCCGGAGTTGGAGTTCTATCAAAGGTATAGACTTCCACCTCTAGCCAACGATCTCAAGACGAAGATTTGCCGGAATTAGAACTACATTAGTTACGCCTGTTTATTGACCAATTTGCATGTCTTGATCGCATTGTATCAGTTTTTATGAGTAGCTCTTCCGTTCCTCATCGATTTCATCAATTCTTATCATTTTGATAAGAACGCCAACGGAATGCAAAACTGAAAATTTACTCATTCTTAACCAGCAGTATTTACAATGGCAAGCAACAACGCTGGCAAAAAGTGCGCGACATAATTGCATATTTGACCTTTAATTGAAAACAGCTCTCAAAGACGAATCGATATTCAATTCAAATTATTGTTGTTGCTGTAAAAGGTCAGCGTCATAGAGCAGGGACATATAGGTAGAGTGTTGACTCAAAAAGTATCTGTATAGGCCTACAGTGAAAATTTTTATTTGAAAAAATTCAGTTTTTGCGAAGATTACGTTCCTGCGGTCCGAAAAATTAATTGAGCAGCTAAATTTTTGCCATTTTATATGCTACTGACAGGACTCCCCTATATAAGTAGAATCAAACAAGTTGGATATCAGAAGGAATTAACATCTGTTAACAAGCATCGTAGCTAAGCGGAAATTATGCTGATGTTCAAGGAAATCTAGTGAACGGAATTATAATGGAAGTCTTCATGGAAAAGTCGAGATCTTATTGTGCTGTCGTGGCTGATTTCAATTTTCATCGGCATGATTTTATGATTCACTAAATTTATGTCTCACTTCTTGAATCTGAATAGTGATGTGGACCCATTTACAGTATTGTGCAAATTAATATGAACAAAAGGACATATTTCTTATGTTATCGCTTAATCTTGTTTGACTTGCTTTATTCCATCTTGCATGAATAGAATGAATGACTCATGTACTTGCATAGATATTAACATTTGACCTTTTCACTGCCAGACGTAGGTGTTCAATGCAACATTGACGCAGATAATTGATTTTGAATTCAAAAGTTCAAATTCCGCAAAATAGCAAATTTTGGCCTTTCTCACAAAACTTGGGTAGAATTTGACTTTTGAATTTGAACTTGCTACTTTTGTCACTAATCACATTTTATCTCTGTCAATAGGCATGGACATCTCACCAGAGACGCGTAGCAAGATTGTGACACTCAGACAGTACACGAAAATGACTCGACGCGCTATCGCATCTGAATTCTCGGTTTCGCCTGGTGCAGTAAATAATATTTTGAAATTACATCAAAATAAGGACAGCCTTCAACCCCGACGCATTGGTAGATGTGGAAGAAAAAAGACGACAACACCACGAGATGATTAAAAGATTATCAGGATGAGCAGACTCAACTCAAGAATGACAAGTCATGAGCTTGAGGGCGAAATTGAACATGCCGGGCACAGGTGGGTAAGATGAAAAATAATCGAAAAAAATATACCAGACTTGAGACTTGGCAGGATGACTAAGCATATTACGGCTAATAATAAGCTAAATTTTTAAAAAAATCCTACGAGCAGTTTTTGAGAAAATCGCAAAAAACGACTTTTTTTCATACTACTTATAAGTGATTAATTGGTTGTATAAGACAAAAAAATATACCAACCTCCAGTCTTGCACCCTTTTATCTAGATACAAAATAGTGCTCTATGAACAATTTTGAAGGAAATCGTACGAGTAGATCAATCGCAAATAGGTGATATACATAACATTTTTGATTTTTTGCATATAAGTAGTATATAGGCTGGAATACCAAGTTAAAAAAATATACGCGATTTGATATCATGTGTCTATGTCGACAATGACTCAAATACGATACATATTCACTTTCAAGCGATTTGTACGAGTAGTTTTTGTGAAATCATACTTTTTTCGTAAAAAATATTTTTATCAGTAGTATATTTCGAGCATTTAGTATACCCCTTTAAAAAAATATACCAACCATAGAAATCTCATAAATTGTTATTGTATGTATGAATTATGCCTCTTTCAATATTTAGCAAAATCCTACCAGTACTTCCTAAGATATTTGATGATGAGTGACAGGTATTTTAGTGATATGAATAAGAAAACGATTGAATTTTTCTGAGTATATATTTCCTGATAATCATTATACTTTTGCAATTTACTCTATGGATTTCGTTTGCACGAACGTATGAGTTAGTCCATATAGTACAATACCGTCAGTCTTCCTAACGTTACTGGAATTGGTGGAGCCCCTAAGAAGGTACTGATAACTTCTCCTAAACAAGTTTCACTGGAAACACGATCTCTCCCTTTGCGAAGTTTGATTGGTTTGAAGACCATTTCATCCACCATATCAAATAACACTCTAAAACAGTTGAATAAATGCACCGGTGGCTCCAAACTTACCGGTATTCGATTTCCTAACATCAAGGAGATGTATTCCGATCGAGATGCTGCAATTGGACGGTTTTTCGCTTCCGAAACCTTATACCTGGAGGTGTCGAAGGAACTGGTTGCGAAGCAGGTGATCATTTGTACCGATATTGCTGATCTGATACTGAATTGGACCTCCTCAACTGATGAAGAAGAAAATGGAATTTCCCTGAAGATCAGTGTGGACCACGGTCAAGGGTTTCTGAAAATTGGAGCTCAAGTTATTGGCAAGCCGGATTATTCTAATTCAGTTTCTGACTTTCTGTTATTGTGTGTGGCTGAGGTGTCAGAATCCAGACATAATTTGTTATCGTTGTTGTCTTTGCCACCTTTTGTGAAACTGTTCGAAAACACAAGGTTCACTATATTACTGAGCGCTGATTTGAAATGTCTCCAGCTTCTCTCTGGCATCTCAACCGGAAATGCCAAATATCCTTGTGTGTTTTGCGACTGGAGGAGTGGCGAGGGATTCTCTGAAAGAGAATTAACCCTGCGCACTGGACTTGACCACCAAGAACAGCTCCAACGCTTCAAGACCGAATTTTCTGGCAATTTGCTCCGAGCCTCAGAATGTTTCAATTGCATCGATGAATCGTATTTTGAGGATCAAGCCCTGAATATTTACAAATGTGCATTCCCAATTCTTCATGTCACATTGGGAATCGTCCAGAATCTTTTTGAAAAGATGACTGCATCTTTGTCCGAAGAGGAAGAACAGGAAGTTGAACTTATCCTGAAACAAATCGATGCAGTGCGATCACCGTATCACGGAAACGCATTCGAAGGCAGGGGCGCACACGCTATTTTGGATAATTTGGATAAGTTTCCCGTGTGTGTCACTCGTACCCTCTGCTTACAATGCGTTGAAAAGTTACCGTACATTTCTGTTGTTGTGTGGCGGAATTCGTCGCCAAGAAGGATGGCTGGATGCAGCAGTTGATTTTCAAATTGCATTTCAGCAGTCCGGTTTGAAGCCATTCTTGAAAGTTCACATGATTTCCCATGTCCAGGAATACTTGGCCATTATCGATAGCTTTTGCACATTCGAAAACCCCGGTTTAGCTTGGACATGCGAGCAAGCTATTGAATCCTCTCATCACCACTTCAAAGAGGTATGGGATATTCAAAAGCTCCCCAAAATCGAAAAAACCCCTTACTCTTGACGGTTATCGATTTCAATTACGTTCGATATTTTACCTGCTTTTCGGACTAAGTGAAAGTAGAACACTGCTCCCCGATGAACTGTTTTGTATACAATTACGTTTATAAAGTATTGATATTTTTGTGTTATTGTTCACACCCACATGCTTTTTATCGATTTGTTATAATACTCGATATTGTACCACAGTAACGGTATTGTACTATATGGACTAACTCATACGTTCGTGCAAACGAAATCCATAGAGTAAATTGCAAAAGTATAATGATTATCATGAAATATATACTCAGAAAAATTCAATCGTTTTCTTATTCATATCACTAAAATACCTGTCACTCATCATCAAATATCTCAGGAAGTACTGGTAGGATTTTGCTAAAAATTGAAAGAGGCATAATTCATACATACAATAACAATTTATGAGATTTCTATGGTTGGTATATTTTTTTAAGGGGGTATACTTTTTAAGGGGGGTGATAAAAATATTTTTTACGAAAAAAGTATGATTTCACAAAAACTACTCGTACAAATCGCTTGAAAGTGAATATGTATCGTATTTGAGTCATTGTCGACATAGACACATGATATCAAATCGCGTATATTTTTTTAACTTGGTATTCCAGCCTATATACTACTTATATGCAAAAAATCAAAAATGTTATGTATATCACCTATTTGCGATTGATCTACTCGTACGATTTTCTTCAAAATTATTCATAGAGCACTATTTTGTATCTAGATAAAAGGGTGCAAGACTGGAGGTTGGTATATTTTTTTATCTTATACAACCAATTAATCACTTATAAGTAGTATGAAAAAAGTCGTTTTTTGCGATTTTCTCAAAAACTGCTCGTAGGATTTTTTAAAAAATTTAGCTTATTATTAGCCGTAATATGCTTAGTCATCCTGCCAAGTCTCAAGTCTGGTATATTTTTTTCGATTATTTTTCATTTTACCCACCTGTGCGGGGTATCTATTGACAGCTCAACTGTGCGTCGACGGTTGCTCGCGGTTGGGAGGAAAGCTCGTCGACCACTTAAGAAATCCATATTAACAGTTAAAATGAGGACAATCCGTTTGAAGTGGGCCAAGCGTTATAAGAACTGGACCGTCGAAGCTTGGCGTCGAGTTGTCTTTTCTGACGAGTGTCACTTTGAAGCAAAAGGATATCATTCTCAGTTTGTTCGACGAAGTACCGGAGAGCCGGTTCGGACTGCACGCATGACCCAGTCATTCAAACATCCACCAAAGCAAATGTTTTGGGGGTGCTTCTCATACAAGGGGATGATGAATTCCGATCGATTTGTTCATTTGATTGAAACTCGGATTGTCTCTGAGTTGGAACGAATGCCGAACGCAATTTTCCAACAAGATTTGGCACCGTGCCATACAAACCGAAAAGCCAAAGCTTGTCTTGAAGAGAACAATATTTGCGTCCTCGATTGGCCGGGAAACTCCCCTGATGTATCTCCGATCGAAAATTTGTGGCATATCTGCAAAGCGCAACTGAGAAAGATTGATTGCTCATCGAAACAAAAGATGATAGCAGCTCTTATTAAGGTATGGTTCCATGATGAAAAGATCTCATCAGTGTGCGAAAAATGGGTCGATTCAATGCCAAGTCGTGTCTCAGCATTGCTGAAGGCCAAGGGTGGCCACATTATGCATTGAAAGACAATATTTCATTTTACATTGAAAATAAAATTCAATCATGCTGGAATTCATGTATTTTTACTTTTTTTCACATTAATTTGCACAATACTGTACATCTTTCAAAGTCAATTACAAGCATTGTCTTTGATTATGTGATTTTACTCTACCAGTGGCAGTTTGCTAATGATATGATCACGCTTAAGAAGATTCTCTTGAGGTTCAGTATGAAAGCAATAGCAGCCGATCATGTTGCTAATTTAACGAACATTACCTCCCCAAGGCTGTCATTACACGGCGGATCTGCAAAATAACATCATCCCCTTCTACATTACTACCATGAACACTCATTTAGGTGGTAATTTCTTCAAAACTGCAAAAATTTGCGTATGTCACATTTGGCAACAACTACCAACTATGTCCCCCTTAAGTTCATTTCATAAAATCGAAGGTGTATACATATTGGGGATTTATTGATTTTATTGATGAATTTAAATGCGTTCACCGACTGTAACCATGTGAAGCAATAAAGATATTATTATTATTATTATTAATAAATACGGAATTATCACTCTACCTAATATACTTACTCTGTGGTAGGGTTGTATAAATTACGGTAATTTATTTTTCGGGTAACTTACCGTAAGTTACGGTAATTTATCCGGTAAGTTACGGTAATTTATGAAATATCGGCTCCCTTCACTTATTTATCTGCATATTCTAACTTAAAACCTATTCATCAAGGCAGTTAAACTTCCAAGCTTAGGTTACAATTATTGTAGACCTTCGAAAATGTTATTAAGTACATTTGTAGGCAGCATTAATTGACATCTACAACCCGCATATTGGTCTCCAGCAATTGCTAAAGTAGCATATCCTATTTATTTTTGATTTTTGTGTCATAAAAACTCCACAAGAATTATCCTTTTTTAAGCTGCTAAACATTTTTATGCTACGAATAAGTATCCGCATTATAACTACAACTTTTAGTTTCAAAACCTGTGGGCTTTTACTCTGATGTGTTTATCTACAACGATGTAAATAAGTTTGCTATCAATCACATTGAATAAAAACTATGGCCCTTTTCGAGTTGCCAAATCGATGTGACCTTGGCAACTCGAAAAGGTGATTTGCACTTTTTACATGAACTTCGTCAAGGTCTCTTCGAAATTTTTAGTCGGTCAGAGCTAGATTATTTTGGGAAAACCGGCATTTCTAAGTTTGAAAACAAATTAGTAAATTGCACTTGCGTGTAATTTGTGATTACGTTTCATCCAAAATATTTTGATAAAACCAAAAGTTTAGATTTCTTTGTTTTACTGTACACACTAAAAAAATAACGGGAATATAACGGTAGTTGCCGTTATCTGCCGTTATATATCACTTTTATCCGTTACTTACCCGTTATATGTGTCATGGCAATTGAATTTGCCGTTATAAAAAAATCCCGTGATAATATAACGGCTACAGCCGTTATGATATAACGATAATTTAACTGATGCTTGACAGTTATATTTGAGTCTTAACACATTATGTACTTTTGGCAAAATGATCGAATACAATAGAAACACCCATACCAAATTCCAAATATTTTCAGTATTTGACGAAGACAGTCAATGCCATAATCTGATAACGTTGTAGTTACGGTACACTTATTACTATGTTAGTTAATAACTTATGTGCATCTATATAGGTCTATTTGAGTGTTATTGAAGCAATAATGATATACAAAGCATAAAAAAGATAACATTTTGAGGAACTATAACTCACGCCAATGGATAAAAAAGTTGCTTAATTGATGCGACATTTAACTGAAGGAGCCGATAGTAAATGTTGTGTCCTTTCAGCTTAAATTTGCATCTGCTTTATGAACCGTGTGACGACAACTGTCTTTACTGAAGTCAATGTGGCAACTATGCTCTGATTTTTGCTTTTACCACACGTGAGATCAGTGAAAGACCTTTTGATTCTCTTTGATTAGCTGCAACCAATGTATAACTAATGATTTGAAGTTGTTGACCATACCCAAAGTAAATTATAATTTTGTGAAACTAAATTCAATATGCCCCACGGCCTGGTGGGTATGTAGAAAACACGTGATGTCGCGACGTTTTGATTCTTCATCTTCAGCCCAGAATGAATATGAGATCAGCTCAAGCAAAATATAACATCGGTCATTATCATAGACATGTTCAGAAAATGACAAGTGCACGTGTGTAACTGGCAGGATAGTCTGGGAGGAGAGTGTTAGGTGTGCAGGAAGTGAAAAGTTCTCTCCCCCTCACAGCCATTCATAAGGTTGTGGTTTCCAGTCATCGATTACCGCAACCTTATGAATGGCTGTGAGGGCAAAAGAACCCTACAATTCCTGCACACCTAACACTCTCCTCCCAGACTATCCTGCCAGTTACACACGTGCACTTGTCATTTTCTGAACATGTCTATGATAATGACCGATGTTATATTTTGCTTGAACTGATCTCATATTCATTCTGGGCTGAAGATGAAGAATCAAAACGTCCCGACATCACGTGTTTTCTACTTACCCACCAGGCCGTGGGGCATATTGAATTTAGTTTCACAAAATTGTGATTGATGTAATTGTACAGCTGTATTTTGTTGATGCGTTGCCAATGACTCTAAAATATTTGAATTATCTAAATTTTAAACAAACTATTTATCGAATTTCATGCTAAAATCACTTTGTGTGGTACAATATTCGAATCATCTTCTAAACTGTCTTTGACATGTCACTATAAGACATCAGCTGTGCTGGTATGATTTAAGTACAAGTGTTCAACTGTCATATGAAAGAAAAATATAGATTAGGAATTAGATAAATTAATCAGATAAGGAATGAGTTTCATAGAATCATGTTTATACGCAAAGTTTGTTTCTGCTGAAGAGCTGTCTCTGCCTTGGTACTTGTCAAATGATGTTTAAAAATGTATATCTGAAAACAATGGAACAAGTCTAAAATCTTATGTGACTAAGTCGCTATGTGTATCTTCATAGACATCCGGTTGTACTTGATACCCGTCGTCTTCATACCTGCAGTTGATGCTGCAAATGAGATGTTATGAACACCATCGCAAGTTAGGTTGCTTGCTATAACTACAGATTGTTTCATAAAAAATGGATCAAAAAACATCGCCTTAACTTCAACTTTGTCTAACTACGCCAAACTTGAACGAATTTCTCTGAAATTTGGAAGATATGTCAGTTGTGCTTACTAATATCAATGTTGGAAATTTCAAGCATGAATATGGAGTTGTTTTCCTGTTATAGATAAAAAAGTAGTAGATCATTTGATCTTCATTTAGCAATGTTACACAAAATCATACCTCACTCTTATAAAATTACATTTGTTTCCTTTGTTATGTAATATGTTGTTCTACAAGCCAAAAGCTATCAAGCAAAACAAAAATAAAGAAAATCGGTCAATCAGAGCCAGTATAGCACCAGTATTCATCAACAATAATGTAACTGCTACATGTGATTAACTGGACTTCATGTTCCATAGCTTCCTGACTTCGTTGCGGTGGTGTTGGCAGCACTCCTGATTGCTTTCAGCAAGAAATCTATCTCTTACCGGTTGAAAACAATACAAAGCACAAATGAACAATAACGAGATCGCATTCACAAAAGGCAAAGTGTCAGCCTTGCTAGAACTAGGGTTTACTTTGCGAGCTACAAGCAAGCGACTAAATGTCCCTTACACCAATGTGCATCGATGGCATAATGATGATTTTCGACTTTGTCGTAAAGAGGGCTCTGGCCGTCCACGCAAAACATCCAAGCGTAGAGACCGCCTAATTTTGAGATTTGTTACAGTTGATCCAAGTCTTTCGTTAACTGAGATGGCTGCACTAGTCTCGTCTATTTCTAAGTTCACTATTCGTAGAAGACTTATTGAGTCGAATTTCAAGAGCTGTAAGAGGCCCTCTCAGATCGAATTATCAGATCAGCATACAAAAAGACGTCTCAGATGGGCAATGAGTCATTGTCACTGGCGAAATCAATGGGATCGGGTTGTCTGGTCTGATGAGGCATCAGTCCGTCTGAAGGATGGTGATGGTCGATTGAGATTATGGATAAAATCTGATCAGGAAATTCCGAGACATTTACATCGTCCCCGGGTGCAAGGTGGTGCGACTCTATGATTTGGGCTGGCATTTGGACCAATGGCCGCTCTGAACTTCACATACAGCAAGGAACCATGAATTCTGAACGCTATGTGAATGTTTTACGAATGGACATTGGCCAAATGACAGATCAACTTGGTGATCCATCGACTTGGTTATTTATGGATGATAATGTTACGTGTCACAGGAGTAGTAGAGTCAACTTATGCAAGTCTCAATTAGTGCTTAGGACATTATCTTGGCCAGCTTGTTCTCCTGATCTGAATCCCATACTAAATGTATGGAGTATTCTAAAACGCAACGTTCGTCGTTCACTGCTACCTACAGATGGCGTATCACAACTTACGTCACTGTTAAAAAGAGAGTGGAGAAAGTTAGATCAGTCAAAAATCAACAATATCATCGAATCAATGCCTATACGAATTGGTAATGTCATTGACAATAAGGGTAGGGCCACAAAATAATTGCTTCTTAAGAACCGCTACTGTATCATAGCTTATCAGATTATATAAGGACATTTAAATATATTAAAATAAGATATTATAAAAATTATTATAATTATAATTAAAAAAAATAATATATTATTATAATTATAATTATTATTATTATTATTATTATTATTATAATTATTTTATAAATTATAAAATATTAAAAAAAATAATATATTATCATCTAAAATAAAAGCAAGGCACTAAGAGACAACTCAGTGAAATTCTGACTACATATTTAACTTCTCATCTTCTCTTGAATCTCTTCGTGTCTCTGTCAACTACACGAGAGAAATGTCCAGTTCGTGTTTCAATGCCAGAGTGGTCTGAAGCGTGCTGCACGTGTGCTACACATGTGCTCACACATGGCTCACACAAGAAAAAGGGAAGATTTGTGTGACACCGTGCACAGAAAGCAGTGCCGATAAGTTAGTTATCGCACTGGAAGCCAGTCTCGCGCTACGCGCTCGACTGTTGCTCCCAGTGCAATAACTATTACTTGTCTGGCTCAGTGACGCCATCAAACTTGTGACATTATAAGGTGCCGCAGGTTCTTCCTTTGTACAATGACACCAGGTGAAATATACAGTTATGGCCATAAAGATCCGACCACCCACACACTTTTACGTGAACGCTATTTCAAAACATCAAATTTCTTTCCCTAGTGCATTATATTTGGTTGCGAAGAGTATTGAGTCTTTGAACATGTATAAAGGTGTGCAAAAGTAGATATATACGTACATACGGTCCAAAATATCACAGTTTAAGTATGAGATCAATATTTTGTTGCTCTACCACGTACCTTCAGAACCGCATCTATTCTTCTCGGCATGGATTCAACGAGCGCCTCGCAATATTGAGGGGTAATTGTATGGCACCATGCTTTCAGTATTGCTTCTTTTAAGTCTCGATAGGATGTTGGCTTCTGTTTGGAGACCTTAGCTTTCAATTTCACCCAACAATTCTCAATCGGGGTGAGATCGGGAGATGAGCCTGGCCACGGTCCAAGAACCATGATTTCATTCTCCTGAAACCATGTCTTTACTTTCTTCGCCTGGTGGCATGGTGCACCGTCATGCATAAATACATCGCATTCTTTGTTGACCATCCACGTAGGCACCTTTTCTTTCACAATTTCCAAATAATTTTCCGATTTCATTGTCTCACCCTTTTCAAGAAGATGAATGCCTGCACGCCCCTGGGCTGTGATTGCTCCCCAAACCATAATCGATGGGCAGTTTTTCACAGCTGGTGTGGTGTATCGGGGATTGAATCTTTGATTAGCCGGTCGACGGACTGTCACTCTATGGGGAGCAAATTGCTTTATTTGGGTCTCATCGGAGAACATAACATTCCGCCATGATTCCGCAGTCCAATGTTTGTGGGTTTCACAAAAAATCAGACGGTCCTTGATATTTTTCTGTGACAGACGTGGCTTCAATGCTGCACGTGATGAGCGAAGTCCATAATCCTTTGTTAATCTTCTTCTCACGGTGCGAGTACTGACATCCACATTTGGAGGAAGTTCAGCGCGAATCTGGGCACTCGAAGCTCTTGGATCTTTGACGGCAGCACGATGAATCATGTGATCAGTTCTTTCGGTTGTTATTCTAGGCCTACCGGGTGACTTTCCTGGATCTGAACTGCCAGTAGATTTTATGCGCTGAATGATATCATGCACCGTACTCTTGGACATTTTCAAACGTCGCATAATTTCACGCTCGGAACTGCCATCTTGATACAAAAGTTCAACTTTAGCTCGATTGGAGGCTGACGTAGTAGACATGCTTACATGCGCGATATCAATGTAGAAATGTAGAAAGTCATAGCATTCACTAGTCTTTGTTCTCATGCAGCCAATCAGCAAGCAGTTATTTTACTACCAATCAATCGTTAATAACAGATGAAACACAGCCGAATGAATTCCCTAATGAACAATAAATCAGAGAAAGACAGCTGAGCATGGTTTCAGGATAATGAAATAAGGTTTTTGGGACCGTGGTCAGGCCCATTTCTCAATTCGATTGAGAATTGTTGGGTGAAATTGAAAGTTGAGGTCTCCAAACACAACCCAACATCCTATCGAGACTTAAGAGAAGAGATATTGAAAGCATGGTGCCCGGCAATTGCCAGCAATACTGCGAGGGGCTGATGAAATCCATGCCCAGATGAGGTTCTGAAGGTACGTGGCAGGGCAACAAAATACTGATCTCTTACTCAATCTGTGATATTCTAGGTCGCATGTGCCCATATATCTACTTTTTTGCATTTTCATGCATATTCAAATACTTAATAGTCTTCGCAACCAAATTTAATTCACTAGGGAAAGAAATTTGATGTCTCGAAATAGGGTTCACGTAAAAGAGCGTGGGTGGTCGGATCTTTATGGCCATAACTGTAGATCCTTAAATATTTCGTCAAGCTGATTTTAAATAATATTTCATATACGTGTTTTTAGTCTTCGAATCTCATTAGCAAGTCAGCGAACAAAAGTTCTAATCGTATAATTGTGTATAATTTACAAAAATATAAAGGCAAGTAAAACTATTTCGCGTTATATGCATATTTTGTTTAAATGCAAATTTTTATTTGAATTCATTCTACGTTGGCAATCTACATTCCTGGCGACATGAAAGCTGTAAAGGTTACTTTAGAAGATTCCTCTCAACAGGAAATTAGTATTGCATTTGGTGGACTAAATGATTTTTTAATTGAAAGTAAGTTACTCAGATCTATAGTGTAACACACGTTACGTAATTTCACTCATGGGTAGAAGTTAATTGGCAGTCATGAGTTTCAGAAATCGCGGGGTAATAATTGACTCGCTTTAATTCAGATGTGTGCTTTGTGCCTCGGGCTCGTTGAATTATCTGATATTGGTTTACAATAAATTAGTGCTGTAGTGCAGAATTGAGATTTCTATAAATGGGCAACATTTTAAATTGTCAATCTTGTACCAATGCTGTATGCAGCAGTAACTCAACCAGCAGATGAAAAGCAGTTGCTCCCAACGAGTTTTAGAACACCCAGATGCTTGCTTCTTCAAATTAAACCAGCAATGAGTTGGGTACTATTAAAATAGAATGTTTTCTCAGAATGAAAAAAACCACATGTTTTGTGTATTTGTATGCATAGGCCTACATATCTGTCATCTGGTATCGGTATAGATTTTGTGCAACATTTGTCAGTGTTGAAACTTAATCCATACTGTCCATATGGTTGAATGATACACCTCCAACTCTTCGTTAAAAGAAGTAGAATGATTCAATACATACATCTTTGAATATCGTATTTCTTTGAATAAGATAAGTGTCTCCAATTTTACTCAGAACCCTGATTTGTTTATCTATCTTATTTATCAAAAGTTTTCACTCTTTCATTGGAAAAATTTGCGGATTTCTACCCACTTAGGTACGTAAACAGTTGAGATAAACTACGTATATAATATTATCAGAATAAAGTACCGGTCATGACTCTATGCGCACAGCAATGAAAACGGAATTTTCACTATTCATTAGCAAAATTCTATGCAATCACAAGACTTATTAGTCACGACATTTGAATTTCCTCATTTGGGTTAAATTGAGTGACGTCATCACTGTATCATTATTAGTATCTGTTTATCATTGTATCATTATATAGCGGTTTCTGGGAAAACAATGGTTTCTTGACAGTTATCAAGCGCTCTTGGCGTGACATACATTTAAGCACGACAATGAGTTGGTGTGAATGTCATCTTCAAGTAGTTCGTCAAAGAAGGCATCGATCGTGGACATTAGACTTGCTGCGACTTCATACAGAAGCTACGTCTTCAATCTGATAGCAGAATTATTACAGATATCTAATAAAAAGTGATTTAACCGTTATCATCCCAACGTACCATTTGGGAACAAGAATTCAAGGATCTCCCATATAATAGGATGCGATTTGTTTGCTCCCATATGTTGTTAGAGCCATCCTCAGACATGTATTTGTATTTTTAGCAAATTCATGTAATAATTTACTTATGTTGCGTTAAAAATTAAATTTGAATTTAACAATAATAATCACCACAATAATTTATTGCTTCGTAGGATATCTTCCCATCTATGTACGAAGACATAAGAAATAAGAAAATAAAAACAAGTTGAATAATTATACTGAATCAATCAATGATGTATTTGTAGATGACTTTGTGTTATGGGATTCATACTGTTAAGTATAGTATACCGGTGATGAATCAGTAGGTAATTGATGATTTTTTATTTCAGCCTCTAAAGTTTTTGGAGTTGAGATTGATAATGTGAAATGGTTGGACTGCAAGGTGACGGAGACGACATTCAAAGCAGTCTTGAATGAGTCGTCTATTGAAATGACTGCTGTTCAATCGTCCAGTTCCACTGATATCCAGGAGCCCCTTGCAAAACGACTATGTACCGACAATATTCTAACACCAAAGCCGGCCTCGATAGCAAATGCTGACAATGTACAAATGATGACAAATGCAAATGATGAAAATGTACCACCTCAATCTATAAAACGAAAGGTGATTAATTATTACTGCTATAATTGCACTTTTAGCACCACAAACGCTTTAGTAATAAGGAATCATTTGCGTCTGCATGGGAATATGGCATTGCTTAGTTGTGCAGCGTGCCTATCGTGTTTTAAATCCTTACGTGGTTACCAGACACATGTCAGTTTTTGCCAATCGAGTAGTTCGTATGTAGATGACTCTTTCAATGTAAGTGGCTGCGATGACAGAGATGACTTAGTGAATGATTTTACTCCTGATTATATTTGTGCGGTTTAGCCTTGCATATTCAAGGAAAATTTAGATGTTCCGAAGCTGTAACGAATCTCATCTTCTCGAATATTAATACGCTATTATCCTCACCGAACTTAGACATTGACCAATTAAGAAAGACTAGTGAAAGGATGACCACTCAGCACAAAAGGGAAAGAGCTTACAAAGAAATGTTTAAGTTGCCTGAAATCGTGAAATGTGAGAATGGAGGTGGCGTATTTGTAAATTTCAGTGAAATGATAAACTTTTTATATCAATCGCCAGAGATTTGTGAGTTAACAGATCACGGTGAAGATGGATATAAATTAGACGTGGCCCTATATGCCGACGACATTGGTATTACGAATCCAATAGGTAAGAGTCGACGTAAACATAAACTTTGGGTAATGTATTTTCAACTACTGAACGTTGCTAAATGTTACATTGGCAAAACAGTATCTATATTTCCAATAGCATTCACCCTTAGCAAAACCATCAAAAAAGCAAACGTCTTAGAAACGTTACTCAGCGAGTTCTTTGGGTGCTTAGAAAAGTTTGACAATGGCGTCATAATGTGTGTCAAGGGTAAGCAGAGGAAGGTATAGAGTCCGTATTTCTTACTTTATTGGAGACTCATTAGCAGCTAATTTTTAGGAGGATTCAAAGAGGGTTTTAGCAGAAAGACGATCAGATGTTGCAGAATGTGCAATTGTAATTTGCAACAAATGAAAAGTATCACAACTCATGACGCGTGTAATATTCGGAGCTTGATGGAGCATAGTATTAGAGTTGAAGAACTGAATTCTGGCTTGTCGAAGAAAAGTCACCAGTATTGGTCAAAATTATACGGTGTCAATGGGAGTAGTTTGTTATCACGAATACCTAACTTCGACATAACTAAAATGTTGCTATTCGATCCTATGCATGATCTTCTAGAAGGTCTTCTTCCACATCAACTGGAACTATTTCTCCAATATGTCAAACAGCATGGTATCTTTGAAATATCATATATTAACCAATGGATTCAAAATTATCCTCTTCCGCGCTACATGGAGAAATGTGGAGTAATATCTGAAACCTTAAAGATCAAAGGAATATTCGGTAGTGGTCAAATGCTTACTTTTGCTAGAATATTCCCATTTTTTCTCCTCCGACACTGTGCAGCTGAAGATCAACATGTCAGTTGTTTAATTAGGCTTCTCAAAATACTTCTTCTTTGTTTGTCTCTTATCACTTCCACCTCCCATGTCAAAAGCCTTGAATCTACTGTCAAAAATCACCATCTCCAATTCATGACTTTGTACCCAAATGAGTTCATACCTAAGTTACACTTCATAAAGCATTACACATATCAGCTTGATAATTTTGGTCCCTTGCGTTATCAAATGTGTCTTGGAATGGAAAGGAAGCACCAAGTCGTAAAGAATGTAAGACACTTTAATTTTAAAAACATTCCGTTGACAGCTTGTAAGAACATGCTTATCAACACTGGTAGTATGCTTATAAACTCAGCCGGAGATGTGAAATGTGATCTATTTAGTGAAACTGAGGAAATGAAAGTTCGGGAATTAAAAATTGCTGAAGTATTTGTGAATGGCGTGTCCTACACTGTAAACCAGCACCTCCTAAAGCGAGCTGAATCACCTCCTAAAGCAAGACACTATTCGTAACTAATAAAAAAATCCTAAAGCATGCGCCTTTTAGAAGGCTAGCCTCTCACCTCCTAAAACATGTTTTCAATGCCATATTCTACTTTTCCCTTATGACAATGCATACTACTATCTTTATTCAGCAATAGACGGGTTACGTATTGAGATATATTGCAGCCAAAGCTCTCATTATATTCATTCAATATTTATCTCTTGCTTTACAAACAACCCTCTGAAAAAATAAGAACCCTTTGACCCCTGTAGTACTGTTATGCAAGAGAACATGATATTAGTGTTGTACAATTCGAATACATAAAACAAACTTTACTGAAATTCACTTGAAATTTGCAAAATTGACACCCAGTACCAAATTGAATACAATTACAGGTCTATTTATGTAACAGATGCAACGAAATCTCATGTATACATGTACAATGAAAATTTTGGCCTTACCAGGCAATTTTCGGTGAAAAAAATACAAATGCTACATAATATAATCAGTGTCGGGACAGTAAAAAATGTCAGAAACATGCAAGATATTTATTACAGAATTATGTGGATAAAAGCATGTGTGAAATCGTAGATCAACAGTTGCAATAAAGATAAAGTAACAAATAGAGTCTCAAGATGCGAATATCGAATAACAATCAAGTGCTAGATATGCAAATCAATCTCTTTTATTGTTCAAGTAAATTACGATTTAAACTAGCAGATATTGCAGCTTTAAAACATCATGGAAATCATCAATGAATAGAAAGATGGAAACTAAAGAATTCAAAGTAATATATGGCACCAAAAAAATTCACAGGGTTTTGCACTGATCTCGGTGAAGATGTGACGCACACGAAGAAGTCCTTCCAGCAGTTTCTACGGTGGCCAAGTACTGTCGATTGCGTTGGAGATTATACGTTAGAAACAAGACTGCATGTACCGTGGTGGCATAGATGCTGCATTCGTCAAAGCACATATATAATATTTGGACACCATATATTAGTATTCACTGATATTCCAGTCGAGATGATTGCTGAAAAGAAAAATGAATTTTAGTTACAAACTATGGAGTGAAAGGAAGAAAATAATTAACTTTAAGATACAAGGACGTCAGATCTACATGTTGCATACAGCAGGTTGAACAAATTATGATTTCTTCAAAAATTCGAAGTTTTTGATTTGACAGATAATTGAAAAAAATAGAATTTCTTATAATCATGCATACACAGAGCATATCGTATTTTTTGATTATTTTTATTACGCCTTATTTTTATTTTTTTTTATCTATTTTGATATACGCCTAGATAATATAATTTATCAATGCTGAATTGAATACATGCACATGTACTTTGATAAAATGATTGAAACCTCTTGTTGCAGAAAATTGGCTCCTTTGTTAGTTATTCGATGTTCTACAGATTATGGAAATTCACTAGCTTCAGATCTCCAAAAAATAGCACATATTATGTTAATAATCCATATTCACAGGTACTAACTATCGTTTTAAAGTTCTAATGCAATACTGCACATGTTTCTTATTGACTCTCCCACTTCAGACAGCATGCACTGTCTTGCAAACTGCTATGTGTCGACAACAAGTAGCCGTACTTATTAATCAGATGAAAACAATATAAGCGTCACAGGTCTCTACCAAACATGCATGAGCTAAGTTGATTTCAGAAATAATAACTAGTGTGGCTTATGTGGCCCAAGATCGTCGTTAGAAATTTTATAAAAATTAAAAAATGGAATTTCTCCTTTTCTAGGGTGATTTAATAGCCATTGTGAAGGTGTCTGAAACTGTTCAACGTCAGAGGTCTTGGTTGTACGTGAGTATAGTTCGTTTGAGGAAACCAGCATGATGCTGTATGCTGATCATGAGATGATTTTATGAAAAAGAATAAAAAAAGTTCCATTCAATAGGCGGACATTTTCTTGCTATCACAATTACCTTATAATGTATTTTTACAGAATAGAAACATTCTATATTAATTAATTAATCTTCTCTTTTCGTGTTGATGACTGTTTAGTCTTTCTTATTTGTGCTGGAGTCTATTTTTGCCTTGATATCATGCTACGTTGAGAACTTAATAATATTGACTAATATGAATAGAGTATGAAAGAGACATTCATTGCTAAAATGGATTTACTTTTAAAAGTAGCCAACAGGATGGACTGAATATTTACAGAAGTCGAACACTTAACGCCGTGCATTAAAATACGTTTGCATCCAATAGTGTCTGGACATTGTAGAAAAACCGCGGATATTTGAATACTGACAAGAAGGATATTTATTGGCAGAAGATTTTATACAGAAGTATAGAAGCTCTAATTTGTCAGTAGTCTGTTGGCCCATAGTTCAACATCCGGATTTTCATATACTTTGATGAGTATTTATTAAACGAATTCACAACTATATAGCAGCAGAATTTTAATAGATTAGATAAAAACGTTTAAAAGATTGAACGCGAAATTTTAAGCATATGTTTACAAAGATGTTCTTCTTAAATGTATGAATCAGGAAAGACTGAAGACAATATTTCTATTACATAATGGAAACGAATGTCCTTCAGTGTCGTCTATTGCATTTTTTCGATGTCTATACCATTATCTGACTAAAGATTATCATAACAGTTGGTGATAAATGGCTACATTAGCAGGTTACAGTCAACGAATTTGTGTCTCCAATAAACTAAATACAGAATTGATTGTTGTATTTTTATTAAAATTCATTGAAATAAACGAATTTTCGAATATTCTGAATATAATTGACCACACATAAATGATACATGTGTACATCAAAGCATTTAGAACTTTGCATTGAATCCTAAACTTGATATGCTAATTCAATTAACCCTTCACATGCGTGCATCTACCATTTTTTCTACCTTCGGAAACCTTATTGGACACGCCACTTATAACAGATGAGTAAATTTGCGCAGTTTCTATGAATGCGCATTTGCTTCTCAAAGGCTTCACCGAGCACAGATAACGCGAATGAATGCATGAAATTGACAAATACAATATATGCCTACCTCGAAAATTTTCAGCTTTTTGAAATTTATAATTTGCATTATCCGCAAGAATTAATTTAGTCCCGTTATGAAAAGTGGCATTTTAACTACCGAAGTAGCAGACTCGATTTTTACATTAGTGCTATACAGCATGCATGCATTACAACTCTTTCGAATAGGCTATCAGAGCAACAGGAAACTCACCTCATTTTTCAGAGCTGCCGTTAGTTGATGAACCAGATTGATCAGTATATCTGTCACGATTGACTATCACGAGAAAATGTAGAATGCAGATTTTTGGCCATTTGGTTTCAAGTCATTATATTTCTTTTTTATTTATCCAGCATTTCGATCGACGTTGATGGGAAAGATGTATTCTCCTGGTATGACATCATGATACCCATATATTTGCAATTTACTACTGCGCAACTTCAACAGATAATTTCAATGAACAATTTAATTGCAATATCACTGACGGAAATTCAACTTGCCACTCGAAGTCAAAGCCAGCTACATAACCTCGATGAGATGAAGCGGAGAATGATTCACGTATACATACAGCAACGTGAACTTATGATGTCCTCAATAGCAGCTATTGTTATGCGACAGCGTTCCTGCTGTCTGGCAAGCAGTGACTCACGCTCTCCTCTATGCAGATGCTTACGTCTAAGGGTTATTGTTCTCTTCAGTATGCTAGCCTACTAATTCAACTTAGCCTTCTGAAATTTTAGTGTGTGGCGCTTTAGGATGCAGATTTCTTCCGCTTTAGGAGGTGCCAGATTACAGTGTACAAATCAGGTGATATGGTTACACTGTATGAGAACGATAGTATTGGTTTTGGAATTATTGAGAAAATCACCACTGAACACCAGCAACGTTCGCTTCATTTATCAAAGATGGAAATTATTCAATTTGACTGCCCGTTTACCTGTAAAAAATGAACTGTGAGACTGTGGTAATCAATCCTACTGAGCTGCTTATTCCGTGGATTGCTCTTTATGAGGAGGATCAAAACCAATTCAAAATCATGCCTCCTGCGTTACCAAATATTCATCAGTCACAATAATGTGTTTAAGGGTAAGATTTTTTTAATTTTGATCAATATGACAAATCTAGAAACATCACAAATGATTTCATTTGAATGTCACATCCAATCTATCAGTGTCTAGAAAAGATCTGGAATTCACGTTTCATATGAAACTAAGATTTTTCTAATACATTGATCGTGGTCATTTTGATTAGTTAAATTATTTGTCTCAGACAGTCCCACGAAATAATTACAGCAAGAACAACACGTTTGTTTCGCTAGGCCTGTCACTTGCACCGAGCAAGCATCGTCAGGCGACTGAGGTCAGAGTCAGAGTCGCCTGACGATGCTTGCTCGGCGCAAGTGAAAGGCCTAGCGAAACAAACGTGTTGTTCTTGCTGTAATTATTTCGTGGGACTGTCTGAGACAATTAATTTAACTAATTTTTCTAATAATTGACATAATAGAGTACGATCACCCAAAGACAATGAATTCTTTGCTATCACCAAGATTGATCGAAGAGACTATTAATCAAATTTTCAACACCAGGGGTTGTCTGCTTATATGATCGGATAAAGATTTGTTGCATTTCCTTTTCTCTGTGAGAGGCATAGGATATTTCATCATAAAATTTAACGTATAACTTTTTGGCTTCTTCAAATGTGAAACCAGAAATCGTTCTAATTTGATACTACTTTATTAAAATGATAGGATTGACATGAGCGGAATTTCACAATTTTTTATCGTTCACCAAGTAATAGGTTTTTGACAAAAGTATCACTTCTTTCCAGTTATCAAGACTGAAATTTGAAGAAGAAACGTTTGATGACTTGACCAAAGAGTTCTCTCAAAATGTCAAGAGATACCTAAATGGTAGTCACAATGAAGACTATTTGGACAAGGAATTAAGGAACGGGATGATGAATTTCTGCCAGTTACATATTCCGAAAGAATCTGACTTTGTTGGGCGCAAAGAATTTTATGGTCGGTTGAAGACAACGATGAGGATCCACTATCCCAATTATCCACGATCATACGTCAGTCGTCATGAATACTATTTTACTCATGATTAAGTAAATTTACTTAAAAGCTTGTGTTATTAAAGAATCAATGAAATTTTTTTGGTACATTTTTCCTGTGTACACGATAACACATGTCTCTTTATTGATAGTGTGTATCTATATTGTGCCTCCTGATCGTTTTAGTTTTGCTTTCTGCCACCACTGGGTACCATACAAGTACTGCACCCAAGACCAAATTGCATATAAACCTATAATTTACTTAACATGTGTTTATGACTGATTATCTTTCAAATCGTTCTTTTCAGGAGAAACTGATAACTCGTGTTTCGGATGCGCTACGACAACGTCAATTTAACAAGTTACATGGAGCAAAGCAAAAGTTGAGCTCATTCAGTCAACGAAGATACTCAAATACTATAGTCGCAAATATTCAAGAGCCAGTTTTATCAAAAGAGATGTTGCTCAATGATGTGAAAGTGAGTCTATCGGGTTGGCGAAATTACTATTTAGAGGTACACTGTAAAAGTTGAACCGATAATACATTTACATATACATGCATGTTGCACTTAGCTTTAGTCTTACAAGCGGGTTTTTCTAGGTTAATGCTTAAGAGGAATGCCGAATTTAGAAAAATGCTTCTAGGTTAATAGTTGGGTTACTGACCTGGACCTTGGTCCAAGCAGTTTCAACAAGTTTAAGATGATCCCCTATGTTGTGTGGACTTATGTGCAAAAACCTACATACAACAGATACAGATCCATCCTATATTTTAATTACATTTTTCCTTCTGTTTTCAGAGTGAATTGTCCAAGGTAGTACCAGAGAAGAGAAATTTACAAATCATGAATCGAAATCTTTTCGATGGTAAATTTCAGGACAGAGTCCCTAAACGTCTATCGGTATATCCTAGCCTTCTGTTGGAGGAATTCATTCGGTTGTATCCAATTTACGAAGAAATCAGAGAGAGGACTTCCACTTTTCTGCTTAGGCATAATCTACGAAATACCGAAGACCTCCTACATTTGCAGAAACGCCTGAGCTCAAAAAAAGCGAAGACGTGTTTTTTTCAGGAAGTTTTGGTGAGTTATCCGGCATATTATTTCTGTGTATCATTAATAGGGATATTGGTGGGGCGGCTTGGTAGGGCTACAACAAAAATGCAAAAATGGATATGAATCGCCCCCTCCCTCCCCTAGGTATGGGTAACTTTTAGTGGGATAATCATGCTTTAATTAACCATCGTTCTTCTTTGACCAAGAAACTCAAACGGCGCGCCGTTTTTTCTAACTTTGATCATTTTATGCCGTATGCATGTAGGTAATGTAATACATGTATATTGCACATGTACATGAATATTATCAAGATCAGCAAACTATTGAATCTACATGGGCGAAATTGACCTACTTATTATCAAATATATAGCATTGTCCATCATTCAAATGAGAGCTCGTAGTTAATCTAGCATCCATCTTTTAATCATCTGAACTTCAGATTTCATGAGCCCTCGGGCCATTCTTTGTCTATGTTATCATACATGTATCATACATTGATGCATTAATGTATGACTAGAAATTCTGCAAATAGCTATCAGTCTAATCGAATTTCTCATTTCTTGAAACAACATTTTCATCAATACTTTTCCATTGAGCGTATTCATTTCACAATGAATGATATCTTGATATTTTATAGTACCGGTACTATATGTTGTGTATTTGAATTGCAGGATGATTCAATCGGAGAACAACTGCAACAACCCGGGCGCTTTGGTCCCCAAGTGCTGTTTTCGCCGAACTTTTACGGCATTCGATCTCGCCATGGGGTTGAAATAGACATTGCTCCGATGGACTTCGCGGAAATGGTCGCGTTGTCGTTGGCCATTTATTACGTCCTTGACTTGACCTACCCGGCTGCATATGCCCAAATTTTGGGTGCTTTCCAGGAAGGCATCCTTTGTGAAAATTTTTTCCCTAAGGGCATAGCCCTAACTAAGTTTTTAAATAATTAGTTGTATCTTACTGCCGTTCATAACTGCTGATTCACGTGTTCCGCAATTCTATCCTTAAAACGGCTATTTCTTTTTTTGAAGGATTGAAGGATTCGGCTAGTTGCAAGGAACCGCCTCTCAGTTAGCGCGAACAGGACCGAAGAGCCGGTCCAAACGTGTTGCTATTTTTACATGAACTTTCTAGTCTTGAATTTCATTATCATTCTGTTTTCCAGTTAGATGAATATAGAATATTGCATTTATTATTTGTTAAGTTTATGTAATAGATTGTTATTGAGTTGCATGCTCTTCAAAGATTAAGATTTATTTGTTGCGGATTTACTTACTCTTGTACTCTTATATTTGTGTGAATATATTTTTGAACAAAATATTGTTAAAATATTGTTTCTATTATTTGCTAAGAATGAATCATAGATTTGTAAATTTTTGTATTTTCTTCAACGATTTAGGTTTTGTGGATATATTTTTGAACTTCTATTATATGTTAAAGATAGTTAATAGATTGGTGTGCCCTAAAATAATAGGTTTGTGTGAATGTATTTTTAGAGTGAATAGTTTTTTATTTCTGTGAATATTGTTTCTTATTAAGGATAAATGAAAAAAATGTATTTCTTCAAAAAAATTTCTGAATATATTTTTGAACAGAATATTGATGACATATTGTTTCTATGATTTGTTAAGGATAGCTAAGACATTATTCTGTATAATAGTCCATTTTTTCAAAGATCTAGGTTTCTGTGAAACTGTGAATATCTTTTTGTAAAGGCGTATTATGCTTGAAATTTACAGACTTGCTACATTTTGTAATAATACAAAATTTTTGAAATATGTTTTGATAATATTTTCCATTGAAATGTTCTTATAAATTAATTGTCTGCATGTAAGAAGCATTTGTTTTAGATTACATGTTTTGGGTGACGATAATCGATTTGTCTATAGGTAATTTAAGCATATCTGAAAAAGAAATTATATCGATATAACGGATAAGATAACGGTATTTTCCCGTTATTCAGAAACACGATTATAACGCGAAAATAACGGGAGATTTCCTTCATATAACGGACAATTTTTATAACGGGAAATATAACGGCAAATGTAACGGGAAAATACGCGTTATATCTTGGAAATCTGCCATTACATAATAACGGGATTTTTTTTAGTGTGTATGGTCATGCACAGGAAAATTTAAAATGTCGAAAAGCCCATGCATACAGTTTATTCTTTTGATGTTGATGTCCAAATTTTTTTTCCTATTCTCCAACTCTAATCTCTAGTGTAGTCTTTCTGTTAATGTCTACTCATCAATTTCAGCTAAATTCATAGCACGGTGAGCATTCATTGAAATACTATATCTACTAATATATCATTGAGAGGAATAGTATTTCCTCGCAAGTAATGCTATTCTCTGGTCGGTTTAGATGCAATGTCTCCCATTGTTAGGCAATGAGATCAATCATCAATCAACATTCCTCTGGATTGCTCATGCAATTGAAAAAAATACTCTAGCTGGTAGCACAAAAGAAGTCTTCTCTCATTTCATAAGGACAACATGATGATATTTCAATGAATGCTCACCGTGCTATGAATTTAGCTGAAATTGATGAGTAGACATTAACAGAAAAACTACACTAGAGATTAGAGTCGGAGAATAGGAAAAAAAATTTGGACATCAACATCAAAAGAATAAACTGTATGCATGGGCTTTTCGGCATTTTAAATTTTCCTGTGCATGACCATACAGTAAAACAAAGAAATCTAAACTTTTGGTTTTAACAAAATATTTTGGATGAAACGTAATCACAAATTACACGCAAGTGCAATTTACTAATTTGTTTTCAAACTTAGAAATGCCGGTTTTCCCAAAATAATCTAGCTCTGACCGACTAAAAATTTCGAGGAGACCTTGACGAATTTCATGTAAAAAGTGCAAATTTTTGCAAATAATCACCTTTTCGAGTTCCCAAGGTCACATCGATTTGGCAACTCGAAAAGGGCCTATGTGATAATAAAAAAGTATTTATAATAAAAAAAAGCTTTTGAAATTAAACTGCCTTACAGACAGTACGATTGAAAAATTCACGGTAAAACAAAAATCTTCACAAATGCATTACTCTTGCAGTAAAACTAAAATATGATATTTGTAGAGCTTTTTGCTTTTCCAAAAAAATATATGCAACAAATGAAACAAAGAAAAACATACCAGGAAATTACTTGGCATGATTCGGCCTCTTTAACGATCATATAAAATTATGAGATATATTACAATTATACTGAGCTTATTACAGACACGTTTCAATGGAGATACATTTTTATTATGGTTTTGTGGAAGGTCAAGTATTTGTATTTTAGCGAAAGTTCAATACATTTCGATAGCTCAGGGCTATCATCTTCAGGAGCGAAGATAGTGCTTCAATCAAAGTTATGCTCAGAAATCACGAGCATATCAAATGACACTGGATATTACTATCCATGAATATACATGGAGATTGTGAGGGAGAATAGTGTTAGTAAGGGTTAGTAGCCTATGAATGCGGCAGATAGAGCTGGGTTACATGTTAGGCCTACCAGTTGCAGATTACCTGATCTGGCTGAAAGAAACCTGTTCATGCAGAGAAGTAGTCTTTCGAGAACTACAGGAGCAAGAAATCATTCAACTCTTGTTTCATCAACATTGAATTATTTCTTGTTCCTCTAGTTCTCAAAAGACTACTTCTCTGTAGGAACGGGTTTCTTTAAGTCAAATCAGGTCATCTCCAGCTGGTACCATCCCGGTGAAAAAAAACTGTCGGGATCTGTCGGTAAACTGGCTTCCCGACAATTTACCGACAGATCCCGACAGTTTTTTTTCACCGGGATGTAACCCAGTTCCAACTGCTGCATGCCTAGCCTACTAACCCTTACCAACATCATTCTCCCTCACAATCTCAATGTACATTCATGGATAGTAATATCCAGAGTGTCATTTGATATGCTCGTGATGTATGTGCATAATATTGATTGAATCACTATCTTTGCTCCTGAAGATGAAAGCGTCAAGCTATCGAAATATGTATATCGAACTTACTTGTGAAGGATCCCATGACTTTTTATGAAGCCGTAACTTATGTGCGCATGTCTATCATACTGATTCTCATGGACGAAATTTCGCCAACCAAGACTATCATTGAGGACAGCCGTCATCTTGGGTATCTCAAGTGAACATTACATTTCTGAAAGTTGCGGCCTTTTCTTCAGTTAAGCCTATAGCATCCTAGGTGAAACGGGATAAAATGAGCAAAGTTTTGCAGAACATGGGGAAAAATGAGTATGTAGTTTTAATATAGGCTATGCATATTTTCTTGTTTCCAAGTTATCCGAGTTACATTGATTACTTGATTCCGACAAAATTTATTTTAAGAAAATGATAAAAGGAAAAGCGTATTTCAGCATCATCGGTTACTTCTGGCTCTTCCCCTGAAAATATCTGGGCCTTCGAAGGCGCTACATGGTCTATTATCTGATTTTCCGGTTCTGATGACTTACAGTGAATGTTTACTAAGAGTCCGTCATTAAGTAATCATGCTTTTATTCTGTACCAGGGTATCTTTTTTGGTTATCATTTTCAGCGATGAAGTTTAACCTATCCTTAAGTACATGAGCAAGATCTTTTCGTGTTCATCAGATAGTCTGCGCTTGATTCGAAAAAAATCACATTTGCAAATTGCATAATTTAGGCAGACCCATCGTCATAAGGCTTCATTAGTGGATAAAGGACTACAGGTATACTAGAGTGTCGACATGATACGTATTTATTTCAGACCACGAATCAAGAGACATTGACAAAATTGAAAAAAGGTGGATAATATACGCGTGTTAAAGATTGACGTGGCAAGAAAATGGTACATAACCATGGAAATTTAAAAAAACCTCAGAATAACTATTTTCAGTTGAAGGACTGTTTTGATTTTACCCTTCACTTCTCTATTGGAGATATATATTCTCAGTAGTTGATTTGAGACTTTCTGATTCAACTTTCATCTTAACTTGAAGTCACATACGGTCAATCATTTCCTTATCACAGTCATATATGTTGAGAACCATTCAGTTTTGCGTAATTCCACACTGACTGTATCTGCATTTCACAGATCATCTATTGCCTCGATAAAAATGAACGAAAGGCTTCGCCAACTCTTGCTGTTCTTCATTTACTAAATTAGCAAAGGGTCTGGATTTTTCACAGATGAGATTAGCAGAAAGTACACGTGCGACGAATGATCGAGTGGATTGGCGTAGGAGAGTGGTGACCATATGCACATCGCAAGGCGACCCCTGACAATAAGATGACAGTATATTGCAGGAGATTGGAGAAGACAAATGTCAGAGAACTCCTTTTTTTCCTAGGCTTACTTGTCTTAATTTTTAACATCATTTCTTGTCTTTCACTTAAGATGTATTTCTAGTCCCTCGGCCCTACTTCTTCTTTTCCCCGAACACGGTCCTAAAGGGGCCCTTCAATATCTTCTAAACTAGTGCTCTGTAATCTTTTTGGTAGTCGTTCGCACTATTTTGACTTGTTAAATCCCATTCGCACTCTTCATAGCCTACGAAAACTATTGAAAAATGTAAGGGTAAAACCAGGAATGTGATTTTTCAACGTTTTTTAAGAAAACTGCAATTTAAGATTTTAAGACTCACACTACCTAGGTCTGTGTGAGTTATTTTTGTTTTTCTCATACAGAATGTCTATGTTTGTATTAATCTAGATTGAAAGAAATATTTTCCTAGGTGTTTTGAATAGACGGACTTATGAATATAATACTCATTGCGTAATAATAGGGGATTGAGTCCTTACTCGGCAGATCGCGAAAGTGCATTGAGTACAAAATGCGATAGTAGATCATGTCATTCTTGAACTCGCATCGCCACTGCCATACGGCATGCGAGTCCAATAGGCCTACGTGTAATTATCACGCCTATCTATTATCTAACACTGGAAACGGAACGGACTAGTTCCATTTCCGTTCCAAAATGGAAATGGAAGAGAATGGTAGTTCATCTAGCTTTTCGGAAATACATGATTGCGATTGCGATAAGCAGAAATTATGTGGCCTACAACGTTTGAGCCAACAGATGAGGCGATCGATTTGTAAAAGGATGTACAAAGCAAATTGTACAATGAAGCATAAAGGTACCGCTGCGTCCTAGTGGTACAAAATACAGTAATTTGACATTATTAAGGGCGGATCAGTAGCCAAAATATGTTTATTGATCCAACTGGGTTGCGGCGAAAGCCACTGCCGACAATTATAACACGACAAAATCATCAGTTATAAATGCATATCATGATTGATCTGATAAACTAGATAACTTTTTCAAACACAAGATTTCATACATGACTTTTTACATACGACTGAAAGCTACGACAAGACCAGTATTACACCATCCAAATTATGGGTCCTACATCATAATACAGCCGACAAATTCTAACATAGAGCACATCAGCACTAATATATTTAGTGCCACAGCTATCTATCATAATCAAGGAGATCTGACGACAATTGCCAGGTTAAAAGAATCGGTAATGTATCCAAAAATGACAGAAATGTTCAATTTGCTCTATATCGATAACTACGCACGTGTTTAAAGTGAAACCGGTCTTGAAATAGAGAAAAATTTACAAGCAGTCAGTTAAAAATAAATTTAAGAGTTAAAACGAAGTAGAAGGCTCTCCAATATCTGAAAAACAAAAATTTTATAATAAATTACCCGGTAATTTGAATATATGTTACCCGGTAACTTGCCGTCGGGTAAGTTACCGTACAACCCTACTCTATGGGCAACGTCCTCATAAATCTTTTTATTTGTAGTTATAAAAAAGTCTTAAATCGGTAAAACTACGGTACATGAAACTACGGTAAATGAATTTCACAACACAGCTCAATTTAGGTGAAAGCCAAAAGTTCCATAGTGCTCCTAATTCAAATGTAAATGAGTAATTTTTGCTGGCATTATTTCAATGAAAGTCGATGTGCAAGCGGTTGACAAATGGAAAATCAGAGAAATAGAGAAACATCGCTTTATCTCAAAATAGCAGAGATGAAACTTTGGAATTTTTGGCTGGATGGCGACGAGATATCGTCGGTGTCACGACAACATGCATTTTAGGGACGGTGGAAATACCTACTGTGTGCATTTTTAGCAATTTTCGCTTTTTTCGATAAAAGCTATAATAATGCTTGTCTAAAATCTAAATCTAGTCACTTAAAAGCTTGGCCCTAGACTGTTAGCAAGCAATATCGCACATGTGCTGTATGTAGCCACAAATATTGCGTTTCCTCCTTGTTCTACGACCTTGAAATTGGCATCACAGAAAAGAGCTACGTTTGACCATGGAATGATGATTTCATTTGACCTCGACATCGGCTTGTGCATGTGCTAATTTTGTTGCATGAAATAATGGGATCTGAATATTTTCTTCCATTGTGTGCAAAACGATGAATTTTCAAAAAGGAACATTTGCGGTCAATCCGCGAAACGAACGTGCTGCATTCGGAGGTAGCGCGACATTCAAGATCGTCGCAACATTGGATAGCATGACCATCATCGACAAAGAACCAGTCTGGAACAAGCGGACTGTGAAGGAATTCTTATGGACTCATAGGCTTGGTTCTTGCATGAAGGTGATGCACTCTTTAAGCCATGCTTGGAAGTTTTGATGTAATTTTTTCTTTAATTTCACTTCTGTCTTTTCGGGAAAATTTCGTTTCTTACTTTCTACTTTTATATTTTATCAGTAGAGCCATATCGATGATTTAACTTGTTAGGTATCTGCATTCTCTCACTTGCTGTATTGACTTGTGATGTTTGCTCACAACGTTTACACATTGGTTTTGCTGCCTCACTCATATTCTGATGATGGTCACATGCAGTGATCGAAAGCACTCGATAAAGAGTCCTAATCCTTGAATGTCCTAATTTTATATTCTGTTCATCTGTAGATAACAACATGACATGCATAGATTTGAAAAGGCCATGTTTCTGAAACCATGATTCTTACGTTGTTATCTTATAGTATAATCAACCCTCGGGAGCTTTTGCACACCCCCTGAGACCTGAGGTGGGAGGGGTCCAGTGGACCCCTTTTGCAAATTCTTCGCTTACCTGCTTAAATCGATATCAAATCAGTAGGAAAGTTGATTTTAAGTAAACCAATGATTTTTGCATGTAGCAAGTCGATATAACTACTTCTTTGATTGCCTTGTAGCCTTCTCAGAAAATTTGGCGTTTCTGTAATTCAACGACATTTAACACAGTACCAGTTGTACTAAGAGTCGGTTTTATGATGTTTGCTGTCACCATGTAGCCTCAGATTGTTGATTTTAATGAAATTGATTTATTCCAAGCCGCTTGTGGTCTGCCCAGTGATTCTGCGATAAAATCATTCGTCGATTCTGCTTCGATCATTCATAATGTGAGGATATAGTGTTTCTCGTCGATTTTGATCATAATCTCTATTCATTTGTAACTCCTGGTGTTGCTTGGTCTGACTGCGGATTGACGTAATCAAGGTTAAAGAACGCAGGACGATTTCTGATTTCTGGTTTCTGAATAGCTATATGCAATACTCTCGTTCAAGCCATTGTTTTGGTAGTCTGGTGTGAGTTTACTATTTCACACTCATATTCTGTGAAGGGACTGCGGTTCGATTTTGTCCAGTTTGTATCTAAGAGCCATGAGGACGGTTGATGAAATCATTGCATTATCAGAAATTGAATTGCTCAAAAGAACTCAGATAACCAAGAAAGAGATGAAAAAGCCCTTGTATATCTAAGAAATCAAAATCAAGGGATCTCATTGTCCCCGGATGATAAATCTTCACACGCTATTCTCAGCCATGAGAGTTTATCGCTACTATTGGATGTTCGGTTGCAAAAGTATCTTCAACCTATTTGTGATGAGCTTAGCGATATATTGGAAAAACATGAAGATTTACGAAAGCGACATGATAAATTGCAAATGGAGCATAAGGTTCTGAAAATGGAGAGCATATCAATGATAGTCCGGCAGGCAGAACGAGTTTCTGCAGGGAACGAGACCGAAAGTGAGACTTTCTAAGAATGATGCACACCCTATGCCAACGAATCGGCACGTCTGCCGAGTTCTACACTGTAAACCGAAGACCGAGAATTATCCTACAAAATTACTGACAAAATCAACCGACGATTGTCACCTCCAATATCCTGCGATATCCGACGAATTTCTCCACCGACATCGAAACAGATGCTTTGCATGCAAATTAACTAAACAAGAACTGTTGAATATTGATTGATTTTTTTGATTAATGATTGCTTGACTTTTGGGCAATCTGTATTATTGTGCGGCAAAACCATGATTTATTTTGACATGATTTAATTAATTACCTAAATTTTTAAAAAAATTTAACCTATAATTCATTGCTATTCATTTTGTCGCTTTTTGTCAGATATTGTAGGTGTTCAGTGGCAATCATCCTACAAGAACTAACAATGACCGACAAAATAGATTTTGTAGGATAAATGTCTGTCAATTGTCAGTCAACAGTTTACTGTGTATTGAGTTCCTCTTCTTGTCAAACACGATTAAAGAAAAACACATGTAAATCCAATGGGACGCAGATTGCAGTTTTTGGCTAAAATGAAATTTTCTATGTTTTCTCTGATTAAACGGAAAGTGCTAAGCTCAGAGTCATAATTTTTGGCATGGAATGTCTTCAGGTCATTTTCTACTATGTGCATGTGCTATTATCATGTATCTGATTGACAATGTATGTGAGAATGTGGTTCAATGTGGATGAAGTAGGCCAACATGTAGGTGTTTGCCGACATAAAGAGGCTCGCCAAATCTAAATGTGTGTAGCTTTATAAACAGGGGTGCATGAAGATATTTCATGCCAAAAATCATGACTCTGGCCTTAGTACTTTTCGCTTAATCATAGAAAACATAGAAAATTTCATTTTTGCCAAAAACTGCAATCTGTGTCCGATTGGATATACATGTGTCTTTTTTATCGTGTCTGACAAGAAGAGGAACTCACTAGAACTCGGCAGACGCGCGATTCGTAGTAGGCATTGGGTGTACATCATTCTTTGAAGGTCTCACTTTCGGCATCGTTCCCTGCAGAAACTCGTTCTGGTTGCCGGACTATGATAAATAGAATGGGTGATGAGATATGCGAGCGGATGAAACGGCGCAAATATCTTCTCTTCTCTGGTGTTCCTGAGAAAACAACTGAGAGTGTTCAAGAAAGAGCTGATCATGATAACCAATCAGTTAAAGACATACTCATGGCTGTAGAATCTCATTCTCATCATGTAACTGAATACAATAGAATTGGTAGAATTGGTGGCAGTTCTGGAAGACCACGTCTCCTTCGAATTAAATACTCTGATAGCAGAGTACGAGCGAACATTTTGCATAAGGCTAAATACCTCAGAAAGAACTTAGCCTTCAGATATGTGTACATAAGCCCTGACCAAACCAAACTGGAAAGAGAAAGAAATAGGATGCTACGAACACAATTGCAAAGTCGACGGGCGAATGGTGAAAATGTGACTGATAAGAAAGGAAAAGTTGTTCTGACTGAATCCTATGGTATTATTCAGCAGCAGTCTTTTCATTGAAACGTTTATCACCCGACGTTGCTCCACTGTAAATCGCTGGATGCGAAAATTACATACAAACATATACGTACCAAAATCACATACAATTTAAAACGAGATTTATAATCTGATACGAGATTCTCGTATGTTTACTGAGCTCTGGTATGTTTTTCAAACCACATCTCATTTACTTTTGCATGTAATTGGTATGTATGTAGCGATACGAACTATTCTATCTTAGTCTGGGAAATTTATGTCAAAAAATAGCCGTAGTTGGAATAAATTGCAAGATTTTATTCAATTGCAAGATTAAGGTTTCATTTAACGTTTATTTTGAAAATACATAATCAAGTTCTTTTTACAGGCAGAGTAAATTTAAAAGTCACAAGACATAGTCAATTTCACTAAGAGGTCTCGATCGAGGTATGCATGACATAATGCTAGTTGCATTTCCCCTTTGAACGGCTAAGCTCAGACGTTGCTTCAGGAACTGAGTTGCTCTGGTCTCTCCGGTGACTTCACTTATTCTTCTTCCGAGCATCCTCACGAGGGCTCGAGCGTCAGTTCCCCATGCTCCGAGAGTCTCCATCGCAAAAGGACAAAAGCAAAAATCATGAGCTAGACTCTCATACTTCCGTCGCTTCTTATCTTCTGCTTTTTGGTCTGGGTTTCATTTGGGTCTGGAACTTCCATTAAGCACATTGGTAAAGTTTTATAGAAATTGCTGCAAATTTAGTAGTGCAATTCTTACTTTTTCTGAAAGGAATTTATTTAAAGTCACTTGATTTTTAACACACTTAAAATGAGCTACACTTATTATCTACATAAATATTCAATTAATTAAAAAGTCAACTGATTAAACTCTCTCTTCAATTACCAACGTGTTCAATTGCTCACAAATTTGCCCTGGTGCCATATTCTGCTAAAAGTCGTTATAATGACGTCGAAGCAAAAAGGAACTGACTCCAAAACAACACAAGATATCATGGCATTCATACGGAAAAGTGATGAGTGATGGAAGACTGCTTTGTCGGAGATATGATGAAATTGACAAAGAAATATAATTTTAATGTCATCCTACTATCGAAAGAAACAGGATTTTATTTTTTCATGACGCCAAATAGATACCCTTCAGAGCTACTGCGCAAGTCATCTAGTCATTATTAATTTGGGAGATTTACAATCAGTCAAACTGGAAAATAAATGTTTGATCATCATTTCTTTAACATTGCTTATCACGTCTTGAAGTAGTCAGTAGGTAATCTTTGGTGCTTTTTCTGTTGGCAATGCAGGAGTAAGGTCATTTTTTCAAGCATACAGTGCTTCAGGACGAAATGAGAGAATAAATTTCATATAAGATAAAACATTATCAGCGAGAACTACTTTATGAGACAAGAGTTCGAGCCTGAATAAGTCATGCCTATATCCATATTCAATGTATAGGTTAGCAAAGTTCGAGCTCGATCGGTTGAGGTCCTGTCGGGGACAAAGGGTTCCGAACATAATTACCGATACCTTGACACCGCAGGTCCAATCTGATGAGCGCTGTGTTTACGTTTGAAAGTCGAAGAAAGACAACCATAACTCGTCAGAACGACAAATTTGACTTGACGTGTGAGTGTGACCACATATACAATGTTTATGTGATATTAGAATTAATGTTTTCCTATGTAGTGTCATTCAAGCATGTATGGTCAATTTCCCGTGCCGGTGCACTCAAATGTATTTAACTCAATTTGGCGGGATATCTTGTATTTGGGGTTGTTCATCAATAAAAATTCTGTCGACATGAAATTTAACCGACTTAATTTTCTGGTGATGGAATTTTAGTTAATGAGCTTTGTAAGTGAATTAGTGGATTTAGAATTCTAGGAAGTCCTCAAACTAGATCATTCATATGTAGTCAGTGCATTTATATCGGAGTGTAGCGCTCCACTCCGGTGCTTTTGGGAGTTATGGTACAACCACTGAATACCTGATCCCAGCTTCGCTGCCTCTGTATAGGAGCAGCGAAGAAGGGACGATCTAGCGGGTAGGCTTAGGTGGAGACGTGTGAGTCGTAAGAGCGCAAGACATGACTACGGTGTATCAGATATGCAAATCGGAATTCAGCAGGGAGTTCTGCATTATTTTCCATTGATGTAAGTTCAATCGCCAAGATTAATTTACAGCCCGTTTCATAAAAAGTTGAACATCCTAAAATTTGACTAAATAAAACATAAGTATGTTACAGAAAGCATTTTTCATGTTATTTCATGTCCCTAATATATTTAAATGTCCTTATATAATCTGATAAGCTATGATACAGTAACGGTTCTTAAGAAGCTAATATTTTGTGGCCCTACCCTTATTGTCAATGACATTACCAATTCGTCTAGGCATTGATTCGATGATATCGTTGATTTTTGACTGATCTAACTTTCTCCACTCTCTTTTTAACAGTGACGTAAGTTGTGATACGCCATCCTTAGGTAGCAGTGAACGACGAACGTTACGTTTTAGAATACTCCATACATTTTCTATGGGATTCAGATCAGGAGAACGAGCTGGCCAAGATAATGTCCTAAGCCCTAATTGAGACTTGCATAAGTTGACTCTACTACTCCTGTGACACGTAGCATTATCATCCATAAATAACCAAGTCGATGGATCACCAAGTTGATCTGTCATTTGGCCAATGTTCATTCGTAAAACATTCACATAGCGTTCAGAATTCATGGTTCTTTGCTGTATGCGAAGTCTTCTACGAATAGTGGACTTAGAAATAGACGAGTCTAGTGCAGCCATCTCAGTTAACGAGAGACTTGGATCAATTTTAACAAATCTCAAAATTAGGCGGTCTCTACGTTTGGATGTTTTGCGTGGACGGCCAGAGCCCTCTACGACAGAGTCGAAAATCATCATTATGCCATTGATGCAAATTTGTGTAAGGAACATTTAGTCGCTTGCTTGTAGCTCGCAAAGAAAACCCTAGTTCTACCATGGTTGACACTTTGCCTTTTGTGAATGCGATCGCGTTATTGTTCATTTGTGCTTTGTATTGTTTTCAACCGGTAAGAGATAGATTTCTAGCTGAAAGCAATCAGGAGTGCTGCCAACACCACCGCAACGAAGTCAGGAAGCTATGGAACATGAAGTCCAGTTAATCACATGTAGCAGTTACATTATTGTTGATGAATAATGGTGCTATACTGGCTCTGATTGACCGATTTTCTTTATTTTTGTTTTGCTTGATAGCTTTTGGCTTGTAGAACAACATATTACATAGCAAAGGAAACAAATGTAATTTTATAAGAGTGAGGTATGATTTTGTGTAACATTGCAAAATGAAGATCAAATTATCTACTACTTTTTTATCTATAACAGGAAAACAACTCAATATTGATGCTTGAAATTTCCAAGAATGATATTAGTAAGCACAACTGACATATCTTCCAAATTTCAGAGAAATTCGTTCAAGTTTGGCTGAGTTAGACAAAGTTGAAGTTAAGGCGATGTTTAAAGGTGATCCATTTTTTATGAAACAATCTGTATCTGAGCTGTATTGTCTATGATGCAACAATTGCTGGTAGCCCCGGAAAGCTGATGAAAGCATTTATTCCTTTACTTCGAAAAATTGGATTTGAGTTGAGGGAATCCAAGTATCTGATGCTTTTCCTTCCTGAGTCTCCTTCACCAACAAATATAATGCAATCATTTCAAGAAGAGATTCCCAATGTTCGCTGGATCGAAATTTGCTATCTACAACCTATGGGAGACCCAATCACAACCGAAGCAATCGATTCAGCAGAAGAAAAGCATTCGCTCGTGACTCGCTTATTAGAGAAACTCAATCTTCTCGATTTTCATACAGTTTCCGGTTTGATAAGGAATGGCTTTACATGACCCAAATGACCTAAACTTTTATATATTTTGCGTTCTACACATTGTGTTGAACAGGTAATCGAAGCGATAACACCAACAATCGTTTATTAGCACTTGATTCAATGATTAACGATAATTGTCCAAGATTTTCTATGTTGATTTTACCTATGATTCTTGCACAAAACAACCTTTCAGCCACATTTGGGTCTGTGTCTGTGTTGTTTGACGAGTTGATGATGTCTCACATTCTGAATAATTATCATAATTGTTTTCAACAGCTACGTTAGAACTATATCTGAGACATGTAATAATGCTGGCATAGAATTGCTGATATCGTGGAGTTAGTACACTGTCAATCGCTCAATACCAATTACATACGAAGGATGTATACCAAAATAATTTTTTGGTATATTTCTGTGTTCTATTGGTATATATTTGTATGCTTTTCGTATGTTATTTCAAATGTGGTATGCTTTACATACTAAAGCCATACTAGCACAATGTTAAAAGAAAGCATAAACCATGTACAAAGTATCTTGATTTCAGGCCTTTTGTCAATAAAGATCACACTAATGTTACTACTGTTGTGCAAGTAGTGAGATAATGACATTCAAGAGTCATTCTTTCAATACTGAATTCGATTTTAATACACGTAAGTCTAAGGCATTTAATGAATAATCAATAAGTATTCAACCATCAACAATTATGCACTATGTAATTTTGACATTAAGCATATTATCAATCCGAAATAAAAACACATTATAATTCATGAACGCAAAAATAGTCATGTTTGAGATATATAAGTCAACATGATTTCACTGAAAGATATCGTTTAAATGAAATGATGTTTATCAACTTCGGTCAGAAAGTAGAGTTAAATAAACGTCCTGTTAATGTTGCCAGACAAGTAGCATCGACGACATATTCGTGGAGAATAAAATTCACAATAAATCTAATGTACTCAAATATCACTCTATCAAGCAAAAAATATTCACCACTTGTATTACCAAAAGTTAAAAGTAAAAAGTTATTTGACAGTAGTATGTAATACATATATTTTTTTACTATGTGACTTAAAGCTGCACATGCCAAATGGATACCAGAGACATACGAATAAGGATGAATTTCCATCGGGTCTCGTATATAAAACATACCAACAATTCGTATTTCAGTGTAAAACAGCCAATCACAGATAGAATAGTTCGTATCGCTACATACCAATCACATAATAAAGTAAGTGAGATGTAGTATGAAAAACATACCAGATCTCTGTAGACATACCAGAATCTCGTATCAGATGTTAGTTTCAAATTGTATGTAATTTTGGTATATGTTTGTATGCAATTTTCGTATCCAGCGATTTACAGTGTAGTTCGCCTTGACGCCTAGCCTAAATCTATGTTGTCTTGGGAGATGAGACCAATTTCGAAATAGGTAAACTCAGTTAGTATACTTGTTATCTATAGCCTAGAAGGATGGCAATATGTGGGTTCTTTAATATTTGGCTAGGTAGAACTAGCTCTATCTCAAAATCAAATGCCTTTTCCATAAGATAGATGCTACATTGTATTTTCTATAGCTAACTGATGCTTCCCTAATGCTAAAACTTGGTAGGACCTTGACTCGAAAACATTGTCTTGAAAAAATGACATTTTGGGAATCATCGCAAATATTTACAAGCCATATCGATCTTGTAATGAAAGCTTAACTTTGTTACGTAAGCTATCATTTATAAGTAAGTAACCTTTTATTCATTGGCCTATTCTTGAAAAACGTGCTGTCTCATTGATGCATGCTACGCAGATCTCAACGTAATGAAAACTAAAACCCCAACAGAATATTTCAAAAAATTTGATTTTCTAATCACTGACATATTTAGTCTACAGATCCAAACTGTGTAATTAAGACTACCATTTTGTTAGACCAAACCTCTCTTCGCTACTGGACAGAAGCTGCTGTGCCGCTCCATAGTCAGTGATTGCATTCGAACTCCTGTAGCACCGGAATGGAGTTTCTCAACTCAGATACAAATAGACTGACTTCCAAAAGGAGCAGCAAAAGAGTATCGATTTAGTTTTAATCAAATTACGTAATATTTCAATAGTGCCAATGCAATGCAAAGTCACCACTTTTAATGAAGTAATCCATAAAAGTCTTGCGGTATGTTTAATAATCTGGATTTTTTGCGTTGACTTACCATAGTTAATACAGCCAACCATTCAGCAAACACGTTTATTAATGGAAATACTAAGGTAAAAAATGTACATGTACCTGAGAAAACATGCTTTAATGAGACAGGCCCAATTCAGTGGGACTTCATTTCAGATTTCAAGGTCTACAATTTGAAACATGTATGAATGTGATGCGTACTAACGATTTTAGATCTTGGGGTCAGTTCTTATTACAATCATCTCAGATCTGCCTGGCCACCCTCATATTTTCTAGTAGTCGGCGTGTGAACTTCATCGAAAACAATTAGATGTCGAAGATGACTTTTATAGTTCACGCATAGTTCTTCATGTCTTCCCATAAAAAGCCTCATAAGTCAATCGTAAAAAAGTCAGGCTAATTCGGAGATCATGGCAGCTTCATTGCTTTCAATTTTTGTATTAAACTCAGTAGGAAGTCAGTTGAACGATCAAAGAATTCAACAGATGAGAACAAACATACGTGAAATTACTCATTTAGGAATTATTCATTTCCTTAGGTGGTGACAAGTCTAGATGGGTGATGAACATTATATATTATTATCTTCAGAGACATCAACATTGCTTCAAAACGAAACTCGCCACGGATCAATGTTAAATCTTTTACCTGAAGAATATCGTAGGTATTATGCAAAGTCTATAATTTATCCTTCATTCGTATTGAGCCACCACAAGGTGATATCAGTAAAATCTAAACAGACTTCTCCTTTTAAAGTCATCTATACGTCAAAGCGCTTGATTGAAGTGAATACAAACCTATATCTTCTTCCTCTTCTTTTCCCGGTAGGAAGTCGGAGTTGCACGTCTTTCTAAGAGTCTTGCGCCAGCACGCTCCATCATTGGGCTGCTCCACATCAACTCCGAACCTATACGAGTCCTTCTTCACTTTATCCATCCACCTCTTAACCGAGTCCTCTTGCCTTTCCCTTTCAGTTCATTGACACATTTATTGGATTCCTTATTCTCGCCGAATCACGCGTCCGCACCATCGTAATCGCTGCCGCTATTAACGCCCAACGCCCAACGTCCACAAGACAAACACAAAATACAAGAATTAATCGTTGAAGCAGAAGCTTTATAAATAAATAACTAGTTTAACTGATAAAATGTGCTATTAGTTCCGATTTTATATGGTCGCCTAAAATTCATCGCCTACATTTTCATAAATATTCAAGCAATTCAATCAGTGAACATCATATCAACATTTTCGTTTACCAAAGTTAAAAATAAGCCTATCCTACTATGTGTAGCCTGCCTCTTAGACCATAAGATATTCAAGGCAGTGGCCATCACACCCGCTGAGCCGGTACAATTCTGGTGCCGCTGCTATTGCACTGGATCAGCTGGGACAATGCTCTTCCATGTCTATTGCGTGTTCTTTGTTTCTTGCTTTGTTTCTTTGCTTCTTTGTTTCCATCTTACACCCGGTGGCTACTGAGAAAATGCACATGTGTGTAGGTCTACCTGGTGCCTCTCACTGTCAAACAGGATCACAGGAAGAGTATATATAATGTGCATATGTGAAATCTTTGCAAGTGTTCTTGCATTACATATTGACCGGCTCTCCAAAACCTATTAATGAATTTTACAAATATGCCGAGTTCCGAACGAAAAATATATCCACATTAATCAGAGAACACATTTAGATTTATCAAATCACTATTTTGTCGGACAACACATTATTCTGATTAAGTTTTAGCTGAAACTTGATGTCTTTCAATACATTTTCGTACATATCACTGATTGAAGAAATAAACATGTGCAGGAAAGAAATAAAAATTACGACCAATGTGACAGCTAATTCTTCCCGCTTAAAACTTCTTATGAAGCAGGAGTCGCAGATGGACACAAAGATTTTCTATAATTATATGGGACTGATAGAAGTCTCTGATTTAGTCCCTCACTACCGATCTCAACGCTTGATCAGACGCGAGAACAAATATTTCATTCTTGCGGAGTGAGGCATCATTCATTAAAAGGAGGTGTTTTAGTCAGTGAAAGGGTTTTCAAAAGTTTCAATCCGCACGCTGATGGACATGCATGTGCACTTTCTTTGATCTTGTCGGATAAGAACAGGCGGCACTAGTTAGAACACAGCAGACGCGCAAATTTGGTGCAACCATGTATAGGTTGTACTTAAAATTGTATGTACTATAAAGCGCAATTTTCAGTCTTGTTGCCTATATAAACAGGTGTTGCCGGCCGGACGAGATGATTCAACCACTTAGTTGTCAGGGCTATTCATGAAATCAAGTGAACAATATTCCCACATAACTTAAATTCTTTCGATCAATCTTTCTTAATCAAAAGTATACCAAATGTGACACCTGCAAAATAACCATGCAACTGCAAGGTAATATTGAAAAATAAAGAATATGTGCTTAATAATAAGTACATTAAATTTGAGGCGAGAATGCATGCACCATGTTTTCCGTCCAGAGCGTTTAGCCATACAGCTGCGTTTTCGGCTGAAATCCGCGATCCCTTTTAAAATTCAAGTAAATGATTCGCTGTAGGCTATCTATTGAGTGATGAAGGACAACAGGTTTTGGGAGGTCTACAATGACAACCTGCAATGATGACGCTATTGCATTCGTTTCAGAAACAGTGTCAGCGTCAAATATCACTTTATCTCGAAAAGTAACAATTATTAATACCTACAAAACTTCAAGACGTGGCTGGAGCTGTGGTATTTCCTGTCGGCTCCGCTTCCGACATGCTACCACGGCTACTGCTCCGAAACCTTATATCAATGTTCATTGAATAAGTCACAGATAAGTCAGTTCGTTCATAGTAGCTGATCCTATTCAACTGAAGAGATTATGAAGATGCAAATATAAGAGTAAGATGGCAGCAGTGATATCATTGCACTGAAGTACTTGATAAACCTTCATGCTTTCTAAATATAACACATCGTACTCTGGCAACTTATAGACACATATTTTAAAAATAACAATATGAAGTAGGTAGCACTAATACTTTGAATACTTCATTCAATCCCATCATTAAGATAGATAGCACGTGTGTTAATGATACTTTTCACATGAAAATAATGCATACTCATTGAGAAAAACATGCACTAAATACCGACAGACTTCTTTTTTATTTTTTCTGACAAAAATGTCATGAATTTTTCATGAACTTTTGCCATGATGTTACCCAGACCATAATCAACCAATAAAAGGTGAAAAACAAAATCTTGCAATTTATTCCAACCTCAAGTCTATTTCGCCTAGCCTAGCTGTGATTGGCTGTTTTACACTGAAATACGAGTTGTTGGTATGTTTTATATACGAGACCCGATGCAAATTCATCCTCATTCATATGCCTCTGCTATGCATTTCGTATGTGCAGCTTTAAGTCACACACAAAAAATGTATACTGTCAAATAACTTTTTTCGGTAATACCAGTCGTGAATTTTTTTTGTTTGATAGTGTGATATCTAACTGATTAGATTTATTGTGAATTTTATGCTCCACACGAATATGTCGTCGTTGCTACTTGTCTAGCAAGGACGTTAGCAGGACGTTTATTTAGCTCTACTTTACGAACCAAGTTGATAAACATCAATTCATACAAACGCTATCTTTCGTGCAATCATGTTGACTTATATATCTCAAAAATTACTATTTTTGAGTTCATGAATTATAATGTGTCTTTATTTCAGATTGATAATGCTTAATTTCAAAATTACATAATGCATAATTGTTGATGGTTGAATACTTATTGATCATTCATTAAATGCCTTAGACTTATGTGTATTAAAATCGAATTCATTATTGAAAGTATGACGTTTGAATTTCATCATCTCACTACTTACAAAACAGTAGTAACATTAGTGTGATCTTTATTGACAGAAGGCCTTAAATCAACATACTTTGGACATGACTTAAGCTTTCTTTTAACATTGTGCTGGTATGGCTTTAGTATGTAAAGCATACCACATTTGAAATAACATACAAGAAGCATACAAATATATACCAAGAGAATCAGAAATATACCAAAAAATTATTTTGGTGTGCATCTTTCGTATGCGATTGGTGTTGAGCGATTTACAGTGCACCATTACACTCATTGATGCGCGATCATTACTTCCTAAAATATATGACAATAAGATTTCTGTTGCGGTTAGAAAGATGGACATTATATATGTGACTGAAACTTGGCTTAATTCCAACGTGGATTCTACTCTTATTGACGCACCTGGCTGTGTTTCTTGTCGAACAGATCGTTCTTATCGGAGAGGGGGAGGAGTAGCTGTTTATCTCCAATCAAACTTATCTTTTGTAGCATTACGTCTAAGTATGCAATTTCCGATGATTTTGACAATCTTTGCAACAATCTTTGCAGCTTCATTGAAAGAGTGTGTTTTCCTTCAGCATGGAAAGTTGCGATTGTTACTCCTATTCCGAAAACCAATCCTCCACAAGTCAATAAGATGCGTTTCATAATTATCTGATTTTCCCTTTCCAGCTAAAATATTGGAGCGTTTAGTGCTCAGGCATTTTGGCGAGCGTTTTGTAAATGCTTATAGTTTTGAATAACGGGTTTGAATTCATAACTATTTATCAGAGGAGTCCCGTCAAAACAGATCTATGTTTTATACGCAGTTTATATGTTTTATATAAATCTATGTTTTTTTATATATCTATGTTTTATATCGCCTGAAGATGGACTCCGGTGGTGTCCGAAAGTGCTCGCAATAAACTGCGTATAAAACATAGATCTGTTTTGACGGGACTCCTCTGATAAATAGTAAATGCTTATGGTGACGAATAGCATGGTTTCAGGAAAGGTGCTTGGACATCCGCGGCTCCTATTAAGGCTATTGATTCAACTCTCAAATTCTATGACGATTCCAAACTATTTGGGTGTGCTGTTTTGAGTTACAACTTATCCCGTGCCTTTGATAGTATTGATCACAATTTGATTTCATCTAAAATGTCAAAACTGAATTTGCCATCTTGTCTGATTTCTTGACTAGTCTCATATCTTCATAATAGGAAAACACCAACAAGACTGAATGATCATTTTTCCCGCATTTTGAGCATTCAGAAAGGGGCTCCATAGGCCTTTGTGATGGGACCTGCGATGTTTTGCTTATTTGTCGGTGACTATCTTGCATCAAAAGTTTCGCATATAACTGTTAAATATTATGATGATGTAGCGATTGTGATACCACTAAAAAGTAGTGACTTTTGGACTAAAGTAGTGAGACGAATAATATTTTGCTTTGGTGTGCGAAAAACCGACTGACACTTAATCGCGAGAAGTCAAATTTTATGTATGTGTCAAGAATCATATCTTATGCCCTATATCATTTGATCCTCCTCTGTGTATCAACCATGTTCATTTTTTGAAGTTTCTGGGTATGATTTTAAATGATAAATTAACTTGGGATGATCACATCGAATTTTGAGGTGCAAGGCAAGTCAGCGCATACTCATACATATCATTTGCAAGCTGAAGACTTAAGTGGCAGCTGCAAAACTCCATGTAATTTAAATTGTGCTCATTCGGTCCATCCTGGAATATGTCTGTCCAGTTTTTGTTTGCCTTTTTAAGAACAGTAAGGTGCTGACAGGAATTGACAGAAGGGTTCATCGTATATAGCGGGTGCACAGCATGTGAGAGATGTCTGCCAGACTCTTTAGAGCATATAAGAATTTTGTTGGCTGCACAATTATTGTTTCACCAGATTGAAAATGGTGATCGCATCCATCATGACTTAACTGCCACCGAAGCTACCACGAAGTGATTTTTACTCTTTTCCTTGTGCTCCAGCTGATAAATATGCGAATTCGTTTGTCCTTTTCTCTTTACGACATCTTTGTGAAAACAGTTGAATCTAGACAATATTTGATGTAACTTCTATGTACATATTGATTTGCATTTCACTTACTTACTTATAACCTTTACATTTGGCCATTTTTCTCAAATTTATCCATACCAATCGGAAATAAGATTAAATTATTGATAACATAACAGGCCTGTGATTTAAAGTGATAAAGATGTTAAATTTTCCAAGATATCGACAAAAGTTCTCAATTTTGAAGAGGTACCTATCCCCAGGTTTTTTGACATTCCCATAAATGGGGTAAAAAACTTGATAAATTTGGGATGCCTAGGCCAATCACAAAACGTAGCTAAAACTCACAAACATATGGAGTTTTGTACAATACAGAAAATCCCCAGAGGTTTCACCCCCGTGTATAATAGGATTGAATGGTGGTTGGTTAATTAGATCATTGTTTGATTATGCAAGAGATACATGTTGAATGAATAGATGATAGTTTTGTACTGTAATTTATATCAGAAAGCAATCAGACTATACTACTGAAATAATATTGTAATACGCATTGTAAAGAGAAATGTAGCACAAAAAAGAACAAGAATTTAAGTAACTTTTTATTGGTCGCGATTAGGAGGCTCTGTTAGGTTCAACTAATCAGAAGAAGTAGATTCTCTCATTGAAGTTTCATATCTTTCATTGCTATGTGCATGAATTGCAGTATTTAATACTGAAGAAAAAGAGGATGTATGAGTATTTTTCACATTTGGAATAGTTAAGTACATACACTTTGTTGCAAGTAATAACAGTCGTGGATGACTTTTTAACTTAGCATGCGTTATTTTTTGACTCATAGATTTGAATCGCTCTGAAGAATAGTAAAATATGTAAAAAACAATGCATTTTGGAAACAGAGCTAAAAGATCAACTGTCCTATGTAGCAGGAAGTTTCCGCCAATCGTCTTACCACCTAGAAGATGAAAAAGGATTACTATGCTTCCAGGTGCTAGAAGGATGATTGAAACTACATTGTTTTGAAAGGCTGATGAACCAAAATCTTCATTAAAATTCTCCTTTGTTGCTACCCTTCTAAGCTTTCTATTAGAGGTATATGCAGAAACCATCATTACGACAATTATACATAATGGTAAGAGGGCACTAAAAAAGCATACAAGCACGTCGGAGACTGGACTGCGTCTGCTACATTCATAAGTGATGGTTTCATCATGGAATTCAATATGCAAGTACCTCAGATGCAGTAGTAGAGCTGGTGGAGTAAGTACAATGATGCCATTTATTATCAATACCCAAATCAGAACTTGAATATTCAGTACTTTTTGAAATTTGAGAGGATGATAAGCAGCAATGAATCTTGACACACATAATGAAAAAATTATTTGGTTTGACGAGCAATAAAATAAGTACATGAAGCTGGTAATTGACTTGCAGAGCAGCTCATTATAGATTTCCGGATCGATACCAAATCCTACTTTGAACATGTAATCGAAGAAGCAAATTGTTATGACACAATTATCTGAAGTCACCTGAACGAGTATAAGATAGTCATTGAGTTTGGAAAGCACTTGCTTAGTTTTCCGTATTCTTAGTTTCATTACCTCGAATACTCTAACATTTCCGTGAATTCCGATAAAAGACATCAATATTACTATTAGTAGAAGGCACATTTGAACGGGAGACGTAGTATCTCTTGTGTCGTTGCCGTGATGTCCCATTTCAATACGTATAGCTCAATTAATTATGACTTCAAACGGTATTTAGAAATTACCATGTATAATGTGTCATACTGTGTAGCTTACAGTAATAGACAATTCATAGATTTCGGGTCATTGTTTCCTGCCATGTAATATTGCAGTTCAGATATCTGAAACGCAATATGCTAAACAGGTATATTGCGGTTCAATATTTTAACATGGGAAGTGTTATACGAACCTAAACACAGTGGCCGAGAAAAGTTTGCTTTATCAAATAATGACATGAGAAATCTATGCATTACCTGTCATAATGCATGACTTTGTCTTCTACATCTGTGAAAGTTACCTGCCATGATATCAAAAATGTCTCAGAGGGCAAGATAAATTTTCATGTAAATATTCGTATGTTTTTTTCATCACTTAATTTATTTAAATTGAATACATAACAAAAATAAAACCATCGTTTAAAACACGCTGACAAAAAGTATATGACATAGGCGGTTTTCTTTTTTAAGGAATGGAGATGTGCTATTCTTTTTATCGCCTTTCTCGCTGCGGGCCCACATCCACCAGGTGAGTAAAAACCATTGGGAGAAAGCTGTCATGCTCCACTTCTCGCACCCTTTCCTCATATTGCCGACGCTTTTCCCATTCGTGAACGGCATAAGTAGTAACCCAATCCCAGACGCAAGTGCAGTGCGGTGCATTGATGAGTCATCATGCTGACTCAGCCCCCCCGGAAGGAAGGTGAGGGAGAGGGCCAAGGATGTGTTGGGAGGAATGGGTCCGAGAGGAGGAAACTGTTCCCTCCCCCCCTCTGGAAGGAAGGAAGTAAGGAGGAGTGATGAGGCAATATGTGTGAGGAATAGAGTGTGGAAAGGGTGGATGTTGGTGGTTTTGGGATGAGAAAGTCCATTTTTCGACATGAAGGAGGTCTCGGATGAGAAAATGGAGTGCAGATTCGGACTCTACGTGAAATCCTACATCTGTGGTGTGATTTCCAGCTCAATCGGAGAGAAAAAATTTCGAGGACGTCCCCCCCCCCTCCTGCCAAACTTCAAACTTTGGTTGTAGAGATGGTAGAAAGTCGTGCCATAGCTCATTTAAAAGCTAAAAGTGACAAAAAGGCAGTGGAAAGCTCAGTTTGGGCTCATTTCCTTGGGTTTAGGGAGGAAAATGGCAAGAAACCGTCAGAGATGGAAAAGTCAGGTTTTGGTGGTTTTGGGATGAGAAAAGTCGTTTTTCGACATGAAGGAGTGTTCGGATGGGAAAACGGAGTGCAAATCCGGACGTTTTGGCCAAAGTTGGGTCTAAGAACCACTTCCCAACTCAATCGAAGAGAAAAAGTTCTGACCTCCCCCCCCTTCGGCACCGATCTTCCAACTTTGGTTGTAGACATCGCACAAAGTCCTGCAATAGCTCGTTTGAGAGCTGGGAGTGAGACAAATTCACTGAACGAAACGGCTTGTTCATATCTGTCTTCGTTTAGATGTGAGACGCCATTTAAGATTTTGGGAGATTGTCGAAAAACGACAGAGTTAGAATTTTGGACGTTTTGGGATGTAGCTTCAAAACGAAGCATCGGATGGGAACACGGATTTCAGATTTGGAATCAGCGTCAAATTCTGCATCTGTATGGTGAATTTGAGGGCAGTCGGAGAGAAAAACTTTTGAAGACCTCCCCCCCTCGGCAGACCTATCTTCGATCTTGGCTTCCAGTGGATGGATTTTGTTGTGCCATAGCTCGTTTGAAAGCTATGAGTGAGACAAATTCACTGAAAGAAACGGCTTGTTCGTATCTGCCTTCGTTTAGAGGTGAGATGTTATTGAAAATTTGGGACCTTGGCGAAAAAACGACTAAGTTAGAATTTTTGCGATGGTTGTGGGCTGTAGAGCCAAAACGAAGCATCGGATGGGAAAATGAAGGGCATATTCGGATTCAGCGTCAAATTCTACATGGAAATAGCGTATTTCCAGCTCCATCGGAGCACTAGAACCGGAGATAGACGGGTTTTTAGTGTTTGGATGATGGGTATTACGTCATCAGCTGATCGCCACACACTATATAAGTGGAAACTCGGCTTGTGGAAATCAGTTCTCCTCCCGACTGGGTTGGGGTAGGTGGACTCTGGAGCTCCGATGATGGCATTGGAAATCTGAAAAGCCGGGTTTCTGTAAGAAACCGACTTAGAAAATTTCATTGCTGAACTCAGCTAAGGCGTCAGACTTAGAGGTTCGCCAGGAGATGGCCTTCGTCTCCAGGCCATAAGACTCCAAAACTTTAAAGGCTTGTAACTTTGCTTCTGCAAGTCCGTTTGACTTGATTCAAAAAAGGTTCGGTTGCTATTGACCTGCCCTAAGTGATAAACTACTAATAAAATTTCATAAGTAGTGCTAAAAAGTTGAAAAATTTAAATTCACAAGTTTTGGAGGTTTTCTGGGGTTTTCGACCCTGCTGAAGTCAATGAAAGCATTTTTAATTATGTCTGAGCCAGTCTTCTCATTCTATAAGCGGCTTTTCACTGAAAGCGAGCAAGACACGGAGAGTTTTGCTGTAATATTCTACTGACAGGGTGTTCCTTCGGGACGGCGGACGATGCCGTAGTGATAAGTGTGGCAAGGGAGTGTGTCATATTTTAGACCGAAACCGCTGGGACAACTCATGTCTCATGTTGGGCATTTGACACAGTTCTCAACGTAACACTTTGAACGCCAATCGGTTGAGTCTTAGCTATCTTGTCATGGGTGGCCTCTAAACATCTCCATTGCAAAACGCTGGTGAATCAAGCGCTCTACGGCTTGCTATCAAGCTGCTCAAAGTCTGCCAACCTCTTACCAACTCTACAGGTTTTCATGTCTGAGCCACATATGGACTAAGCAGCTTTTCACTGAAAGCGAATAAGACACGGAGAGTTTTGCTGTAATATTCCACTGACAGGGTGTTCCTTCGGGACGGCGGACGATGCCGTAGTGATAAGTGTGGCAAGGGAGTGTGTCATAGTTTAGACCGAAACCGCTGGGGCAACTCGTCTCATGTTGGGCATTTGACACAGTTCTCAACGTAGCACTTTGAACGCCAATCGGTTGAGTCTTAGGTATCTTGTCATGGGTGGCCTCTAAACATCTCCATTGCAAAACGCTGGTGAATCAAGCTCTCTACGGCTTGCTATCAAGCTGCTCAAAGTCTGTCAACCTCTTACCAACTCTACAGGTTTTCATGTCTGGCGATCAAGTCATGGACGGTACACGATTTTCGGTGTGATACTTCTTGTGGGTTATTTCGAGACAGCGGTGAAGTCCGTAGCTGCACGGGACGCGGGCAATGGTAATCCTTGTGAAACCTCTGCGTCATGTTTGCAATGTTTCGTCTCAACGTTGTACTCTGACCGCCAGGGTGACATTTAGCTATCTGCCACAGGTTGCCTCATAAATCTCCATTGCACTTGTCTCCCGACAGTTGGCCAAGCATGCGAGAATGAACCATGCGTTCTTCTTGTGTCTATCATGGAGACAAAATGATGAATGGAATGAAGGGAGGACATTCATGCGACACACGCACATTACACTCATTGATGCGCGATCATTACTTCCTAAAATATATGACAATAAGATTTCTGTTGCGGTTAGAAAGATGGACATTATATATGTGACTGAAACTTGGCTTAATTCCAACGTGGATTCTACTCTTATTGACGCACCTGGCTGTGTTTCTTGTCGAACAGATCGTTCTTATCGGAGAGGGGGAGGAGTAGCTGTTTATCTCCAATCAAACTTATCTTTTGTAGCATTACGTCTAAGTATGCAATTTCCGATGATTTTGACAATCTTTGCAACAATCTTTGCAGCTTCATTGAAAGAGTGTGTTTTCCTTCAGCATGGAAAGTTGCGATTGTTACTCCTATTCCGAAAACCAATCCTCCACAAGTCAATAAGATGCGTTTCATAATTATCTGATTTTCCCTTTCCAGCTAAAATATTGGAGCGTTTAGTGCTCAGGCATTTTGGCGAGCGTTTTGTAAATGCTTATAGTTTTGAATAACGGGTTTGAATTCATAACTATTTATCAGAGGAGTCCCGTCAAAACAGATCTATGTTTTATACGCAGTTTATATGTTTTATATAAATCTATGTTTTTTTATATATCTATGTTTTATATCGCCTGAAGATGGACTCCGGTGGTGTCCGAAAGTGCTCGCAATAAACTGCGTATAAAACATAGATCTGTTTTGACGGGACTCCTCTGATAAATAGTAAATGCTTATGGTGACGAATAGCATGGTTTCAGGAAAGGTGCTTGGACATCCGCGGCTCCTATTAAGGCTATTGATTCAACTCTCAAATTCTATGACGATTCCAAACTATTTGGGTGTGCTGTTTTGAGTTACAACTTATCCCGTGCCTTTGATAGTATTGATCACAATTTGATTTCATCTAAAATGTCAAAACTGAATTTGCCATCTTGTCTGATTTCTTGACTAGTCTCATATCTTCATAATAGGAAAACACCAACAAGACTGAATGATCATTTTTCCCGCATTTTGAGCATTCAGAAAGGGGCTCCATAGGCCTTTGTGATGGGACCTGCGATGTTTTGCTTATTTGTCGGTGACTATCTTGCATCAAAAGTTTCGCATATAACTGTTAAATATTATGATGATGTAGCGATTGTGATACCACTAAAAAGTAGTGACTTTTGGACTAAAGTAGTGAGACGAATAATATTTTGCTTTGGTGTGCGAAAAACCGACTGACACTTAATCGCGAGAAGTCAAATTTTATGTATGTGTCAAGAATCATATCTTATGCCCTATATCATTTGATCCTCCTCTGTGTATCAACCATGTTCATTTTTTGAAGTTTCTGGGTATGATTTTAAATGATAAATTAACTTGGGATGATCACATCGAATTTTGAGGTGCAAGGCAAGTCAGCGCATACTCATACATATCATTTGCAAGCTGAAGACTTAAGTGGCAGCTGCAAAACTCCATGTAATTTAAATTGTGCTCATTCGGTCCATCCTGGAATATGTCTGTCCAGTTTTTGTTTGCCTTTTTAAGAACAGTAAGGTGCTGACAGGAATTGACAGAAGGGTTCATCGTATATAGCGGGTGCACAGCATGTGAGAGATGTCTGCCAGACTCTTTAGAGCATATAAGAATTTTGTTGGCTGCACAATTATTGTTTCACCAGATTGAAAATGGTGATCGCATCCATCATGACTTAACTGCCACCGAAGCTACCACGAAGTGATTTTTACTCTTTTCCTTGTGCTCCAGCTGATAAATATGCGAATTCGTTTGTCCTTTTCTCTTTACGACATCTTTGTGAAAACAGTTGAATCTAGACAATATTTGATGTAACTTCTATGTACATATTGATTTGCATTTCACTTACTTACTTATAACCTTTACATTTGGCCATTTTTCTCAAATTTATCCATACCAATCGGAAATAAGATTAAATTATTGATAACATAACAGGCCTGTGATTTAAAGTGATAAAGATGTTAAATTTTCCAAGATATCGACAAAAGTTCTCAATTTTGAAGAGGTACCTATCCCCAGGTTTTTTGACATTCCCATAAATGGGGTAAAAAACTTGATAAATTTGGGATGCCTAGGCCAATCACAAAACGTAGCTAAAACTCACAAACATATGGAGTTTTGTACAATACAGAAAATCCCCAGAGGTTTCACCCCCGTGTATAATAGGATTGAATGGTGGTTGGTTAATTAGATCATTGTTTGATTATGCAAGAGATACATGTTGAATGAATAGATGATAGTTTTGTACTGTAATTTATATCAGAAAGCAATCAGACTATACTACTGAAATAATATTGTAATACGCATTGTAAAGAGAAATGTAGCACAAAAAAGAACAAGAATTTAAGTAACTTTTTATTGGTCGCGATTAGGAGGCTCTGTTAGGTTCAACTAATCAGAAGAAGTAGATTCTCTCATTGAAGTTTCATATCTTTCATTGCTATGTGCATGAATTGCAGTATTTAATACTGAAGAAAAAGAGGATGTATGAGTATTTTTCACATTTGGAATAGTTAAGTACATACACTTTGTTGCAAGTAATAACAGTCGTGGATGACTTTTTAACTTAGCATGCGTTATTTTTTGACTCATAGATTTGAATCGCTCTGAAGAATAGTAAAATATGTAAAAAACAATGCATTTTGGAAACAGAGCTAAAAGATCAACTGTCCTATGTAGCAGGAAGTTTCCGCCAATCGTCTTACCACCTAGAAGATGAAAAAGGATTACTATGCTTCCAGGTGCTAGAAGGATGATTGAAACTACATTGTTTTGAAAGGCTGATGAACCAAAATCTTCATTAAAATTCTCCTTTGTTGCTACCCTTCTAAGCTTTCTATTAGAGGTATATGCAGAAACCATCATTACGACAATTATACATAATGGTAAGAGGGCACTAAAAAAGCATACAAGCACGTCGGAGACTGGACTGCGTCTGCTACATTCATAAGTGATGGTTTCATCATGGAATTCAATATGCAAGTACCTCAGATGCAGTAGTAGAGCTGGTGGAGTAAGTACAATGATGCCATTTATTATCAATACCCAAATCAGAACTTGAATATTCAGTACTTTTTGAAATTTGAGAGGATGATAAGCAGCAATGAATCTTGACACACATAATGAAAAAATTATTTGGTTTGACGAGCAATAAAATAAGTACATGAAGCTGGTAATTGACTTGCAGAGCAGCTCATTATAGATTTCCGGATCGATACCAAATCCTACTTTGAACATGTAATCGAAGAAGCAAATTGTTATGACACAATTATCTGAAGTCACCTGAACGAGTATAAGATAGTCATTGAGTTTGGAAAGCACTTGCTTAGTTTTCCGTATTCTTAGTTTCATTACCTCGAATACTCTAACATTTCCGTGAATTCCGATAAAAGACATCAATATTACTATTAGTAGAAGGCACATTTGAACGGGAGACGTAGTATCTCTTGTGTCGTTGCCGTGATGTCCCATTTCAATACGTATAGCTCAATTAATTATGACTTCAAACGGTATTTAGAAATTACCATGTATAATGTGTCATACTGTGTAGCTTACAGTAATAGACAATTCATAGATTTCGGGTCATTGTTTCCTGCCATGTAATATTGCAGTTCAGATATCTGAAACGCAATATGCTAAACAGGTATATTGCGGTTCAATATTTTAACATGGGAAGTGTTATACGAACCTAAACACAGTGGCCGAGAAAAGTTTGCTTTATCAAATAATGACATGAGAAATCTATGCATTACCTGTCATAATGCATGACTTTGTCTTCTACATCTGTGAAAGTTACCTGCCATGATATCAAAAATGTCTCAGAGGGCAAGATAAATTTTCATGTAAATATTCGTATGTTTTTTTCATCACTTAATTTATTTAAATTGAATACATAACAAAAATAAAACCATCGTTTAAAACACGCTGACAAAAAGTATATGACATAGGCGGTTTTCTTTTTTAAGGAATGGAGATGTGCTATTCTTTTTATCGCCTTTCTCGCTGCGGGCCCACATCCACCAGGTGAGTAAAAACCATTGGGAGAAAGCTGTCATGCTCCACTTCTCGCACCCTTTCCTCATATTGCCGACGCTTTTCCCATTCGTGAACGGCATAAGTAGTAACCCAATCCCAGACGCAAGTGCAGTGCGGTGCATTGATGAGTCATCATGCTGACTCAGCCCCCCCCGGAAGGAAGGTGAGGGAGAGGGCCAAGGATGTGTTGGGAGGAATGGGTCCGAGAGGAGGAAACTGTTCCCTCCCCCCCTCTGGAAGGAAGGAAGTAAGGAGGAGTGATGAGGCAATATGTGTGAGGAATAGAGTGTGGAAAGGGTGGATGTTGGTGGTTTTAGGATGAGAAAGTCCATTTTTCGACATGAAGGAGGTCTCGGATGAGAAAATGGAGTGCAGATTCGGACTCTACGTGAAATCCTACATCTGTGGTGTGATTTCCAGCTCAATCGGAGAGAAAAAATTTCGAGGACGTCCCCCCCCCCTCCTGCCAAACTTCAAACTTTGGTTGTAGAGATGGTAGAAAGTCGTGCCATAGCTCATTTAAAAGCTAAAAGTGACAAAAAGGCAGTGGAAAGCTCAGTTTGGGCTCATTTCCTTGGGTTTAGGGAGGAAAATGGCAAGAAACCGTCAGAGATGGAAAAGTCAGGTTTTGGTGGTTTTGGGATGAGAAAAGTCGTTTTTCGACATGAAGGAGTGTTCGGATGGGAAAACGGAGTGCAAATCCGGACGTTTTGGCCAAAGTTGGGTCTAAGAACCACTTCCCAACTCAATCGAAGAGAAAAAGTTCTGACCTCCCCCCCCTTCGGCACCGATCTTCCAACTTTGGTTGTAGACATCGCACAAAGTCCTGCAATAGCTCGTTTGAGAGCTGGGAGTGAGACAAATTCACTGAACGAAACGGCTTGTTCATATCTGTCTTCGTTTAGATGTGAGACGCCATTTAAGATTTTGGGAGATTGTCGAAAAACGACAGAGTTAGAATTTTGGACGTTTTGGGATGTAGCTTCAAAACGAAGCATCGGATGGGAACACGGATTTCAGATTTGGAATCAGCGTCAAATTCTGCATCTGTATGGTGAATTTGAGGGCAGTCGGAGAGAAAAACTTTTGAAGACCTCCCCCCCTCGGCAGACCTATCTTCGATCTTGGCTTCCAGTGGATGGATTTTGTTGTGCCATAGCTCGTTTGAAAGCTATGAGTGAGACAAATTCACTGAAAGAAACGGCTTGTTCGTATCTGCCTTCGTTTAGAGGTGAGATGTTATTGAAAATTTGGGACCTTGGCGAAAAAACGACTAAGTTAGAATTTTTGCGATGGTTGTGGGCTGTAGAGCCAAAACGAAGCATCGGATGGGAAAATGAAGGGCATATTCGGATTCAGCGTCAAATTCTACATGGAAATAGCGTATTTCCAGCTCCATCGGAGCACTAGAACCGGAGATAGACGGGTTTTTAGTGTTTGGATGATGGGTATTACGTCATCAGCTGATCGCCACACACTATATAAGTGGAAACTCGGCTTGTGGAAATCAGTTCTCCTCCCGACTGGGTTGGGGTAGGTGGACTCTGGAGCTCCGATGATGGCATTGGAAATCTGAAAAGCCGGGTTTCTGTAAGAAACCGACTTAGAAAATTTCATTGCTGAACTCAGCTAAGGCGTCAGACTTAGAGGTTCGCCAGGAGATGGCCTTCGTCTCCAGGCCATAAGACTCCAAAACTTTAAAGGCTTGTAACTTTGCTTCTGCAAGTCCGTTTGACTTGATTCAAAAAAGGTTCGGTTGCTATTGACCTGCCCTAAGTGATAAACTACTAATAAAATTTCATAAGTAGTGCTAAAAAGTTGAAAAATTTAAATTCACAAGTTTTGGAGGTTTTCTGGGGTTTTCGACCCTGCTGAAGTCAATGAAAGCATTTTTAATTATGTCTGAGCCAGTCTTCTCATTCTATAAGCGGCTTTTCACTGAAAGCGAATAAGACACGGAGAGTTTTGCTGTAATATTCTACTGACAGGGTGTTCCTTCGGGACGGCGGACGATGCCGTAGTGATAAGTGTGGCAAGGGAGTGTGTCATATTTTAGACCGAAACCGCTGGGACGACTCATGTCTCATGTTGGGCATTTGACACAGTTCTCAACGTAACACTTTGAACGCCAATCGGTTGAGTCTTAGCTATCTTGTCATGGGTGGCCTCTAAACATCTCCATTGCAAAACGCTGGTGAATCAAGCGCTCTACGGCTTGCTATCAAGCTGCTCAAAGTCTGCCAACCTCTTACCAACTCTACAGGTTTTCATGTCTGAGCCACATATGGACTAAGCAGCTTTTCACTGAAAGCGAATAAGACACGGAGAGTTTTGCTGTAATATTCCACTGACAGGGTGTTCCTTCGGGACGGCGGACGATGCCGTAGTGATAAGTGTGGCAAGGGAGTGTGTCATAGTTTAGACCGAAACCGCTGGGGCAACTCGTCTCATGTTGGGCATTTGACACAGTTCTCAACGTAGCACTTTGAACGCCAATCGGTTGAGTCTTAGGTATCTTGTCATGGGTGGCCTCTAAACATCTCCATTGCAAAACGCTGGTGAATGAAGCTCTCTACGGCTTGCTATCAAGCTGCTCAAAGTCTGTCAACCTCTTACCAACTCTACAGGTTTTCATGTCTGGCGATCAAGTCATGGACGGTACACGATTTTCGGTGTGATACTTCTTGTGGGTTATTTCGAGACAGCGGTGAAGTCCGTAGCTGCACGGGACGCGGGCAATGGTAATCCTTGTGAAACCTCTGCGTCATGTTTGCAATGTTTCGTCTCAACGTTGTACTCTGACCGCCAGGGTGACATTTAGCTATCTGCCACAGGTTGCCTCATAAAATCTCCATTGCACTTGTCTCCCGACAGTTGGCCAAGCATGCGAGAATGAACCATGCGTTCTTCTTGTGTCTATCATGGAGACGAAATGATGAATGGAATGAAGGGAGGACATTCATGCGACACACGCAACACATCACAGACTTCTCCCTTCGCTAGTGAACAAGCTCTCGTCAGTATCGTACAAAAGTTTTACTGCAGCACAGGTTGATATATAGTTAGAAAAGTTTGATCATTGAAGTTGTATTCCCAAGTCTAATCAGAAAGTATATCATGGTTTGCAAAAGCAAAGTCTAGTATAGTCAAATATTTTTACTGCGACACAGGTTGATGTATAGTTAGAAAATTTGATCATGGCGTTTTATGAAACACACATGTCATGAAATGCAAGTGTTAGTGTAGTGAAATAGTTTACCACGACGCACGTTTGTGAAAATAAAGTTTAATCATCGAAGGTTTATTCATAAGTCTAGTCAGAAACTTTATCATGGTTTGCAAAAGTTTTATTGCAACACAGGTTGATGTATACTTAGAAAGTTTGATCATCAACGTTTTATTCGTAGGTCTAGTCAGAAACTGTATCACGGTTTGTAAAAGTTTTACTGCACCACAGGTTGATGTATAGTTAGAAAAGTTTGATCATGATGTTTTATGAAACACATGTCATAAAATGTAAGCGTTAGTGTAGTCAACTAGTTTTACAGCAACGCACGTTGGTGAAAATAAAGTTTGATCATTGACGTTGTATAACTGACCGAACTCACAGCAGCATTAGAAAGTTTTAGAAGGTTTTACTGCACAGTGTAGATTGTCTTGTAACTTACTTTCACAGTGTTAAAAAGTTTTATTGGAGACAGTTGCGAAATGTTTCCCTATTAGAAAATTCAAACTCCATGACTGTTAGATTCGCTTCATCAGGTTTACTAAGAGCAGTCTTGTACTGCAATGAGAGTTTAGAATGTTATATATGAAAACAGTGTTCACCACAGCACTAGAAAGTTTAGCACAACACAAGTGTCATGAAAAAATACTTTATTTGGTCTTTGATTTAACATCATTGAAACCCACTTTACTAATAGCAATCGCAATATGCTTTATTTTATTCAGAAGCAAATGATCGCCGTAACTATGAAAGTTGTCCATACGAGAAATAATCTTCCGCAGATGTCGTGTATAAAACTCAGAAGCATCAGTAACATATTCTTGTCCATAGGAACGAAATTGAAAATCAACACTTACCGCTACTTCACCTTCTGGAAAATGAATGTAATTGACATGTGCAATTAAATGGGCCTTGATGAGACTGTCTTTGAAATAAGATATCAACTCCGTAAATATTTCTCGTGTGTAGTCTAAACATGCTTCCAATTTTGTCTCCTCCCTTTGAAACTCAAGGATGTAATCTTGTATTAAGCCTCCGAAGCACTCTTGATGAAAACGAATCGTGCAATCATCATGTTTCATTGTATTGACTTCAGGTGCCATGGTTGAGTCTATTGCTAAACATCATTTTTGCCTAACACAATTTCAATAACGCGTTACAAATGTGAGTATCCAAATCGGGAACTCTAGCTGTCTGTGATTAGACGAGAGATCTGATTCATTCACCGCTTAGGAAAATCTTATAAAAGGCATTGCTCTGCTCTGCTCTTCACATTTATCTTTCACAAGGTGAGTGTCGGTGAGCTCCTGCTATCAGGTTGTTTTGACTTGCTATCAAGTTGAATAGTCTTGCTATCAAGAGATTCACTTCTGCTCATAAAACATATCATCGCTGTAATACCTCCTTTGCTCGAGCGTTCCTTCGCGACGGCGGGTACTGCCGTAGAGGGATTGCGTTGCACGGGTTGTTCGTAGTTTGTTAGACCGAAACCTCTGAGCTGTTGCTCATGTTGGGCGTTCGACTTCATACCCAACGTCACGCTTTCTCTCGCGAGGTCAGAGTACTTTAGCCATTCGACAAAGGTTAGTCTTTATGATATGGAGTAGAGTGAAATGTAACTCATTAGATGTCACTTCAATGATTGTTCCCATGATAAACGTTGACTAGGCAAATGAAACGATTTTCATCTTTCCTTTTCAGTGATTGAAATCTACTAACAAAATCTGCTGTCTGTAATCGATCAAAAATGGAATCCAAGAAAATTGAGAGCTACCGCATTGCTGTCGAGATGGAAAAGGCCACCATCAAGCAATGTAAGTATTTGTAACAAGATGGACTCTATTACTAACATCATTAGAGTAGACATCCTCATCAAAATCAAGAGCCCTTCCCTTATGTTGTTCATGTCTAAACCGAATCCAAATTTTACCTCTGCTTATCTTTGCCGTCATTCTTTTTCAGTACATGAATGCATTCGTAATGGGGAACCCGTCCCCGAAGGAGCAATCGGGGAAGCCTATGAGCGGCTCGGAAAGTGTAAGTGTCCTCACCTATGAGAGTTGGAATGTCATGTTTTAGCACTTTTGTATCCGTATAGCTTACTCTCTATCATTATTATCTCCACAACCTATAATCTAATCTCTCTTTTCTCTCTACAGATATGGCGAAGAAGAAGAAGTGGGAGGAAGCCGCGAGGCGGAAATACCACGATGAATTTCCGGCCCTACCTTCCCGCTCACCTACCTCCGCCCAAGCTGCGACCCCTTTCTCGGGCATCGTTATCGCCCACCTCCACCGCCACCAGCTCCGGTACCTGTGTCCGTCCGTGTACCTTTCCCAGCTCCGGTACCTGCTCCTCGCCATCACGTCCCTCCGACACCAAAGCCCAGGACCCTTCCACTCTTTGGCTCGTGTCCCTCTCCTGCCCCCTCTGCGTCCATCCTTGCTGCCGGAGTTACAGTCTTTAGATGGTAAGTAATCGTGATTGGGAAATAGGGGGCTAAGACTTCAAACTTGAAATGTTGATCATGTTACTAATCTCTTTTCTCTTTTTCTCAACAGATTTGGCGGCCTACCTCCTGGACGGTGACGTTCCCTCCCATTCCATCATCATCCCGGCATCGCCACCACCACCTGCAGCGGCCGACCTCCCTCTTCTCTCCGTCAAGTTGGTGGAGAGATTGTTGGAGGAGCAGGAAATGGAGTTGGAGATTGTCGGAGAGGAGAGGGAGATTGCAATCGAGGAGGAAGGTGTGAGGGAGAGAGAAGGACCTACGGCTCGACAGCTCAGCTGTACGGACTGCGGGCAGGTTTTCGCGAGGCCATTCTGCCTTCGGCGACACCGACATTCTCGCTGCCCAAAAGCGAAGGGAGAACTGGAGAAGACACGCCGACCGATCCCTCAACGGCCCAAGTGTGAAGGTTGTGGACGCACATTCTACAACAACACCAACTTGCGAGTCCACATCGAAGGCGGCTCCTGTGGCAGTGTGAGGCAACCACCGACAACAACAGGTAGGAAGCATTCTTCATCGCACGTCGGCTTTTCCTGTTCTTCGTGTCAGAAGACCTTTCCTAGAGAGTTTGTTCTTTCTTCGCACACACTCTGTCACACTCATCCCACTGAGCTTTACACTGACAACAACGTCACTCTAAGGCTGAGCAAGTTTTCCCTTGAGAGGCTCGTTCGCGATTATGAGTTAGAAAGCTCTGAAGCTGTGCAGGACATTCATCCTTTCTTGATGAATAACATAGGCTTAATTCATCAAATGTTGGCGAGTTTAGATAGATTTTTACTTAAAGGCATGTTCTATCTCACTGCTCGTTTCAATAAGGTAGACAGTAGCACGGGAGAAGTAGAGTCCACTGCGACCATTAGGATAGCCTCATGTGCTGCTGATCTCATAGGTGATGTAAACGAGTGGATAGAGAGAGACATGCGACCTATCTCGTCAGCAATTTGAATAAATTTAATGAAAGAGACAGCGGTCTGGTCTTTGATGGGATAGAGAAAGTAGACATCAAAATAAATCTTTTAGAAAATTTACAAGGGAGTGGTTGTTTCACCCTCCCCAAAGCACTGGCTGACAAAAAGGCTGTCGTCAATGTAGAGTGTCAGTCCCAATGTTTCAAGTATGCCGTCCTCTCCATTCTTCACTATAATGACATAGGTATAAATCGTGAACGAATCACTAAATATCGTGAATGGGAGGATGAGCTTAGGTTTGACGGGTTAGATGTCAACACATTAGACTTTAAAGACATCGCCCAATTTGAAAAATTGAATAACATTAAGATTGTCATCCATCTCTGGGAAAAAGGTCTGAAGGGCGTTAGGTATAATAATCGCCAAAGTAACTTCGACCGGGTTGTCAATCTTCTCCTAGTCTATAGCGACAACCACCCAGAATGGCATTATTGTGGCATTCCTAAAATTTCAAAGTTATACCATCATCAAGCAACCTATAGGGATAATTTTTATTACTGTGATCGCTGCACACGGCGTTTCACATCAAAACCATATTTTGAAGAGCATTACGAGTGGTGCTCTCGGGGTAAGCTTCAAATGGAAGTCATGCCCAAAGATAAATTTTATAGGTATGAGGAAAATGGCAATGAGCTCAGTCCCATATGTACCATCTGTGCGGACATTGAATGTTATATTGAACAAGAAGACCTAAGTCATGAGCCAGCAGCCATTGCCTGTTATGAAGTTTGGCACCCATATTATAGGAATCAAAATAAAATGCATGTGTGGCAAGGCGAGGAGTGCGTTGAAAACTTCCTCAACTTTTTACATAGGAAAGCCCGTTTTCATCAACGCTATGAAACGGAGCTAACTAGGAAACCTATGTGCTTCACAGAAGCCGATAAAATCAAGTTTGATAGGACCACGGAATGTCCCCACTGCTGTTCATCCTTTGATGATCAGCAACATAAGAAACTGAGGGACCATTGCCATCTCAGTGGTAAATTTAGTTCTGCCTTATGCAGTAAATGCAATATGAGACTTAGGCTCAAACGGCGAACGCTCCCCGTCATCTTTCATAGCTTTAAATGTTATGATGCTCACAACATCATTCGCCATGGATTCGGTAAAATGAAATCCTGGTCATCCAAAGTGATTGCACAAAGTAAGGGAAAATTTATGTGCATCACTGCTAAAGTCCAAGTCGATAAGACGAAGTAGGGGAAGCCTGTCTTCTATGACATAAAGTTTCTAGACAGTTTCCAGTTTATGTCTTCTTCCTTAGCCGCGTTGGCTAATAATTTAGAAACACTTCCCCTCACTCAACATTTAAAGAAAGATAACAGAAGTGACAGTCTGATACGCCGGAAAGGGGTGTTTCCTCATAGTTATTTTAGTTCAATGGATACATTGAAGGAGACATCCCTTCCGTCCATTGATAAGCTTAAAAATGATTTGACGGGTGAGGACTGTTCGCTGGATGATTATAGGCATGCAGAGCAAGCATGGTTAGAATTTAGGTGCCGCACGTTTGGTGACTACATGCTTGCCTCCTTAAAATTAGACGTCTATCTGTTGGCTGACGTGTTTGAGACTTTTAGGAAAGTCACATTAGAACAGGACGCCTTAGACCCCATTCATTTCGTTAGTCTGACGGTTCTGTCCTATCAGTCATCCTTCAAGATGACGAAAGAGAGCATTCATTTACTGCAAGATGCAGAAATGTATACGTTATTTGAACGTGGTATTAGGGGTGGCTTGACATTTGTTAACAAACATGTTGTCAACAGCACCCAAGACATAGGATCGACCACACATTTAATGTACAAAGACCAAAATAATTTGTATGGGAGTGCACTCTCCAAGCCTTTGCCACAGTCTGACTTCCAATGGGTAGAGCCCCATGACATTGAACACTTCTCCAATCCAGCACACATCATGGCACTGAGAGATGAGGCCGACATAGGTTATTTATTTGAAGTCGACCTCATCTATCCAGACTGCATTAAGAATAGGACCGCTGATTTTCCTCTCGCACCCGAATCTGGCATAGTCAGTCCAGATATGTTCTCTCCCTTTATGGAAGAGCACAATAAGCAGTATGAGACGGAAAATGACTTAAAATATAAAGCCACTAGGAAGTTGCTGCTCACCCAATTGAACAAGCAGCATTACATCGTGCACTATTCCATCCTCAAATTCTATCTAGGTATGGGGATGCAACTTGATAAAGTCCATCGCGCCATCCAGTTTAAGCAGAAGCCCTTTCTAAAACCGTATATAGAATTTAATAGCAAGAAAAGCGCTGAATCTAAGAATCCTTTCGAAAAGGACTTCTTTAAATTTAAGAATAATGCCCTCTTTGGTAAAACCATGGAGGATGTAAGAAAGCGCATGGATTATCGCATCGTAACTGATCCGGAAGCGAGTATCAAGTTATGTCGCTCGCCGTTGTTTTGCCACCATGATGTCATTTCCGAAGACATCACTGGTTTTAAAATGTTAAAATCTAAAGTAGAACTTTGCAAGCCCATTTATGTCGGTCAAGCTGTCTTGGATCACTCCAAGTTAGAAATGTATAAGTTATTTTACCACACTTTTAAGACATGTCCACTTCTCCAACGTGTGGAATTAGTAGGAGGTGATACAGACAGCTTCTTCCTAGCTTTGACAACCACGAGCCAAGTCAAGCAGGAAGACATTTTAAAATATTTAGCACCCAAGTTTGATAGTTCCAACTATCCCACTGACCATCCGCTTTACTCTACCTCAAATAAAGCGAAGCTTGGCTGCTTCAAGGATGAGTGTGCCGGCAAACAGATAGAGGAGATGATCTTGCTTTGCCCCAAGATGTACTCCATGAAGCTAAAATCCTCAGAGCTTTCTATAAAACGGGCGAAAGGCATCTCGAGGTCAATCGTTAGAAAAATGACACATAGGGACTATCAAGATGCCTTAGAATAAAAAAGTAGAAATGACCATCATAAAATCTCAGTCGCATCAAGTCAGAACAACGACGTTTAGGAAACGAGGTCTCTCAGCTTGGGAAGACAAGCGATGCTGGATGAGTCCTAATCACTCATTACCGTACGGCCATCCAGACACTCATCTACCTCTACCAAAGAGACAGAAACTTTCTCCTCCTGCGTCCGGCGATGTCTGATGATGAATGGTTCCTCTCTGTTGTGGTTGATGTTTTGCTTTTTACTCCATGGCGTTTTCTATGGGGCGTTGTGAGTGAGTGCCTTGGAACATGCTTCCAACTCCTGACCACTTCATATCATGACTTACATATCAACTGGTTTTCCTGACTTTGCTTTGTCCCTGCACATGAGTGACTGTTTTCTCCCTGTATATGATTGACTTTGTTTTCTCCGGTGATGTGAGCCATAAAAACTTTGTTTTCTACTACCATCAGTATTAACTATGTGCAGTGCTATGAAAATCGGTTGTGTTGATGAATATTATATCATGTACAGACTGTGTCGTTTTTCTTTTGAAATAAAGATGGGATTCTCACTCATTAGACAGAAGTAAAAGTTTTAATCATTTTGAAAGATGGGTAGGGTTAGAAATAAAGTTGATGTTTGTAAAGTTAGAAATAAAGTTGATGAATGTAAAGTTTGAATTAATGTTAGAATCTTCTCACTGTTTACAAGATAGGTTAAGTATAAAATAAGTTATAACCATATCACTGTTTGTAAGATAGGTGAAATATAAATGAATTTAGAATCACTTCACTGTTTGTAAAGTTAGAAATAAAGTTGTTTATTGTAAAGCTTGAATTAATGTTAAAATCATTTCACTGTTTGTACAGCTTGTAAGATAGGTGAAATATAAATGACGTTAGAATCACTTCGCTGTTTGTAAAGTTAGAAATAAAGTTGACGTTTGTAAAGTTAGAAACAAAGCTGATGAATGTAAAGTTTGAATTAATGTTAGAATCATCTCACTGTTTACAAGATAGGTAAAGTATAAAATAAGTTATAACCATATCACTGTTTGTAAGATAGGTGAAATGTAAATGAAGTCAGAACCACTTCACTGTTTGTAAAGTTAGAAATAAAGTTGACGTTTGCAAAGTTAGAAATAAAGTTGACGTTTGTAAAGTTAGAAATAAAGTTGATAATTGTAAAGTTTGAATTAATGTTAAAATCATTTCACTGTTTGTACAGTTTGTAAGATAGGTGAAATATAAAATGAAGTCATAAGTATTTCACTATTTGCAAGATAGGTAAAGTATAAAAGGAAGTCAAAACCATGTTAGAGTTTGTAAGTTATCACCCTCACCAACGCATGTAACATCATGACAATTTCTTCGGCTTAGGAAACATCAACCACTTTGCTGACTCATGTCTATAAATAGCCCTGACTCATGAAGGAGTAAGGCGCCAGTCATAAGAATCTAATCAGTCTTGTTCAACCTTTTCACCGACACGTGTGTGGGCGTTATTTATCAGACAAAGCGATGGCGCCTCACGTCAGACAGCGTGACCTTTTCACCGACAAGTGTGTGGACATCATTTCATGTCTATAAATAGCGCTGACTCATCATAAAGCGAAGAACCTTGTTGATGACCTTTTCACCGACAAGAGTGGACGATAGTTCATTGCGATGACTCATTCAAACCGCATCATGTGATTAACACGATTCTATTAACTGTGACTCATACAGATAACGCATTAAAGATTTAACAATGTCAGCTACTTTACTGATATCACGTAAACCAGTAATGATACAATGTCCGTTGTGAAACACTGCAATATGTAGAGGATGCCACTTCCGAATCAGAGCAGCAGGAAAGAGTTCAGTTCCATAAAATATACAATGATTACTGGTTTTAATGTTGGCAAGATTCACTAACATCTTCAATTGAACAGACACTACTATATTCTTCAATGTCAGGGGACTGAGGCGGAGATGAGGCATGAGTGTTCGCATTTTCTTTACGACTGCGTAACACATGGACTGCATCACGAAATGAGAAAGGTCTCCTAGGACTTGGATTTTGCCGCAGCGAAAGATTTGAAGATTTCGACCGTTGCTCATGCGAATGATCAACATTTGCGGACGACCGCGATGATAGACTGAATCGGGAAGATGGGTTTGCAACGGTTCTAAATCGATGTCTCTTCTGAGATTCATTTCGCGCATGGCGTTGATAATGCGGATGGGGAGCATGACTCACAAATGACATGAGGGTGGAGTAAACTTCCCTTTTATACTTTTCCCATGAGGGTTTTGGAATCACAATGTAGCAGTGATCATTATGTAGAATCATCTTTTGAATGCGAATAAATACAATGCCGTCTCCTACGTTAATGACACGGCAAGAGTTGGATAGGATTGCGCGATGCAACCTTCGTAGATGAAAGCGTTCTAGAGTTATCTAAAGTTGTCGTCTCGTATCATGAAATGTAATACACTGACTTTTCCATGATACATGGAGCCATGCTGATAATTTCCACATGATTAAAACTTGAGTGAAGAATGTAATGCCTAAGAAAGAAGGAGAGAGAGTCATGTTCATGTGTGGCATTGTGAGTGTACATTTTCTTTCTTGATACGGTGGCCGTTAGGCCGTGGTCTCATAAAGACCGATGGTGCGTTCTCAGTGTGTTGAGAGTGTTATTGTAGTTGATCATCATCATCAACATGGACATCATCTTTAAAGGTTATGGAGTCAAGACAGGGATTCAACGTAAGCAACCTTCCGTCTCTGCGCGGACCCATGTAGATGGTTTGAATTTTAATTTCGAAGGAGTAGAATCCTTTTCCCAAAATGGAGAGTGGTTTGCAATTGAGTAAGTCGAATTCACTGCCCTCCTCTTCATGGATGATGAGACAGTGTCCATCCATATGCACATACATGTATCGTCTTTCCATGATGGGAACTTGTGGCCGCTTCCCATTGTGTCGAACAATTTCTTTGGGAATGGTGAGATTTTTTTTCAGGAATGTTTCAAGAGTATTGAATTGTAACCGTGTCCAATAGTCTAACGGCACACACACGGCCACTCCATACTTTGTTGACATAATCTTTAGATAATCTATCCGATGACTTGGAGTTTTTATGGTTACGGCTTCTCCATGATGAGTTATCTTTTGATTGAAAGCTTTTTTACCCGATGCTAAAGCATGGGAGCTCAGTGTACCCAGTGCGAGAGCAGAGGAGTTGATGGCTTCGAGCAACTGCATGGTTAGCGCAAGGACGGAAATGATTGCCATGCGCTCAGTCGTCCGTTTTATAAGCAGACCTAGCTCCAATCACATGCGTTTCCCTTTTCTCGTTTTCCCTGTTTTTGTTATGTGACAAAGAGTTATCGCACGTGAACTTTTAGCTGCGTGGGTGGAAACCTTCCCTCTTACGAAGTCGTTCTAGTCCTCACAAAGACTTGAGTGACACGCCCTTCTAGCGAACAAAGACGCATTCATTTATCTAACAAAGAGCCTGATAGTAATGCACAAAGCGCAATGACTCATGTTGCGACACGCCCCTTTTCTCGAATAAAGACGCATTCATTTATATAACAAAGAGCCCGATAGTAATGCACAAAGCGCAATGACTCATGTTGTGACACGCCCCCTTTCTCGAACAAAGACTCATTCATTTATCTAACAAAGAGTCCGATAGTAATGCACAAAGCGCAATGACTCATGTTGCTCTATACACCATTACAAAATACTCAGTGAAAAGAAATCTTTATTGCATCTACACAATGTGTCGCGCATCAAATAAAGTCGTAGATGTAAACACACTCAGTTGAATCATGATATGTTTAACAACGTACGCATTTCCTTCCAACGTGTCTGCTATTCTCTCCATAATTTTCTCCATATGACGACCATAAAATTTATCACTAAGAGTAATCCATTCTGTGCAATAAGATCCAAAACGAAGTGGTTTTTGCAAATCTTTCAACTCTATATAAGCAACGAGGCTACCCTTTACACCTTGAGGTTGTAAACTCTCCATCAATCTTTTGAAGAGAGGAAGGCTTTCAGTGACCACTACTTTCATATCATTCATCTTCATTTTAAATGTAAGTGTCCAATCTTGTAAAAATCCATCGAATCCTTGTTGATCAAGTGTCAAATGACACATGTGGTTACTTAAGGTACGATGCGCCATCATAAACCTTGTAACTATAGATTTCACATTGCTTCAATGACTTCCACTATGAATAAAACAGAAATAACAATCATGTTCCACTGTAAGTTTATTCAACACCAGACAAAATTTACAAGTACAGAATACACTTCATAAAATGATCATCATTCATTCACAAGGAGCAAAAACATGTTTTACATAGACCCATGCTGTTGACAATAATATAGATACAGTTCATAAACGTCATAGAGACTACAATGCCAGCGTGAAGAGAGTTTTGCAATGTAGGTAGCTTTATTTCTAGTATTACAATGGGATGGTGGTCTGTAAAGGTGATGTCTCTCACCGAAACATATTGCCATGTCAAAAATCATTTCATCTCTGAACTTCTTTTGATCACAATGCACATGATAGTCTTTTCTTACACGATCTACCCAACATGGTAAATATAAATTATCAATGTGCAACTGAAGTGTTGTTGCTTCTCGTTGAGAATCATTTCCTAATATTTTAACAATATGAAAACCTGACAGCCACCGTTTGAAATCACTTATCAAATACGTTTCATTTACAAATCCAATATGAATCAAAATAGAAGGATCAAGTCCATGCACATGACGTCGTGACCATTCGTCTTTGTGTGGAGGACAGTAGGCAAATCTATGATATACACTAACAACAGTTTGATCACTTTCTCTCATTGCAATAGCACTCAATTCCTGCATGGGTGTTCCCTCACTGTCTATGAAGATGACAACCTACAATATCAAAAAGACTTCATTACAAAATACATGTAATACATTGAGCAGGAACTTTACAAGGATGTCTGTCCTTTATATAACAAAAGATACATACAACATGATGACAATGTTTTATTTGAACATAACGCGCAAGACCCCGTTTTCCACATTCACTACATACTAACTGATTACAATACTTAAGATTTCTCTTTGGTGGTAGCACCATCTTTCTTTGATGTGCGACGACGTTTAGGTTTAGTGACAGGTTCTTGACACTCTTTGACACAAGAATCAATGACTTTCTCAATGTGATCAAGTCCTGTTAACTCAGGTTGATGATGAATTTGAGCAATGCGCAAATTGAGAGAAATCAAATTAACGTCAGATTGATGAGGTCCCACATAAACAGCAAGCACCTCAATATGAAATGAATAAAAGCCGCCACTTAGCGATGACAATTCTCTTTCAACTGACTGTTCAACTGTCACTCCTGAAGTGACTTTACAATACTTCCTTTGTAAAATATAGCAGCGAGTGCCGCGATATAATGGTTTATAATAAGAAGTTTTCTTTTCTGGCCACAACTGTAATAGTTCAGTAGGAATAAGAGCCTTTTGCCTCACAACATCTTCTAAAATGTCAAGCTGCTGACGCAACCAATTATCAATAGGGATACTCAGGTTTTGACCGCAACAATGTACTTGCGTATCCACTTTTGGTAAGTATACCGCCGGCGTTTGAAGATAGAGACGAACACCGTTGTAGCGCACTTGTTGTTTGTAGGTAGGATAGCCGTGAATTACCTTTTCAATTTTCGGATTCCACAGCTCGAGATGTTGAGGATTCAGTGATGCAGCAGTTGGAGTAGGATTCATGGCCATGGCAGTCTGTAACGAAAGAATACCACTAAGTACATTCATGATCATCAGAGAAAAGAAAATTGTTAGCTTAGCAGTGACATATGAGGTGGCCCTTAAGAGGACCTTTTGGAGCGTTCACAGGATTTAAAGCTTATCACCAAAGTCTAAGTCTTCGTCATCGTCCAGTAAATTAAATGTCTTGGGCTAAGGACCCGAATTGAGTTTCAATTCCCTAAAAGACTTAAAGGTAAAGCGTCTAGGTGGTGTAGGCGGTGGCGGTGATGTTTCAACAAAATAAGCTTGTACAATCATCGGCCACAAACTCTCCTGCGTTTCTCTTCTAAAATGCTGGTAAGGTTTAGGCCAGACAGTCATGACACTCACTTGTAAATTTGCAAACAGGATTGATCAGACAAAGTTGAGAGGGGAGAATGCCTTTCGCAAGTTACACACACTTTCCAAGTCAAGAGAATGAAATGAAGAGAAAATGTTGAGACGTCTGCTTTTACAATCTCCTGCGAATCCACATTTGACACTATGTGAGCCAATCAGAGACCTCCGTTTCTCCCCTGACTTCCTTGCGGCAGGGAAAGGGAGGCACGTGGACGTCTGACTCATGAATGCTTTTCCCAAATCTTGTAGTCGAATCTAGTTTAACACATTGAGTTGAATATGAATGTGTTTTATGCAACATAAGAGCAAGTTGGATCCATGCTCATGAAATGAATCTAGTCGAGATGCAATTTTGCGCCATGTGTCGCTGATAGAAATCTTTGGGATCATGTATCGTCTCTGCAGAATAGGATGCAAAATGAAACACTACACGTTCACCTGCATGTTCAACAGTCACTTTCTTAAATTCAATCTCTGCAACTAATCGTCCTTTCACATCTTTATTCATCAAACTGTCCATGAGCTGTTGGAAAACGAAGTAACCTTTAGCGATAGCAAATTCAAAGTCTGCCTTTTCATGATGAAAGGAGATGATGTAGTCCCTAATCACATCACGAAGACTTTGTCGATGAAAACGTAGTGAACAAAATTCATTCGTAAACTTTACTGCTTCTGTCATCTTTCTTCCTTTCACTTCGGAGACATAGCATGAATGACATTCAGGTGCAACATGACACGCTGATGCCACATCTGGTCTCTGTTTACTCGTCCGAGGCTTGCTTCACCCGCTAGAGCGATTTTCATAAACATTCTAACTCTGTCGTTTTTCGCCAATCTCCCAAAATCTTAAATGACGTCTCACATCTAAACGAAGGCAGATATGAACAAGCCGTTTCTTTCAGTGAATTTGTCTAACTCCTAGCTTTCAAACGAGCTATGGCACGACAAAATCCGTCCACTGGAAGCCAAGATCGAAGCTAGGTCTCCCGAGGGGGGGGGTCAGAACTTTTCCTCTCCGATTGCTTTCAAATTCACTATACAGATGCAGAATTTGACGTTGATTCCAAATCTGAAATCCGTTTTCTCATCCGAGGCCTCCTTCCTGTCGAAAAATGGACTTTCTCATCCCAAAACCTCCAAAACCTGACTTTTCCAACTCTGACGGTTTCTTGCCACTTTCCTCCCTTAACCCAAGAAAATGAGTCCAAACTGAGCTTTTCACTGCCTTTCTCTCACTTTTAGCTTTCAAATGAGCTATGGCACGACTTTCTACCATCTCTCACACCAAAGTTGGAAGTTTGGCAGGAGGGGGGGGGGAGGTCAGAACTTTTTCTCTTCGATCGAGTTGGGAAGTGGTTCTTAGACCCAACTTTGACCAAAACGTCCGAATTTGCACTCCATTTTCCCATCCGAGGTCTCCTTCTGCCCGAAAAATGGACTTTCTCATCCCAAAACCTGACTTTTCCAAACCCAATGGATTCTTGGCATTTTCCTCCCTAAACCCAAGAAAATGAGTCCAAACTGAGCTTTCCTCGGCATTTTTCTCACTCTTAGCTTTCAAATGAGCTATTGCACGACTTTCTACCATCTCTCACACCAAAGTTGGAAGTTTGGCAGGAGGGGGGGGGGGAGGTCAGAACTTTTTCCCTGCAATGTCACTGGAAACATCCTTCCTAACCCAAAATTTTACGTAGAGTCCGAATCTGGCCTCCGTTTTCTCATCCGAGGTCTACTTTATGCCAAATTCCAGCCTTTCTCATCCCAACACCACCAACATCCACCCTTTCCACACTCTTTCCTTCCCACATTCCTACCCTTCTTCATTCCCACCCCTTGACTCATCACTCCTCCTTCCTTCCTTCCTTCCAGGGGGGGGGAGGGAACAGTTTCCTCCTCTCGGACCCATTCCTCCCAACACATCCTTGGCCCTCTCCCTCACCTTCCTTCCAGGGGGGGCTGAGTCAGCATGATGACTCATCACTGCACCGCACTGCACTTGCGTCTGGGATTGGGTTACTACTGGCATATGCACTTGACGGATTCTTGGGTGTTGAGGCGCTATGTGGACAGAAAACTCTGATATCCATGAATGTTTTATGGAAACGATTGCCGTAAAGGCCACTCGCGCAGACGTCCAAGCGTGCTTCATTCCTTGTTATAGCAGTTCTGTATTCGAACGTTTCTCCCGTGATTGGTTGAAGAAGTGGTTCAGTAGCCACATTGTGTGTTACGTCCGACAAAAGATTTGGAAATCAATCACGAAGAGCATTGTGCTTCAAGTTGATGAAGCCACCGACGTGGCATGAGAGAGCATGAGCAGGACTGAATGCCTTTCCGCAAACGCATCGTGCTGGTAATCGTGATGGCCGCCATCCATGTCTCAAGCATAGCGCATCCCTGAAAGTAGTTTTGTCGATAGAGAAGCCATACTTTTAAATGTGAAGAACAAGTACCCATGATGACGCACCGGTTTTGCGAGATATAGTTCTGAGAAATTTTTGATTCTCATTGAGTCTGCTGTGCATTTCTTTAGCGATCTTTGCTTGCTTTTTCCTTTTTTCCAATCGCAGTGCTGACTTGATTTTAAGCCGCTGTCCATTTACTTCAGATACCGTAAAATGGGGTAATTCGGACATTGTGGGATAATTCGGACACCTGGTCACTTTTTATCTTTAATCGACTAAAGAAAATTGTTAGATGCCTCTATTGAGACCGAAATGCATTTTTTTAGTTAGATATACATTAATCAACTGAAATTTGTCAATAGACGCGAAAATTTTTTTTCAGTGTATTTACAGCTACATTATATTTGAAATTCAAAAAAGTCGAAAAAGAACTAATTTTACTGTTTTTCATCAGGTTTGATCTACCACAAAGCTTTGTTGTAGGTTGAAATGGGCTGGCTTGTGGAAGTACCATTAGAAACCCTTACTAATTCAGTCACTCGTTTGTAGCTGGTCAGTTGTTGTACCCAAATACAGACGACGCGAATTCTTGGAATTTCTTGCGCCGGTGGGTGCAGCAGGCAAGGCTAACTGATACTGATCAATCTGCTGAGACGGCATTTCTCACTGTCTATTGTTGTCGCACGCGAGTATGTTGATGAATCACGCGCAAACTTGTTCAGCGATCAAGGATTCAATGTATGACTTACCACATCTGCGGGATAATTACATTTTGCTGTAGGTCTGGTCTCCGATAACTTGCTTCGTTTATTGAACAATTGAACTGACTGTGACAGCTAGCTAAATTGTGTTCTCTCCCGTTGTGATATTTGATTTCCTTCATTCCCAAACATCAATCTGCACAAATGCGTTGAATCCTTTTTTCGAGTGTGCCCAGTGTACGTTTTTAACTTCAGTTTGCAACATTTGCATTTGATTTAGATCGTTTCTGTTAAGTTTGAAATACAAAACTTCTTGGTGTCCGAATTACCCCATTTTTTCTTTTTTTAAGTGCCCATCGTAGAAATTATCCAGACAAATTTCTACAAGGCTTGAGGTTACCGGGTCATTACAGATTGTAAATAACGCCCCATTTGCGGTTCATGTAGGATTATAGGATCGTAGCATCATTACAAATCACAAAAAAAATTAAAAATCCCTCAAAAAGGTGTCCGAATTACCCCATTTTACGGTATATCATCTTGTTGCAGAGGAGAACTAAGTCGGAATGAATTTTTATGAGCAGATTCAATGTCACTTAACTTTCTGAGGTCAAGACCTCCCTCTCTCACTGGGAGTGCAAGTAGATCCCGTTCAATTTCACCACGTAGCCCTTTTCCCGTGATAGCTGGAATGAAATTTCTTGAAATCTGGTCATCAAGTAGTGTCACTTTAGAAGCAAATGTTGTATTCGTATGTTCACATTGGTTATTAGACATTTGACATAGATTTACATGTAGAAGATAAGCTTTCTATGGATGTTCGATGAATTATATGATGACGATGATTGTAGGAAATTGCTCGTCTGGGGGCCCATTGGAGTGATGGTCGCAGTTCACTGCATGTTCTGAGGGAAAACATGAGCTCCGAACGCTATTTTCGAATGCTCGAGGAACACGTTTATCCTTTAGCATTTAGTTTAGGCGATCCATCATCTGATTGGATACTCATGGATGACAGTGCTCTATACCATCGTGCCATGGCAACTCAATTGTATAAAAGAGAGGCAGGAATACGAACCTTAGACCGGCCGGCAAAGTCTCCTGACTTGAATCCAATTGAGCATCTCTGGTCTATCTTGAAACGGCGAGTTCGTGGATGAATTTGTCCTGCTAATGATTAGAATCGGTTGGAATCTTTAGTGAGGCAGGAGTCGAATCAGATTTATCAACAGATGATCAGCAATTTGATCGGCAATATGCCTAATCTCCTCTGAAAGGTAATGGAACTTAGAGGAGACGAATCTGGCTACTAGGGAATGCTCCCGTCAGTCATCTTAAGGACTAGGCCCTTACCAGGCCAACATATAACAAAGAAAAATATTTATTATGACACAGGAAACAAATTCATTCAATTACATGTTATATGTTCAATTACGTTCGAATTTCCTGCTTACTATAAAATGTTGCTGTTTCAACTAATTTCTAATTTTTAAATTTCTAAATTGTACTAATTTCTGTATTTGTGAAACGAACACAACCTGATTGCAATATAACGCCACCATAGCCCAGATATTTTGACTTTCTCATGAATAGATTCCCTCTGTTCAATTCAAAGCGTTGACAAAGAGCGTGAGACAATTGTAATAGGGTCAAATTTTAGTAATCAATATGAAGAATCCGATATAACGCAGATGTGAATTTCAGATCATTTAACTATTATACACAATGCATCGATTAAAAGTCACAACTTTAACAATCAGTCAATTAAGTCATAGGTAGGTTCACATTGTTGAAGCAAATATCGAACGGAATCTATTAGGCCCAAGAAACGAGAAGTGTACGCGTCATTACACTGTGTTGCCACTTTCTTGTGCGTGTATGCTAGCAAGATCAGATCAATATCATCGATTAGAATTCAACTGATAAGTCCACCTTTAGTATAAAAGTCTATCGTTATCGATCTGTAGACATCGCCCACAGGTAGCAGAGAACACATGAAGCGGCGATATAAGCCGTGTTCTGCTTTCGTGATCAAGTCAATGGGATCATGAATTCCTAGGACCTCTCGAGTCACGTCGCGGTGAGTATATTTTCCCTGACCTAATAACGCGATTGCATAGAGGACCATCAAGTTTCCTTACAGTATTATTTTTTGGTCTGAGTGAGGTATGAGGACCATACAGAAGAATGGACTGAAGAGCCATTTCATAGACAATGCTTTGAGCATATGGATGTAAGCCACCTTTATACATACCATGGTTTCCTTGGGTATAGTAACCCTGCCTTGATCGACTTTTAGCTAATAGTACAGTGATATGATGCTTCGAATAACCTTTCATATCATTAGTGACTCCTAGAATTCTCAGTGAATTCACATTTTCCAATTGATCATCGTTAATATAGAAGCAAACGTTTTGAGGGCTGTTGCATGTCAGTACATAGTTCCATTGAATTTGAATTTCCTGATTTCTGCATACTCATTAGATAGTTGTAATTGTTCTTGACGGCCATAAGATGTTCCAGTAATTATGGTTAGGTCATCTGCATGATATAAATGAGTAAATGGGATATCATGAAATCGCTATGACTGGCCAGATGATTGAACTGCTTGCAAAATGTCTTTGGCAAACACCGAATACAGCCCAGCTAGTGCCCAAAGATGGGTATTATTCGTATTATAGTCCGAAAGAATATCTGTGTCCACTGGGCTTTAATGCCAGTTGTATTTCAATTGTCATCAAATTAAAGCCCACACCAATAGAAATTCTAAGTTGCAAAATATCAAAATTCACGTCTATCTATAGTGAATAGAAATTCCAGAGCATTAATCCTTCTGCTCTCAATACAGCCTCCAGAAGATATAGAAATATAAACAAAAGAGGCTATAATTTCTGTCATCGACTCTTAGATATCCAACACCTGAACTGTCAGCCAAACAAAATTCAAAAAGAAGGAGTGCATGATTTCTATATACTATATAGGAGTCCATGCTATGATTTCATGCTTTCATCATGATCTATGCATTGATTTTCTATGATTCTAAATCAAGGCAACATGCACTTTAAAATCTTCTCTCATTAAACGGGCGGTAATCAAAATGACGTATGATGATGATCCAAGAGAAAATTATGGTGAAGTTTCTATCGTAATTCTGTTGTTGGTATTTCTAATTTGGATCGTCGGAGTGACTGGCTGTATTCGGGTGTTTCTCGTTGTAACGAGTGAAAAGTGGAAATTAAATCATAAAGTGGAATTTCTATCGATCATTCATGATAGATTGATATTAGGTGAAATAACAGCGGATATATTTAACTTCACACAAACCCTACTGAGAGAAATATTGGATATGGGCTTTGGATTTGCTCTCAGGGATATTCACCCTATTCTTTGCAAATTGAATGTTGCAATGACATTTACTTACTACGGTATTTCAAACTATTTCATTCTATTATTGAGTCTGTTGAGATTCGTTGGGATTTATCGACCACTAGAAGCAAATAAGCTGACTAAAAAGACAACCTTTCTCACTGTTGCAATAGCTATTTTTTTGGTTTCTATCCCATTCTTCTCATCTATGTACTTGAAGACAGTATTCATTAAATTCTCCAACGGAAGCATTACATGCCGTTGTGTAACAGCCAAGCCCAAGCTTGTTCCGATTGGTCTCTTCTTCTTAATCAACCTTGTATTCCCATTCCTTTTGCTTCTAGGCATGATGACTTATGGACATTTTTCAGTTAGAAGGAGAAAAAGAAGAACTTTAACGGAAGGAAGGGGTAGACCTTCATGTAATGCTTTCGAGACAACCGCTTTACACAGCAATGCCGTTTCGACATATTTGCTTATTCCAGGACCTATAATCTGTGTTATATTTGTAACTTTTGGTCGGAGAAGCACTGTAGTCAAAACTATTTTTGAATTAATATTTATCACGACAAGATGTTTCACCTTTTACATTCTGTATCATTTTTCACAACGCTTTAAAAAAGTAAGTGATTCATTGATGATCGATTTCATCAGAAAGGTGCCCTGTTGTCTGGATATTGTCCTCAGGTGTAATTTGTATCCAACAATGTATCAACAGCGAAAGGAAAGAAGAGTTGATACAGCGGAAAGGCCTGCCTCTTCTACTTTTTCTCCTACTTCTACTTCTACTTCTTTACCGGGTACAACAGAAACATTTGGTGCATCAACTCCAATATCCATCGACAAACCAGATCAGGAATGATTTGGATCTGTTTTATTCAAGAAAATTGATGACTGCTATTGTTATTGTTTTTATTGATTTGCACTACTGTGCAATGTGCAAGGATGTGTTAACCAGCTATCACTAGTTGACCGATGTCAGTTAATGGACAGTCATTTGACTGACCATTTGCTAGCCAAATGACGACAAAGTGACAGTTGAAATATCTCGCGTGATATTCCGTCTTTTGAGTACTTCTACAAATATTTTTAGTAGCATGATGGTAGTGAGGAATCACGAAAAGAAATATACACACTAATTAACAGAATTTCCCTTCTTTCTAGTGCTTGTAGTCTTTCATTTTCATGCATGCGATTGACTTTAATACCGAAAAGTTTAGCTGTAGTGTATGTTTTTAAATGGAATTTGCATTCTGCAAAATGCAGAATTTTAAGAAACGAATAAAAGATCGGCCTTTCATACATTTTTATACATAAGTACTTATTTTTCTAGAATATGTGAGACTAACCCCTGCAGCATTGAAACGACGACTTATCACGATTGAAGACAGCTCAGCTCGTCACAAAAAAGGACATCTCAGCTTATGTAAAATGTCCGTGAACGAGTCGTCTCAAGGCATTACTTTTGAGACGAGTAATGGCGAGTTTATGTGACCAGTTTTCTGACGAGATATCTATATGCTATTATTATTGATGCATCCAAGCATAGCGCCCTTCCAAATTCTCTAAGACAGCCCTAGAGCCGAGAAAATAATGGACTCGAACCATCTGACGCACTCAGACGCACCAAATCGATGATAAGCTACAGCCTTTTTTATCACTTAGTTATTTAAGATAAGCGCGCGCAAAGTCAAAATATGTTAGTGATGAAGATTTTGATCAAATTTTAATATTCCAAAAATTACACATTTTGACACAATTTATAACTAATACATGAATATGATACACATTATGTGAATATATGCATTATTGCAATACATGTACATTTTACAATTACATACAACATTTACAATTTAAGTACAAGTCTATTCAAGAAGACCTGCATTTATAATTAGGAATCATATGGTCATCCAAAAGAATCGCATACCGATACATGGAAAATTTGATGGAATTTAGCAGTAAAGTCAAGTCTAATTTCATACAATAATTTCAGGATGTATAGGCTAATGATAAACAATTAATATTCACACTAATTTTTTCAAAAAATTGTGATTTTAGCAAGCCCTGAATAAAAATGGACTTACACATGGCCAACTTACCACATTCTCTCTCTGTCTCTCATCTATATCTGCATTCAGTCGTGGCAAGCAATTCTTCCGGAGATTTTTTCCTGGTGAAAGGTGCCGTTGGTGCTAACATCTTTGCTGGCCCTCTCAACGCCAAATACAATGGAGAATATAATGGCTAGATGATCGAGTTTCATGTTCATCCTACCCATTTCAATGAACACTTCTTTGAACCAGGTTGCAATAAAAAGAAATAGTAAGCATCTGATTCTATACAATTATAACTGGCATACATTATAATGCATTACAATACATTATAATGCAGGCTTTTCATGAATTTCTCACTTGAGTAGAATATGTCAAAAATGTATGGTGCTGTTCCTATGATTAGATTCAATCTGGAGATCTCGATTACCGAGATGTCGACACGATCTCGACCAATTTTTAGGCGTTCGAGATCTCGAAATTACAGTGCCGAGATCTCGACTTTTTGCGATTAGATTTTTGATATTATCATGAAAATTAATGTTACACGGTATTGCTTACTGGAACATTTGGTCAAGACGCCTAGCCTATATGCAATTAAAGCAATTGATTATTAACATGTATAGGCAAGTGAGTACCAAAATGCGCACCGTAGGGGAGGGTGGGTGAGCATTGAACATGTTTTTGAACTTTTCCCGACAGTTTGAATGCACTAAATCAAATGAGCCAAAAGCAAACTAGGATGGAAAGTTGAGGGCATACTAATCTGAGTTGTTGGAGGTTTCTGTGACATTTGATCTCTTCACAATTTGAATTTTAAAATTTCTACCAAAGTGGTTCATATGTGGGGCACATCCCGGTGAAAAATTCCACGTGGATTCGACTTCAGAATTTTTATATCGATTCTACGCATTACTTTCACCCGGCTCTCCACGTGGATTCGACGTGGATTGATACCCATGACATCGACATCGAATCCACCTGGTATCCACGTGGAAACTGTTCCTATATCATCCACGTGGAAACATAATGAGTTTACGTAAAAACAAATTTTTGTCGATCGCTTCAAGAATTCATGGCTTCCATACAGAAAATATTCGAAGCAAGTCGGCAAAACTTTGTTTTTACTGAAACTAAAAATTGCATTGGCCAAAAATTATTGAAGGGGACGTGAAACAAATTCACAATGAAGCCATTACACCTGCATACAGCCATAAGGTGGTCATGGGACAGAGTTTGATATTTTTTCTCTGAGCTATGCACAATGAACCAATCATTGAAAATGAAATTAAACTTATAGCTTGAAAATTACCCAAAAATAATTATTGACATGTACTCTTATTAGATGACACGAATTTTGACACATTTTTTATAAGCTTATTTTTCCGTGAAGTAAAATATTTTGCAAATGACTTTCATTATAGTCAAACTAAAATTTTGAAAAACAATGGTTTCTGTGCATAATTATTCATGTTTTCCAGGAATAAGTTACTTCATAGTCATCTTGTTCATATTGCATAGTTAATTGTAAGCAACATTCGAGCTTCATGGATTTTTGAAGTGTTCGAAATTATTTTTTTGAAATTGGGTTGACATGGACAATTGGACATGTATGATGCATGTTTCTTATTTTCATCAAACAGCTATCTATTGCAATTTGCCAATGCAACTTTGGACCAGATTTGATGACAGTGAACGAGGAGAGATTTGAAATGAAAACTTCTTTACCGGGTACAACAGAAACATTTGGTGCATCAACTCCAATATCCATAAACAAACCAGATCAGGAATGATTTGGATTTGTTTTATTCAAGAAAATTGATGACTGCTATTGTTATTGTTTTTATTGATTTGCACTACTGTGCAATGTGCAAGGATGTGTTAACCAGCTATGAACAGAATAGAAAATTTATTATTTATGCTGCCAAAAAATTCGGTTCAGTATGTACCACCTATGTCTATCCAAATAGGCTGTATGGCGCCAAACTGATCGAGAAAGTCCTTAGTGCTCGGAATGGCAATTGATGAAATCAGTTAAAAAATGTGTAACCATTTCATTCATCAAACTATCATGCAAGCGTATTTTGACGAATCGAGGACACGGTGCCCTTGAAGGCGAAAAATTATGACCATAATTCTCCGGGAAAGCTGTTGACATATTCTGATTTGGCTATGTGTAGCAAGTTGTGGAACGCAAAATTTAAAATCATCCATCGAGCTATTTACGAGAAAATTCAAAATCTGAATTTTAGTAGTAGTATGATAGGTTGAAATATTATAAATACCAAAATCAAAATCCTCCAGGGAAACTGTTGTGACTTTCTGATTTGTCTATGTATATGGAGTTGTAAACAGCAAATCATAAAACAATCCATCGAGCTATTACGAGGAATTTCAAGATTTGAATTTTTATAGTAGTATGATAAGTTAAAATATAAAAAATATAAAAAACAAAATTCTCCAGAGAAACTGTTTTGACTTTCTGATTTATCTATGTGTATGGAGTTGCAAGCAAATAATTCCAATACAATCCATCGAGCTATTCACGAGAAAATTCAAAAATTGAATTCTATGACCATTACAATAATTATGACAAATTCCTTTTTTTTGGTTTCATGAAATAGCTGACTACATGCAATGTTGCTATTAAACCAGATGATGTTTTGCATGTAAGACTTACATACAATGTTTGCTTGACTAATGTGACTGCTTTGCGTATTCTTATAGGTCCTGACATGTAGAGTGCATTATTTACCATATACATGTGACATGTATTTTCTTTTATTTATTTATTTGAAATATGCATGCAATTAGCCATTTTTATTTAATTGAATTTACCTTTAAGCTGCGTTATGATAGCAACTTCATCAATTTACATCCTATGTACGAGGACTTACGTAGTATTTCTGTAAGACATAGATTTATTTTCTACTTATGCCTATTTTACTGGCTTTAAAGCTGTTCCTTCAAATTCAAAGCGTATTTTTCCTTAAAGGAAATTTGAATCTGAATCTGTCACTTGTCTTCAAAGCCCTTTACCTAAATCCTTGTATCCTTGCATCCTTCTCATCATTGAAGAGAAAACAATAATGCGAGAATAATATAATGATAATTTGCCCAAGCCATTAAAAAAAGATTACCCTCAACTCAAATGTTCTCAAATATGTCTGCTGTTGTAGACTGATACTGCGGAAAGAAGACGATTGTCAAAACTTGGATGCGATTTATTGATTTTGTACCGATTCCAAGTCTCAGAAAAGTCATAATGAGCTGCTTCAACCGACTGCTCACTCTACGGTCCTAAACCTGTTTTTTCAATTTGCAAAAATCCGCAACATGGTGAAAATTGCACTGAATTTTAGGCGTTACCGGGAGTTTCAGGCGCAGAAATGCTGCCTTGAATTCTCCAAATGGCTTTTCATAGTCAGACGATAAATTTTGTCCGAAGCAAGATTCAACGCAACGATTCAACGATTCAAATGCCTGAATATAAATGTTTTGTTGGGACGGGCATAATGTACGAAGCTTCGAAATATTGTTCAGCAGCTTGCGACATCCGTTTCAGGTAAAACTTCCACCGTGATATCCTTCACGCTCAACACAACATTGCGCCTTCCATTCCGCAACGCTAGGCCAAACTTTTTCAAGTCCAACATACAATACATAATGGCAGCTATCATGGGCCATTATTCCGAGCAAAATCTTCAGCAATTTTAGATAAGTAGCGATGCAGAAGTTCGAAGGATTGCTTTCTGTTAAAAGTCTCATAAGTAGTATAAGGCATGACATCCGGCGCACCGCTTCACTTCGCTTGCACCGGATGTCACACCTTTCGAGTTTTTTCAAAAATTTACGTAGTCTATAAATTTCAAAAATTTAGGTAGACTCCAAATTTCACGTGGCCGAAAATTTAGGTAGTGACAAATTTTCAAAAAATCAAAATTTCAAAAATTTAAGTAGTCTCCAAATTTCAAAAATTTAGGCAGTCGAAAATTTAAGTTGTCACAAAATATCACGTAATCTAAAAAATATCACGTGGTCGAAAATTTCACGTAGTTGAAAATTTAGGTAGTCTCAATATACCAGAAGATTGTATTCAAAATATTTCTTTAAAAATGAATGAAACAAAAGTGGGAGAAACCTCAACGGGGACGGCGTCGACGAAAATGGAAGGAACCCCTACAATATATCCTTCGCTATCACAATTAAAAATAACTGAATTGAACATCGAAAAACACAAAGATAGAGTTAGGTATATGAAAGATAAGCAATCTCAATTATTATTAAGATTAGAGCATTATGATAAATTAAGAAAGAGATGGTCTCAAGTTAAGAATGTAACACAAGGTATTGGAATATTTTTAACAATAAGTTTAGGCGCTCTTACAATTGTTATATCTTCAGGTGTTTTAGTAATTCCAGTAGTTGCTACTCCTTTTACAGGTATGGGTGTTTTTACAACTTCACTTATTACAATGTTAGACAAATCTTTAATTACTAAGAAACGAAAATCATTAAAAACTAAACATTTACATATTAAAGAAGTCTATGACAAATTACACTACTACTTTCAAAGAGTGTGTGATGATAATGTTATTGCGGAGATGAGATTGAAAAATTTGATCAAATAGCTGACGAAGTAAATCATTTAAAGTCCGAAAAAGTTGATGATAAAAATTCTAGTCAATTATTATTAAAATTAGAGCATTATGATAAATTAAGAAAGAGATGGTCTAAAGTTAAGAATGTAACACAAGCTCTTTCACTTCCTGTTGTTGCTACTGCTTTGCATTCTGATGAACATCCCAATTGTAGGGAACAGCTGCTCCCGCATACATGAAATAAATACAGTTTGCTCTCGCATTCCAGAACCATTGCATTTCAGAACAAGCAGCTGTTACCCGCACAGATGAAACGACGTGGAATATATTGCAGCATGTAGGAAGTAAGATTTCATTTTACAATTTCATTAATCATAACTAGAGACTGTTTTCTTTCTTCATTACAAAATGCCAAAACGTACTGCTGCGGAAGCTTTTTCGTTTTACATGCCGATTTTACTAAACTTAATTAAAGAAGAGCACAAGGAAACTGCGAAGAAACATTTTGAAGAGTGGAAGTTGAAAATTCAATCGACAAAGAAGAACAAAATTGTGGACTCTCAAAAACAAGTGGAGGATATTACAGTAAAAATAGAACAGTATCTCACCACTACTACAATTCTTCAGTTCAATGTTACAATCGAGATTAGTGCTACTATGATTTCAAAACTGATTGCAAGTGATAAAGTACACCATGGGTCGTTGCTGAGAATTGCTGCCTATCAAGGTTATGGGTTTAAAAGAATTCTGGAATTGAGTGACAATAAAAAAAGAAATTTATGGCAAACTTGGAACTATTTAGAATTTCCTATAACGTAAGTCATTGTTATTTCTTGATGAAGTCATCGGATCTAATTCTACCACACGTATTATTTTTAAATTCACTAATGCCCATTAGTTTTGTTAGAAAACATTTGAAAGGAATCAAAATTTATATAGAAAAATTGAATCAACCGACTACTATAGAAGAAATGAGGTTTGGTTCCCATGATGAACATTAACTGTGTTGTTTCACTTTTTAAGATATGTACAATGTACATACATTACTTATGAAGACTTTTTATTATAAGTAGTAACGCATTTTAGAATATTTTGAAATGTAATTAAATTTTCTTTGGTTCTCGAGTCTTCTGCTAGTAGACTGAAATTGTATAGATCTATATTTCAGTATGTAAACATGACACATGAAACTTAGTAGTATCGCATTTTAGAATATTTTGAAATGTAATTAAATTTCCTTTTGTCCTCGAGTCCACTGCCAGTAGACTCAAATTATACAATTGTGTGATAAGATTAATTGTTGTATTATTATATTTGATGCGAAATACACTTCCGCTGTTTTAATTTTTCTGTACAAAAAGTAGACATTATTGCAGTTATTAGAATTTATTTCATTTAAAATGAATGATGAAAATCCGACAGTTATACTGAGTAATATAGGTGATATATGTCCTCAGGTTAATAACATGACTGAGTTCTTAAAATTATATGGGAAGCAAACATCTACGACTTTCGATTTAAATGAGATCGCTAATCAATTGGAGAACGAATTTTCACCTATTGATGAGGGATGAATTACTATTGATAAAATATGTACCTGAAGTGAATTTTGTAACAAATCTCCACGATTTGAAACGGAATATTATAATAAGACAATGAAAACAAGTCATATTGTTTTAAATATACAATCAGGAACATCATCAAATCAAGATGATGTGACATCACAATTGCAAGCTATTCAAGACAAATGATTTTGTCGACAACTACATCTGAAAAGCAAGCAAGCAAGCAGTGATTCAAGAACAGTCTAAGACTCAGTTTTTTTTCTGATTCATTTTGAGAAGTTCATGAAAAAAGAAAATCTGTTAAGCAATGTAACTTTTTCATTTATATTAAATTAAATCATTTCAAAATCGAATAAGTAGTAAGGAAAGTCAACATTATGCGACAGTTTTTTAACTCAATCCCTTCCCCTTCTGACTTCTAGGGGATAGTTCTGTCTAGAATAACCGAGTTCTTAAAATTATATGGGAAGCAAACAACTACGAATTTTGATGTAAAGAAAATTGCTAATCAATTGGGAATAAAGAATTTTCATGTATTGATGAGAAATGAATTATTATTGATAAAAGATGTACCTGAAGTAAATTTCGTAACAAATCTCTACGCGTCAGATCAAAAAGGAGTACATTGGTCTGTGGGACAAAGAAATAAAATGGAGATAATTACTATTTTGACTCACATGGATTGCCTCCAACAAATGAAGTCAAAGAATTACTTGGAAATGGAACATACAATACTTTTCAAATTCAAACACCAAGAACTACTTACTGTGGACAGATATGTCTATATGTTTTGTACAAATTACAGGAAGGAGTACAATTTCTTGATATTATGTTAGAATTGAATAAGGGAATTTAATTCCCGGAAAACGTTAGTTCAAATGGCTAAAGCTCACTTATTTGTAATTCGTTTTGATAAAATCTGCCAGTGATTTTATCATCATCTAAATCTTTGATTTCGTATGTAATCGGATAAGTTTCATTTAAATTACAAACTTCAAATATCTCTTTAGTCCAATAGCCAACAAAGCCTTTTTCAAATTTATTCTTATACTTAAATATCCTTACTCTATCTCCAATTTTAAATTTCGGCTTACGTTTCTGTAAATTCGGATTACTCTCATTCGAATATTCTCTTTTGTATTAAATCAGGATCGTCAGAAGCATTGGAGTTTCTTCAATACCTGAATGAACTTTATTATTGAACTGATCTAAAATTCCTGGTAATATCTTCAACCATTTCTGATTACCTTGTTCATTAAATTTCTTGAATATTTTATTTTTTAAAGTTCTATAGAACATCTCTATTACTACAGCCTTTCCAGCATTTTCTGTGGAATAAACTAAATCAAATATTGGCTTAACATTTGTTATAAAACTCAGATCCTTTATTAACGAACAATTTTTTTTGGCTTTCTATTACTTTCTTTAAAGATTTCTTCGAACGCATATTTAACTGACAGACCACTTTTGTTTTTTAAAGGCTTTACCCAAGCGTATCGTGTATATAAATCTATAATGGTTAATGCGTACTTAAACCCTCTTTCATTTGGCATATTGATTAGATCTGCACTCCAAATATCATATTTATTAAATACTTCTACTTTCAATAGATATTTCGGCTTTCTGTGTTCCTTGTGAATTTCAAACGCGTAGCGGCTTGGATCATTCAAAATTTCAGACGAGTAGGTTTCAGAGTTAAGAGTTTCATTTAAACACTGACCGAATAATATTTTAGCTTGTAAAGCTTAACAAACATTCTCAATTTCAATTTTTTCTCTAAATGTAGGATTTTCAATATTATCATATTCCTGAATCATTTTCCTATCAGCTACATGTCGAGAAGCTATATCATCATGTTCTCTGTATGCTAAATCGTGTCGATAAGCTGCCGCATGTAATCTATTTATTGGTTCTTCAACTGGTTTTGGATTATTATTCTCACCTAGTCTTATATCTAGTCGAGTTCCTAGAATGGTATATGAATGACCAGGAAGATGTTTTTCATTTGAATATTTACTTCAAATAAGTCCAGGAAAGTTTGCTAATGTTTTTTGTATATCACCTCCAATATGCTGACAATTCGGGGTTTTATGAACTTCTAAGAGATAATTCAATAATTCTAAATTAGAAATTTTTAATTTAATTAAATTTTCGGAATTTGTATAACTTGTAGAATTTGTAGAATACATTTTTAAAGATAAAATAATATAAATGTTTTACCTAATCGAACCTTGTTCAGAGGCTTTAGCCGATCGGAACAAAGGTCCTGAGGTTATTACCGAATCATAGTAGGACTTAGATATATCCAGAACCATCTTTAGTTTCTTTAATTTCAATTAAATCATCAAAATTATGTAGAATGCTTTTAAGAACTCGTTTCCCTTCATCAACTAAATTTAATTTACTAATAAATATATCTACTATTCTTTCTCCCCTAGCAATTTTCTCTAACTCTCTGTAATGACGTTTTTGTTCTTCTAATGCTGCCTTCTCTGCTTTATTTTTATTTACTGCTTGGACAATACCAGGTGTCCCACCTGCAACACTTCCTGCTGCTTCTATGCCACCGATTATTAGTGGAATTAATGGGAGAATTCCACCATTATTTTCTTCTTGTAGTTTAATATTCTCTATCATTGGTTTACTTATGTAATATTTCTTTTTGTCAATCGTAATAGTTTTATGTGTATTTTTGTCAACAATGTTACGTAATTTTAATTCAACAGTTTTATTATTATTATTACTTTTCGCTTGCGACATTTTTGATAAAAAAATTTTAATTTAAAATTTTTTTAATCTATTGCAGTTATGAAAAAAATTTAATCTATTCTAATTAGTAAAAAATTTACTACCAATTACAAAAAAATTTTATTACTAATTACTAAAAAAAATTTTAAGTCATCAAAAAATTTAATTTACCATTCCTAGCCATCTTTCCATTAAGAATTTTAATAGAATATTTTACATCTTCTAGCAATAAACCATAAGCCATCAATGAAATTGTGGAATCTTTCTTTTCAATATTAATTGTTACATCACATACATTTTTAATAATATCTTATAATATATGCACGTATAATATCTTATAATATATATCTTATAATATGGGCACTTAAATAGAAACAGAAACAGGATATAAATGTCTCCAATCTCCAGGAGTTAATTGTGGTTCAACTACAAATTCTAAACAAAGATTTCTGTAAGCATCATATCCTTCAATAAATTGATTATTGGTATCATCGAATCTTAATGGCTCAATTGGATATCGGGTTTGATTTAAAGTAACTTGTAAACTTCGAATTGTATTAATATGGAAAAGATTGTTGTTCTTATCAAAACTTGGAGAATTATTTCTTTGAAAAGTTAGTAATAAATATCTTGGAGTATTCGAAGTTCTAGTAAAATGCCAGTTAAATCTTTGTTCGGAAAACGTTACCGAACTAGCAGTACGCTTTAGAAAATTTACTGGAATTGGTTTGTTAGTATTTAATCTTTTTGCAGTAGCTGTTTCAACTTCTAAACTAGGAGTAATATGCTTTATCCACCATTCAAGTCTATCAATTTTTAAATATGCTTTTTTTCCAGTCTAACCAAAAAAGATTAATTCATTATTTGCTGTCCGATGAATCATTAATTTAAATTTTAATTGACATGACATTTTATCATAATCTAAATATCCGAATAATGGGGCCAATGACCAATTTACTGTCTGTTTACTTTTTTTGTTAAATTCACGTCTTTCTTTATATGCAGTATTATTTGTTTTATTAAAATGATTTGCAATATTTTCTATATCTTTCGCAAATCCTGCTGCATCTGTTCCAGCGTGAGATAAATCATCAACAATTATACCATCATTAGTAGTATCAGAAAACCAACCTTCGATTTCATACTTTCTATTATTTTTACCAAATCGTTACAAATCTAAGCATTGTATCAATTACACCTGGAGAATCACTCATTGTTTCTATATTTTGAGTTGCAACATCTAAACGCATTTGTGTAAATAATCTTGGAAAGAAACTATTCTCTAATGCAATATTATGGTAATGGTATATGGTATATGGTAATGGTGTTGTAAAATTGGCATCACTATATAAAGAATATTCACAATGTAAAAATGAATCAGTTAGATATAAATAACTTTGCTTATTATCAACTTCAAAGATTAAATCACCTCCAGTATTTACTCTACTAGAAGATCCGGGATTCATAGCAATTCTTATATAATGTAATGGCAGTTAACGGGTGGCGCATTTTGAAATGTAAGGTTTTCAATAATGAAAATGGAAGTTTGCTCCCTCTGTTTTTATGCCTCAAAATAAAAATTAAAAATATCTAATTTCTTCAGCCGACGTTTCGGGTCCAGACCCTTTATCAACGCAAGAATGAATGCGCTTCATTCTTGCGTTGATAAAGGGTCTGGACCCAAACGTCCACTGAAGAAATTAGATATTTTTAATTTTTATTTTGAGGCATAAAAACAGAGGGAGCAAACTTCCATTTTCATTATTAAAAACCTTACAATTCTTATATAGTCATTCTTTTTTTTGATTATAACTGACGAACGGAGGATCGTGTAATCTAAATTTATTTTCGATGAGAGAAGACATGTTTATAAAAAATAATTTGACTTTTTTGTTTTTCTAACACACAGAAAAAATTTCTCACACAAAAAAATTTTACTAAAAAAAATTTTACTAAAAAAGTTTTACTATAAAAAATTTTACCAAAATAAAATTTTAGAATTTTACAAAAAAAAATTTAATCAAAAGAATTTTACTAAAAAAATTTACTTAAGAAATTTAATTAAAAAATTTTACTAAAATATAATTTTAGAATTTTGCCAAACCATTACCTCTAATTTCTTCAATTGATTTCTCGTGTTTACTATCAGGTACTGTGTTAGCAAATTTGTTTTTTGTTTCATCTGAAAGTTTTTTTAATTTTTTTAGTTCTTCAGAATCATTCTTAAGTTTACGAATAGTTTCTAGTTGTTTTAATTCGTTTTGTGACTTAACAGAATGTGATATTGCACTAGCTGTACTACCTACAGCAGCTGCTCCTTTAGCAGCAGATGTAATCAAATCTTTATTATTTTTAATTAAGTTAACGATACTTTCTATGCCAGAAAAGATGCCAGCTCCGCTGCTTAAACTATCTCCTTCCTTTTGAATAGCTTCTACATTGTCAAAATGGTAAACAGATTTCATAGATGGTTCATGTGCTATTTTTTGATTTGAAGAAAAATGTTTAAGATTGTGTTTATAAATTATAGGCATATTTTAGGAATAAATTTGACTTTAGGAAAAATATGTTCGTTAAGATTTACGCTTAGGATTAAGATTTACGTTTGTGAAGGGACAACAACTTCGTGATAACTTTCTGAATTTTCTGTTGCACGTTATCTATTGCGTCAAGCAGCGTGTGATGTATTTTAATTTCTTTTCCATTAACTTGTATTTTCTGCTGATTAATCTTCAACGCCGTTTTAAAAGCATTCAATTGAACTTCAAGAACATCTAACTGATTTTTAACAGCATCTAACTGTTCTTTATTTCCTTTATAATTTTTCTTTAATTCATTTTCTAAATTGATTTTAAGAGTTTTCATTTTATCAACATTTTGATTAAGTGAGTTTACTCCATTTATTATTCTATTCATCTTTTTCATATGTTCAGTAATTTTATAACTTAATTCATCAACACTTTTGGAATGTAACTTGCAATTTATTTAAATTCTTAAAACATTTTTTAGGAAGTTTTTCTAATTCATTTTCTAATTGTTCTTTCAATAATTTTATCTGAAGTTTATTTTTAATGACTGCAGATTTTAACTTTATAGAAAGCAATATTAAAATTTTTGATTGTTCTGAAATCTTTTTAAAAAGTTTTGCTATATCTGCTTCTAGCTCTCTGTCCTTTTTATCAAGTTTTAATAATTTTTCGTTTAATGATTTGTCATTAAGTTTAAGCAACTCTAATTCATTCATCAGTGGAACCAAAACATCGTTCATATATTTTTCTTTTAAGTCATTGATTTATGTATCAACATATTGTTTATTTGTTAACTCTGTATTTTGTTGCGGAAGAATAGAAAGATGCAATGGACCAGATAAAACGTCTCCAGTTTTCATGATATAATTTTCCATTTCTATTTCTGATTCACGATTATTCGGGATATATGCACCTCCACCAATATTTGGTAACATCATTTTTTAACAAGAAAAATAAGTAATTTTTTCTCACATTAAAATTAAAAAAATGGAAAAACCAAATTTCAAAAAATTATATTCGCCCGCATCATCTTGTTCTTCTCATTCGACGAGATTATCGGGATTTGAAAATTAATGTTTTAGTAATAATAATAATCCATGTACAGATGCAAATATTTTATTTGAATTACAAGCCAAAATATTTGAAGAACAGACTAAAGGTTTACCTTCTATTGAAACAAATTATTGTATATTTCCAGGTGATCCATTTATAAAATTAAAGGTTATTGTAAGTAAATATGATGATGTGGCCTATGTGGAATTAAATAAAGAAAATATGGTAATTATTGGTCACAATAATGTTTATGGATTTGTTCGAGCAGTGTTACCAATTAGTAATACTGATTGGATAGAAAATAAAATAGTTAATTATATTAATGTTACTGAATTACTAAAAAATTAAAATCTTTTTCTAAAGAAAAAATTAGACTATTTGTCGATGATTTCAACCAATACAACATACATATCGAGAGTAAAGAACATTGCGAAAAATTATTATGTCACGTGTACTATAGAGACACTGTCTATAAAAAACGAAACATCCGAAATATCTCAAAGATATGACAATGACACTTATATAGGATTATATTTAAATTTAAATATGAATTTATTAAAAACATATATCAATGGACTGGCGCAGCAGGAAAAAATTTATATGTGGACAACACCTAATAGTATTAACAATGACCATAATCATAATAATTCTAAAGAATCTTATAATAATAATGATAATAATAATGATGATAATTCTGAAACATCTGAAAAAGGTGGAAATGGTAAAAAAGATTATAAAAATATTAGTAATTATGAAAATTTAAGTGAAGAAAAATTTATATCTCAACATGATATTAATACTACATATAATCAAAATTCATCTAAATTTCATTTTCTTACAATTGAAAATAATAATGATGGATTAGTTGAAGATACTATTAGACAACCATGTGTCGGATCTACAAAATTTAAATTAGGATTTACATCTAATCGATTTAAAATTTTATCATCTTTAATTAAAACTAAAAATCATTCAGATTATCACGGTGTTTTTGAATTTTCCAAAAGAGATCAAAGACCAATATTTTTCTCTATTATATTATTATCAAATAATAAATGTAATTTGGAATTAGATATTCCTATAAGAGAATGGCATCCTATTCCAAAAAGTGTTATTTATGATGGTGATGAAGAATCTATAGTTAGTGAAAATAAATTTAAATTATATTTTAATAAGACTTTATATGGTGAAGAGAATAAAATAATGAAAACTTAATAGAAAATAACACAATATTCCATAAATAAATTTTTAGATGTAATGAGTTTTTAGATGTAAAAAGTTTTTAGATGTAATAAATTTTTAGATGTAATAAATTTTTAGATGTAACAAAATTTTTAGATGCAATATAATTTTTAGATGTAATAAATTTTTAAATGTAACAAAATTTTTAGATGCAATATAATTTTTAGATGTAATAAATTTTTATAGATGTAATAAAATTTTTAGATGTAATAAAAAAATTATTATTCCAACGTGTCATCATCATCACTTACATTAGTCTCACTGACGATTGTTTGAAATATTTCAGCTTGAATATCTTCTCCGTTATAAGGTAACATAATTTCATTTTCATCAGGTGCTTGACGTTTAAGAATATTTATTTGACCAGAATATTTTCTTTCTTCAGTATTATTATTTTTATCAGGAATACTAATTCCAGTTTCTAAAGATCTTTTCCATGATTTATTAACTGTAGTCGATAATGTTTTACCCGAATATAATTTTAGAAAATCTTCTACTTTTACTTTATCTTTTGAATATCCTTTAAATGTTTTCTTTTCGCTAAGTCTTCCTTGTTCATCTACAGTAATACAGTATTTTACTTTAGGTGCAATAAGCATTGCAAAAATAATTCCACCATTTCAATAATCATTTTTTCCTTGACACAATTCTCCCCCAACATATCCAGCAGCATCTAATTTATTGAAGAGTTCATTAGAAATGTACATTGAATCAGTGTTTTTTACAATTAATGGAAAACCACAATTAAATGCCCCATCTTCTGTTTCAATGTCATAAACATATTGTTTTTATTATTTAAGTATCTTACAGTGGTGACATCTTTGGTAATATTATTTTTAACTTGACACGCACTAAAGCATAATGATTTATCTTGTCTTTCGCTTACTACCAAATTAATACCTAGAGATGATGCCAAATTGTATAAACTACTAAAGGTTTCCTTATTTTTCTGTGTAAAACGAATAATTGCATATTTACTTGTAAAAAAAGATTTCTTGCTCCCATCTGCTGCATAAAATCCAACAAAGAACCAATATCTAATATTATATTCAGCATTTAGAACATACCAAGGAACACGTTTTTCTTTAAACTGATTATAATAATTTTTCACTAAAGTATATGGCATATTGTTTTGGATTTTGAAAATTAAGCTTGTATACCCTAGATGATCTCATCGTATCATATATTTTACAATCATTGTTATAGACTTCATTAATATATGTTTTTAATTTAATTAAGAGGTTAAGATCTTGGTTATATAAAGTACAACAATATCTGACTCCTGATTCATAATTATAGATTCCAGCAGAGCCATCTCCTAAAAAGAAACCTTCTATAAAAGCTCGCTTACATCTTAAATTAGGTGGATCATTAACATAAATGTCACTTACAATTTGTTTCAATGTGATTGTATTGTCGTGTAAAAATAATTTATTATGTAGTAAATTTGTTCCTATATTTAATTCTTGTAGCTTTATTTCATTACCTTTTTCATCTAACAATGAATGATCTTCAGTAACATCTACTATTCCCATTTTTGTTCTTATTCGATAAATACTTTTATTTGTGTAATGTCTAATATTTTTTTTACTTTACTCCATCCATTATGAATTATAAATTTCTAAATTATCAACAAATGAAATTTCTTTCATATCACCATTAATTTCAAACGGATTAATTTTATAGTTGTTTACAATACTATCTATTCTAGAAATAAATGATAAATTATTCTTTCTCAATATTACAGGCGTGTCAGCTGTTACTGAATCTGTATAATGAATGTATTTTTCGTTGAAACCATTAATTTCTAAAATAAAGTTATTCATGATTCTTCTATAGTGAGAAAGAATAAAAGAACCTAAGTGTGATGGCATGAATGACGTCTTCCATTCTTTTACAATATTAGTTTTAAGAAATTCATCATCTTCCATTTCTACTTTCGCTAAATATTGTTCATCATTTAATTTTTCATAATCTTTTACTTCTTGAGTGAAATTTTTTCTCAATGTATTCTCATTCCATAAATGATATTCATTGGTTATGATATATGATAATTATTGGATATTTATCTTTTTGTACGGTTTTTCCATATAGTGAATTCATCAATAATTTAATTAACTCATCGCCTACAGTATTTCCTTCTGTTTTATATCTTTTTCTCAAATTAAAAGGTTTTTCAATATAATTTCGAAATGGTGAAACTTGATAATTTTTTTCATAAATTATACCATCAGTAATATGTAAGATTTTTCCACCACATCTAACAATTTCTTGTATGTCTACAGAAGTTAATACATCATAACATATACCATTTCTAAACCTGTTTACTTTTACATGAGAGTTATTATTTTGATTTTTAACTTTATCTTTTATAGGAACTGGTTGAAAAAACATATCATTGGGATATTGAAACACAACTGTAAATATTCCAGTTTTAGGTCTAAATGTTTGAGTATTAAATTTATATACTATTTCTCGTTCTTCTTCTTGTCTAAATTTTCTAGCGGATTCGGCTTTAGGGTATTCTGAATTTTCATCATACATAGCTGATGGATATAAAGATGTTGCATCAAAAGCCATTAGAAATTCATTTTTTTGTTAAAGTAGTTGATTTGAAATTTTTTTACAAATTTCAGTTTTATCTCATAAATATCGATACTGTTTCATTTAATCTATTAAATTACTTCCAGGTAAATACTGTTTTAATATTGGTAACAAGATGCTACAAAATGGCGATATGTATTTTCTTATATTTGCTGAAACTCTTCCACCTTTAACAGATTTTCTAATATAATTTCTAGCCCATAAATCTATATGAGAATGAATATTTATATTGTCATTTTGTACGCTTTTCATCCAACCGTTAAATGTTAAAGCAGAGGATGTTAAATTAGTAGTTATATCTTCACCAACTAAATCTCGCATAAGATTATTATATTTGTAGATACAAAAAGCTAAAAAAAGAATATCGTTAAATAAATATGGTCTCCATTCATTTTCTTTTTCTTTATAATTTTCATGTGTTATGTTTCCAACTTCACAATTTAATTTACACACATTCGTAGGAATTTTAAAATTCCCACACCATTTAGAAAGACTTGTTTTTACATGTTGATAACTATATTTCATTATAATAGTTTGAAGTGCTAATTTAACGGAAGGTGAATTTTTTTTCATATCGTTTTTAAATCTAAAAGATTTTTTAATATATCTACTAACACATTCAGTTGTATAAGGATTTTGTAATGAAGCAGTTAATATTCCTCTTGAATTTTTAAGAGGCGGTTTAGATAATTTAAAATTAGCTTTTATCGGAAAATAGGAATCAAAACCTGATGAATTGTGAGCTATTAAATTTACTTTTGAATAATTAAATTTTCCAAGAGTTTTAAAAAATTGATGGATCGGACATATGCGTCCTCTGGGTTTCCCCCGATCGCACATGCGTCCTCTGGGTTTCCCCCGATTGGACATGCGTCCTCTGGGTTTCCCCCGATCGGACATGCGTCCTCTGGGTTTCCCCCGATCGGACATGCGTCCTCTGGGTTTCCCCCGTACATTCATCATCCTCAGTTCTCGTAAATATTTTCACACAATTTTGAAGTTTATTAAATTCTAATTCAGTTAAATTATTGTACTCATTAATCTGTTTTTTAAGTTTTTTAATTTCATCTTCATCTTTTGATCCTTTAATTTTAATCATATCACTTAACAAACGTGTTTCTAATTCTTTCAATCTTTGTTTCGGTAAGCGACATATAAATTTATTAAAATTAATAGCTCCTACAGCATAAGGAATAGGATGAGCTGTTGAACACTTAGGATCAGGAAAAGTTTCGAGATCCCAAATATATGTTGAACCATAGTCAATTTATTTCTTTGTTGTTATTTTATATGGACGCGTTGTTAGATTTTCATCAGCAACTGTTTTATATATGGGTTTGAAATTATTTTCAATTTCTCTAATAGCTTTTAATTCATGAGATTTATTAATTAAACAATAGTGACCAATTGTTGAACCTTCGTGAAAAAAATTGTAATTAACATAATTATGAAACGTTTCAATTCCTCTAGTATTTAAATGACGATTGGCAGGACTATAATATTGAACACATTCTCCAAAATATTTATTGAATTGAGAAAATTTGCAGTTTGACATTACTCCTGTTCTAGATGTGGCTTTCTCTTTATATAAAAAATTATTAAACATTTCTTTCATCATTTCTGTTTGTTCTTCATTAAAACCTCGTAAAACATTATAACATTTAATAAAACAAAAATCTTCAGAAGGAATATAACAATATTCACCGAAATATTCTTTGATTCTATATTTCAAATTAATACCTGCACCTATATGCGATCTTTGTACTAACTTCATTCCAAAAGCTTCATATTTAATATTACCTGTAAAAATCCATTCGTTAGTATCGGATTTCTAATCCAGATTCGAAAAACATGTTTCAAATGAATTTTTATTATAGAAGGTTACGTAAAATTTTGAATTATATTTTCCTGATCTTTAACAACTTCTCCAAGTAAATTACTAATTTTACCATTTGCTAAAAGTTTCCGCATATCATTTACGACATTAATAAAAGATACATTTTCATATTTAATTTCATTTGGATTAAATAAATTACATAAATCATCACCAAGTTCATCCTTAATTCTATCATCAAAAAAGATATCAGTAATAGGAGTTTCTAATATTTCTTTTGTTCCACTTTTCTGTTTTTTAATATTATGTCTAATACTACGCCTTGTACGTTTCTGTTTTTTAAAACGTTTACTACGTTTACTATGTTTAATTTGTGCATCAAACTCAGCAGTTTGTTTCTTGATTAATTCATCAATCCTAGACGTTTGTTCGAGAGACATTTCACGATTCATATTTTTTAAAAGAAAAAATGTATTTTTACATATGCACAGGAATATGTAATTGATGTAATGTTACTAATTCATGTGTTGTTAAATGTTCTTTCTTAACCAACCACCATAAATTATTATACGCCAAAAATACTCGGAAACTTCTTAAACAAAGTGGAAAGTCTTTTGTTTTAACACACGGTTTAATACCATGTTTTGTTTTATAATCTGTAACGAGCGCTACGTATTTATGATGATAATAAAATCTAACTTCTTTCTTCGAAATTACAGGATTTGTAGGATGTCGATAATCTTTTAAAACTGGTACATGTTCTATCTTGTAAGCATTCAACATATTTTTTTTTTATTTTTATTAACAAAAAATTTATAAAAAAAAATTATTCGGTCACTCTGTTCGATCACTCCGTTCGGTCACTCCGTTCGATCACTCCCTTTCGATCACTCTCTTATACATAAATCTCTTAACAAATCACTTAAGTTTCTTGCATTTATTTCAAATAGTATAAATATATTTGCATTCTTTCTAATAACACTTCCGTCTAATGAATACATACTTTGTGTTAAATAAAAACACTACAGTTATTATGTCTACCTCTTGTGAAATAATTTCTCTGAACTGACTGATTTCTATCATTAACACAATCATCAAAAATTACACAATGTTTCATTTTTTTATCTAGTTTACTAGGATCTTGCATATTACCACTATCATCTATTAATTGTATCTTTATATGCTTATTTTTATTGGATTCCACTAACTGATTATTTTTTGCTGCTTCTTCACACCACGAATTTATTTCTTCTTCATATTCAGAATTTTCATATTCTTTGAATAATGAAGCAATTGCTGTTTTTTAAGATTATTTTCAAATCCATATTTTAAAGATTGATAGACGGGTTGTTCTGCTGTTGTTGTATAAATTATAAGATTGTTATAATCCAAAAAATTTGGAGTCGTTCAAATTTTAAATAATAGATACGTTTCTCCACATCCTGATCTTCCACAAATAACTGACAAAACTTTATTAGATAAATTTGGATGATGATTAAATTTGAGTTTTTTTTATTTAATGGGGGTAGTTCACTCATTTTTAATAAAAAAATTCTATTTTTATTTTAAAAGAAGAAGAAGAATAATAATAAGAAGAAAATTAAACTTCTCTAGCTTCGCGTGGGAGTTTATGCCTCCCGAACCAAAAGATCTATCATAATCTCTTCACCTCTAAAATTTATTACTTGTCTTTTCTCATCAGTGATTCTAATGCTAATGTTGTTAATAGTTTTTCTTGTAATAGGAAAATATATTAATGTTTGTGGAAATACATTTAATCTATAACCAATGGGTACAGTAAAAGTTGGAAAACTGAATATTAAATTTGACAATTTACCATTTATATATCCTCCTTCAATAATGTCACAATGTGCAACAATTGAATTTATTTCAGTTATTTTTGGAATCTTCTCACCTAAATGATAACCTTGACTATAGGTTTGTTTATTAAATCCTAATAGTTTTGACAATGTTCTATCATGATTAAAATCAGCTTGATGAATTTCGTCTGAAGTAAGAGAAAATTTATTAACTGCCGGTTCAACTGCAAAATGTAATTGTTTCTTATCTTTAAATGGTATACCTGCATGTCTCTTAATTTCATTTGATATTGATTCAACTTCGTAAGAGCCAGGAAGAAAAGTTAGTATTTTCCATGTTTTACCTTTATCAGTAGAATATCTAAATTGATCATTCACATCTTTGATAACGTTTTGAATAGTGTTAAATGTGGAGAAACTAGTCAATGCAATTTGATAATTTTTATTTTGTTCCAAATGTAGAATGGGTTCTAAATTACAAGTGTGTGATGAAGTAGTTATAATTTTTAACGTCGTACTAAATTTTGATGAACCCAAAATCTCTGTTAGATTTTTTAACTGATTATCAATTTTGTCTAAATCTGCTGATGATAATTCTCTGGTTTAGTTAAAATTTTAAATAAATATTTTTTTATAAAAATTAAAAACATGTTTCATCTATACTTTTATAATCCTCTTCATTTCGAATTTTCTTTTCTAACAGTCTTTTAAATATAGCATGAATTTCATTGAAACTAGAATTATGTCCTTCTTTTATTGCAGATATTAAAATATTTAATCTATTTAGTAATTCTTGAGGATCATCTGGTAAAAATACAGTTGTTTCAGTTTCAAAACCTTTTCTTACTTTAACTCCTGTTGATAATAAATTTTCTAATTCTCTATAACGTTTAAGAGTTTTTCCTGCTTTAACTCTATCTAACATAGCTTTATATTTTATGAGATCTTCTACAGCATAATTATTTAAATCTGCTCCTCTTAAAAGACCAACAAAATTTCTATCTAAACTAAAAGGAGATTTATCTGGTGAAAAAATTAAACCTCGAAAAGGTTGTGGAAATATTTCTTTTTGTCCGAGATAAAATATAGGTATTGTTTTTCCATCTATAAATGAAATAGAATGTGTAAATTGCATGATTTTGGTAATTTCTTATTAATGTTTGATTCTAGTAATCCATAGTCATCTAATATAGTTTTGTGAGCTGGATCAGTTATATTATTTTTTTATCATTATTTGTAAGTTCCTTTTCAAGAGTTTAAAATGCTTCCATAGTTTTTTCAAAATCAGTTTTTACTTGCTCGGTATGCTACATTTTTTCAAACATATCAGATTGAATACTAGCTTTTATCATTCTATGTTGAAGATGATTTTCTTTCATAATATTTCTTTGTTTTATTTACTCGTCTAATTGTTGGATTCTTTTTTTATTATCAGCTTTAATTTTATCCATTTTTAAAATATAATATTTGAATTTTGTGGTAACATTGGAATACAACAAAAACATTTTTCTGAACAAATTATTTTTTGTTGCTTTGTTGTCTAAAGTTTTGTTTAATAAAGTTTTGCTAAAAGTTTCGCTTTAATCTTTTAGTTCTAAAAAAATTTTATCATTTTCTTCATTAGAAATTTTACCATCACTAAAAGTTTTACCATCACTAGAATTTTTATCATCAACTTTTTCGGACTTTAAATGATTTACTTCATCAGCTATTTGATCAAATTTTTCAATCTCATCTAACGCAATAACATTATCATCACACACTCCTTGAAAGTAGTAATGTAATTTGTCATAGACTTCTTTAATGTGTAAATGTTTAGTTTTTAATGATTTTCGTTTCTTAGTAATTAGAGATTTGTCTAACATTGTAATAAATGAAGTTGTAAAAACACCCGTACCTGTTAAAGCTGTAGCAACTACTGGAATTACTAAAACACCTGAAGATATAACAATTGTAAGAGCGCCTAAACTTATTGTTAAAAATATTCCAATACCTTGTGTTACATTCTTAACTTGAGACCATCTCTTTCTTAATTTATCATAATGCTCTAATCTTAATAATAATTGAGATTGCTTATCTTTCATATACCTAACTCTATCTTTGTGTTTTTCGATGTTCAATTCAGTTATTTTTAATTGTGATAGCGAAGGATATATTGTCGGGGTTCCTTCCATTTTCGTCGTCGCCGTCCCCGTTGAGGTTTCTCCCACTTTTGTTTCATTCATTTTTAAAGAAATATTTTGAATACAATCTTCTGGTATATTGAGACTACCTTAATTTTCAACTACGTGAAATTTTCGACCACGTGATATTTTTTAGATTACGTGATATTTTGTGACAACTTAAATTTTCGACCACGTGATATTTTTCGACCGCCCAAATTTTTGAAATTTGGAGACTACCTAAATTTTAGACATTTTGATTTTTTGAAAATTTGTCACTACCTAAATTTTCGGCCACGTGAAATTTGGAGTCTACCTAAATTTTTGAAATTTATAGACTACGTAAATTTTTGAAAAAACTCGAAAGGTGTGACATCCGGTGCGAGCGAAGCGAAGCGATGCGCCGGATGTCATACCTTATACTACTCTCATATTCAAGGATGTTCACAAGCGTAAAACATTTTCGTAGTTTTCTTGGATGTTCGAAACCAATGCAATAATGAAGAGTTTCTTTACTCCGGAGTGCTTGAACGTGTTTGCTATTCCTTCACTGTATGTCTTGCGAGCTTTTGTTTCAGAATTTCTTGGATCAAAAATTGATAATGTGATTTTGAAGAAACTACCTCCATCGAGCTCAATTTTGTGGATCAAATTTGATCCTTGATCAAACATTCTTACCGATTCGATGTCTTCGATCAGATTATTCAATGAATTTCATATTACTGCCGGCTTTTTCTCTTCAGACGTAATGGCATCTTTTGATTTGGAAATGAAACATAGCTCAGTTATTTCAAAGAAATTGTCATACTTGCTGTCTATCAGTTTCAAGTTAGATTCAAGTCCAGATTGCTTTCGATAGATGAACGTGATGAGCAAGCGGACCGTATGTGCGTTGCTAGTTTTCTGGTCTGTCTTCCGCTCAAATTCATTGACACTTGTATATCGGAAGGGCTCTGAGAACTGAACTGCGTCATTCTTGCATTGCTTTCTGTTGTCGGTGATAGGCAAAGCTTCATAGAACTTCCCGACGTATTGCTTAGATCTAGCAATACTTCATCGTTGTCAGAAGCTCTCCTCTTCTCTCTAATGACTATTGAGGCAAACCTTTCAGCAGTCTTTGGTGAACTTTGGGATGTTAAAACAAATAAATTGTCATATATCAGCTATGCCACATCGATGGGATATCCCTCTTCCGATATAACCCAAGCAGAGAGGACACAGTACAATCGGTGTTGGTTTGACTGGACGTTGATCAGTTGATGTTGACGGCCTGCCAACACGGCTTTTCTTCAACCCGAAATTGTTTACTGAATTGATATTGCTTCTTGCTACTTCGCAAACGGTGCATCAACAATAATCTGGCTCATATGTGCGAGTGGCATACGTTCTGGATAGGGAGGAATAGTCAAACACTTCTATGTTAGAGCCGAAGTTTTGCTTTGCATACTGTTCCAATTTCAATCTACACGTTGAACAAATCGCTGTGGGAAGTCGATCATCATTTAGTTCGTTGCCAGTTAAAATGTACTCTTTAATCAAATCATATATCCTTGATGTAATTTGTCGTATTTCTTTAGCTTTGTTCATACACAGGATGCAAACGACTCGACGACATTCCTCGTGTGACATACGTTTTGTTCGATGGGCCATGATTGTTCAGTTCAATATGCAGATACGGTCGTCGTACAATGTCCTCCAGGAGTAAGAACAAAATGGTGAGGAAAGATAATGACAGCAACCTGACAGAGGCACTGCGCTTCTTCAATCAATTAGTGAACAATGGATCAATGGCGTGAACTCTATGCCGCAACAATGGAAGGACCAAGTTACATGTATTTGCGCAGCTGTTGATGAATCATGCCGTGAACATTCTTTTGCCACTTTCAATACAAAGAATGATCAGAGGTAATTTAATATAAACAAACTTGAACAATAACACGATCGCAAAGATGAAAATGTTTTGATTGAATCTAACTAAATTCTACATGATCAATTTACAAGCAATGAATTATTATGTCGTTCATGATGATGAAGCACAGAGCTAGGATGCATACATACCGGCATAAATCCATACCAGCTCGTTCTCCTGATCTGAATCCCATAGAAAATGTATGGAGTATTCTAAAACGTAATGTTCGTCGTTCACTGCTACCTACAGATGGCATATCACAACTTACGTCACTGTTAAAAAGAGAGTGGAGAAAGTTAGATCAGTCAAAAATCAACGATATCATCGAATCAATGCCTAGACGAATTGGTAATGTCATTGACAATAAGGGTAGGGCCACAAAATATTAGCTTCTTAAGAACCGTTATTGTATCATAGCTTATCAGATGATACAAGGACATTTAAATATATTAGGGACATGAAATAACATGAAAAATGCTTTCTGTATCATACTTATGTTTTATTTAGTCAAATTTTAGGATGACCACTTTTTTATGAAACGGGCTGTATAAGAGCAGCTGCTAACGATATGCGATAAGCCGGGTTATCTTATGCAGAAGCAGCGAAAAGACATGACGTTCCACAAACAACCTTATTTTGATTTGTGAAAGGTGGTTCACAAACAGGGCAGCGAAGTCCAATTAAGTGTGTGCTTAATGAGGAACAAGAGCAGGCACTTTTCGAACATGTCTTGAAGCTCCAGACTATGATGTATGGAATGACACGTAACTTAAGGAGGTTGGCATTTGAGTTCGTAACTCGCAATAATATTCCAAATCCATTTTCCCAGGAAAAAGAAAGAGCCGGTTATCATTGGCTTAGTGGCTTTCTTAGTAGACATCCGGAGCTTTCTTTAAGGACAGCGGAAAGGTTGAGTATTTCTAGAATTGCTGGGTTCAATAGGGTGCAAGTTGACAGGTTCTTCACTCTTCTGAAAGAGGCAATGCTGAAGTATCAATTCACTCCTGACAATACATATCGTATATTTGACGTCGATGAAACTGGGATATCAACGGTTTCCAACAAGCAACCAAAGATCGTTTCAAAAAAAGGTATGAAACAAGTAGGAATTGTTGCATCGGGAGAAAAAGGCGATGCTACTACCATTGTATGCTGTTTCAACGCAACCGGAACAGTCTATATACCCCCAGTAATGATTTTCAAAAGAAGGTACATGAAAGACTCTCCTCATTAAATGTCCTCCACAAGGTACTATAGGCATGACTTCACCGAACGGTTGGATTGACGATGAATTGTTCGCAAAATGGCTGCAGCATTTCATCAATCATGTCCGTCCAAACGAGAGCAAAAAAGTTCTGTTGATCTAGGATAATCACCATAGCCACTGCTCACTTGCAGCAGTCAAAATAGCAAAGGATAACAACATCATCATGTTGACCATACCTCCTTATAGTAGCCATAAACTTCAACCGCTCGACAAGTCCTTCTTTTCATCCTTGAAGTCGAAATATGACAAAGAGTGTATGAAGTTTCTAATCAATAACCCGGGTCGAAGAATAACTCAATACGAAGTGGGTGAATTGTTTTCAGCGAGTTACATGATATCCTGCTCCATGGAGAAGGCAGTTCGAGGCTTCGAATCGTGTGGTATTTTCCCCTTCAATGATGACATATTCAGCGATTCGGATTTTGCGCCATCAAATGTAACGGAAAGGACAGGTGAGACATGACTGTATATTAAGTAATTTAGTCTAATTCCACATTAAAATATCAGAATATTGATTTTAGGATGAAGTAGATGTAACTACATGTATATAAATAGGTCAACTTATTTCTCATCCACATTGTTTGAGTACTGGGCTTTTACTGGATATTTTAGAGTTTAGGTGCAGTGCAATCAGCCGCAATATAGGCAAAAAGAACATGAATTTAGAACTCTGCATTTGCCAATCAGTTTCAATTGAGTATAAAATGAATAGAATTAAGTTGACATTTAATAGCGGTAGCAACAAAACTTCCGTAATAGCAAAAGACAATACCTTAAGCAATAGCGGAAATGCAATGGAAACCCATAAGTAGCCTACATTTGCATATGCTTATTCATGTTGTTGAAAGAGCTAAACATACTTTAACCCGCATGTGTCCGCTAAAAAATAACTACGATTAGTGTCAGAGCGGACACTTTTGTCCGTTTTCATTTTAAACCATTTTGTGATGTGCTTTATAGCCTATATATGTTCTTTTCATCTAAATATGATGTGTAGACGAAAAATACATGTATATCCGAAAGACGTGTATGTTTCCGAGCGAATCAATTCGAACAATGACAGCAAATTTGCGTAAGATGATCTTTGCAAACGAAATGATTGCATTTGTAGCATCTGACTGAACACTTCTTTCGTTCACCGTAATCACACCGCACACAGACACCACGTTTTTGGGATATCGGAGATGGTGTCATTCCAACAATAAATGTAGTTTTCAGATTGGGTGACCGGCGGTCCAGATGGTCTTGTAACAGAGAATTGCCAAGTGCCAACAAATACAGCCGACGGCGAAATAATTTCGTCGAGTTCCAATTCGGCTCAAAAATAGAATGAATGGCATAACCATTGAAAGCACTCAAATCCAAAATATTGGTAAAAAAGACAACATGCCTCCGTCGACATTTGAATTTGGTGCTATAAGTGCCGATGCGCTCATCTGCGGCGTCGACACCGCCTTTTGTGTGATTGTAATATTCCACCACATCAGGTTTCTTCTTCTCAGAGGAATGATCAATAGTAGCCTTGCGATGAGTGGTCAAGATAAGCTTGACAACTTTGTTCTTCTTCGCCACGTAGGATACTAAGAGAGTCGAGCAACCATTGCTTTGATTCACAGCCTGTACAGTTGAAAATTGCTCTCTTCTCTGGTGTGTTGCAAGTACACTTGGTAGCTCACGTCGGTTGGATCGCACTGTTCCCACGAGAGTCATGTTTGCTTCATGAAGCTTCTGAGCAAGCTGAACCGAAGTGAAGAAGTTATCACATGTGATGTTCCTACCGCTTTGTCGTAAATGTTCAGTCAGTGATAAAACAACATGCTGACCAAGCGGTACATCACTATCCCGAACATCGTCCTTGCCGCAAAAGAATTGGATATTGGTGCAATAGTAGTTGTCCGAATCGCAGGCAAGCCAAAACTTTAGACCATATTTGGCCGGTTTAGATGGCATATACTGAATGTAGCGACATCTTCCACGATACGGATATAGCTGTTCATCCACGGTAATCGATGGTCCTGGAACATACGCCTGTTGACTGTGACTTACAAAACCATCCAATAAAAGACGCACGGCTGCCAATTTGTCACGAGAAAGTCGTCCTTGTCTTGTCTCAACATCGTCAAATCGCAGAATGGAGCGTATCAATTTGAATCGACGTAAACTCATTGTTCGGCTGAAAATAGGTCTACCGTGTATTGGTGACCACAATTCATCGACACATTCCCCAGCAGCTCGATATGTACCTCGGGGAATCAGCAATCCAATAAAGGCCTTCATCTCACATAGATCAATTTCCGTAAATTGAGCACCTTTCATAATAGTACCTTGTCTATTGGTTTCCTTGACCATCGTTTCAATCATATCTGAAAAACAAAAACCCTGATGAGAGAAATCAATCAAAAGAATAATCCTGCGCATTTCGTCGCCGGCAGCTTGGAAAATGTTTTCAAAGAAAGGTCAGCAGGGCAAGAAGTCGGCCATAGACCTTCATGTTCTTATCTGTCTTCGTTTAGATGTGAGACGCCATTTAAGATTTTCGGACATTGGCGAAAAACGACAGAGTTAGAATTTTGGACGTTTTGGGATGTAGCGCCAAAACGAAGCATCGGATGGGAAAACGGATTTCAGATTTGGAATCAGCGTCAAATTCTCTATCTGTATGGTGAGTTTCAAGTCAATCGGAGAGAAAAAATTTTTCATCACAAAATTTTTTCGAAAAAACGAGTTAGAATTTTTGCGATGGCTGCCTACTGTAGAGCCAAAACGAAGCATCGGATGGGAAAACGGAGGCCAGATTCGGATTCAGCGTGAAATTCTGCATCTGTATGGTGAATTTGAAAGCAATCGGAGAGAAAAAATTTTCGCTGACGTCCCCCCCTCGGGAGAGCTAGCTTCCATCTCCGCTTCCAGTAGACGGATTTTGTCGCGACATAGCTCGTTTGAAAGCTAAGAGTGAGACAAATTCAGTGAAAGAATCGGCTTGTTCCTATCTGTCTTCGTTTAGATGTGAGACGCCATTTACGATTTTGGGAGATTGGCGAAAAACGACAGAGTTAGAATTTTGGACGTTTTGAGCTGTAGCGCCAAAACGAAGCATCGGATGGGACAACGGATTTCAGATTTGGAATCAGCGTCAAATTCTCTATCTGTATGGTGAGTTTCAAGTCAATCGGAGAGAAAAAATTTTCGCTGACGTCCCCCCCCCTCGGGAGAGCTAGCTTCGATCTCCGCTTCCAGTGAACGGATTTTGTCGTGCCATAGCTCGTTTGAAAGCTAAGAGTGAGACAAATTCAGTGAAAGAATCGGCTTGTTCCTATCTGTCTTCGCATAGATGTGAGACGCCATTTAAGATTTTCGGACATTGGCGAAAAACGACAGAGTTAGAATTTTGGACGTTTTGGGCTGTAGCGCAAAAACGAAGCATCGGATGGGAAAACGGATTTCAGATTTGGAATCAGCGTCAAATTCTCTATCTGTATGGTGAGTTTCAAGTCAATCGGAGAGAAAAAACTTTTCATTACAAAATTTTTTCGAAAAAACGACAGAGTTAGAGTTTTTGCGATGGCTGCCTACTGTAGAGCCAAAACGAAGCATCGGATGGGAAAACGGAGGCCAGATTCGGATTCAGCGTGAAATTCTGCATCTGTATGGTGAATTTGAAAGCAATCGGAGAGAAAAAATTTTCGCTGACGTCCCCCCCCCTCGGGAGAGCTAGCTTCCATCTCCGCTTCCAGTAGACGGATTTTGTCGTGCCATAGCTCGTTTGAAAGCTAAGAGTGAGACAAATTCAGTGAAAGAATCGGCTTGTTCCTATCTGTCTTCGTTTAGATGTGAGACGCCATTTAAGATTTTGGGAGATTGGCGAAAAACGACAGAGTTAGAATTTTGGACGTTTTGGGCTGTAGCGCCAAAACGAAGCATCGGATGGGAAAACGGAGGCCAGATTCGGATTCAGCGTGAAATTCTGCATCTGTATGGTGAATTTGAAAGCAATCGGAGAGAAAAAATTTTCGCTGACGTCCCCCCTCGGGAGAGCTAGCTTCGATCTCCGCTTCCAGTGGACGGATTTTGTCGTGCCATAGCTCGTTTGAAAGCTAAGAGTGAGACAAATTCAGTGAAAGAATCGGCTTGTTCCTATCTGTCTTCGTTTAGATGTGAGACGCCATTTAAGATTTTCGGACATTGGCGAAAAACGACAGAGTTAGAATTTTGGACGTTTTGGGCTGTAGCGCCAAAACGAAGCATCGGATGGGAAAACGGAGGCCAGATTCGGATTCAGCGTGAAATTCTGCATCTGTATGGTGAATTTGAAAGCAATCGGAGAGAAAAAATTTTCGCTGACGTCCCCCCCTCTGGAGAGCTAGCTTCGATCTCCGCTTCCAGTGGACGGATTTTGTCGTGCCATAGCTCGTTTGAAAGCTAAGAGTGAGACAAATTCAGTGAAAGAATCGGCTTGTTCCTATCTGTCTTCGTTTAGATGTGAGACGCCATTTAAGATTTTCGGACATTGGCGAAAAACGACAGAGTTAGAATTTTGGACGTTTTGGGCTGTAGCGCCAAAACGAAGCATCGGATGGGACAACGGATTTCAGATTTGGAATCAGCGTCAAATTCTCTATCTGTATGGTGAGTTTCAAATCAATCGGAGAGAAAAAAATTTTCATTACAAAATTTTTTCGAAAAAACGACAGAGTTAGAATTTTTGCGATGGCTGCCTACTGTAGAGCCAAAACGAAGCATCGGATGGGAAAACGGAGGCCAGATTCGGATTCAGCGTGAAATTCTGCATCTGTATGGTGAATTTGAAAGCAATCGGAGAGAAAAAATTTTCGCTGACGTCCCCCCCTCGGGAGAGCTAGCTTCGATCTCCGCTTCCAGTGGACGGATTTTGTCGTGCCATAGCTCGTTTGAAAGCTAAGAGTGAGACAAATTCAGTGAAAGAATCGGCTTGTTCCTATCTGTCTTCGTTTAGATGTGAGACGCCATTTAAGATTTTCGGACATTGGCGAAAAACGACAGAGTTAGAATTTTGGACGTTTTGGGCTGTAGCGCCAAAACGAAGCATCGGATGGGAAAACGGATTTCAGATTTGGAATCAGCGTCAAATTCTCTATCTGTATAGTGAGTTTCAAGTCAATCGGAGAGAAAAAAATTTTCATTACAAAATTTTTTCGAAAAAACGACAGAGTTACAGTTTTTGCGATGGCTGCCTACTTTCGAGCCAAAACGAAGCATCGGATGGGAAAACGGAGGCCAGATTCGGATTTAGCGTGAAATTCTGCATCTGTATGGTGAATTTGAAAGCAATCGGAGAGAAAAAATTTTCGCTGACGTCCCCCCCTCGGGAGAGCTAGCTTCGATCTCCGCTTCCAGTGGACGGATTTTGTCGTGCCATAGCTCGTTTGAAAGCTAAGAGTGAGACAAATTCAGTGAAAGAATCGGCTTGTTCCTATCTGTCTTCGTTTAGATGTGAGACGCCATTTAAGATTTTGGGAGATTGGCGAAAAACGACAGAGTTAGAATTTTGGACGTTTTGGGCTGTAGCGCCAAAACGAAGCATCGGATGGGAAAACGGAGGCCAGATTTGGAATCAGCGTGAAATTCTGCATCTGTATGGTGAATTTGAAAGCAATCGGAGAGAAAAAATTTTCGCTGACGTCCCCCCCTCGGGAGAGCTAGCTTCGATCTCCGCTTCCAGTGGACGGATTTTGTCGTGCCATAGCTCGTTTGAAAGCTAAGAGTGAGACAAATTCAGTGAAAGAATCGGCTTGTTCCTATCTGTCTTCGCATAGATGTGAGACGCCATTTAAGATTTTCGGACATTGGCGAAAAACGACAGAGTTAGAATTTTGGACGTTTTGGGCTGTAGCGCCAAAACGAAGCATCGGATGGAAAAACGGATTTCAGATTTGGAATCAGCGTCAAATTCTCTATCCGTATGGTGAGTTTCAAGTCAATCGGAGAGAAAAAATTTTTCATCACAAAATTTTTTCGAAAAAACGACAGAGTTAGAATTTTTGCGATGGCTGCCTACTGTAGAGCCAAAACGAAGCATCGGATGGGAAAACGGAGGCCAGATTCGGATTCAGCGTGAAATTCTGCATCTGTATGGTGAATTTGAAAGCAATCGGAGAGAAAAAATTTTCGCTGACGTCCCCCCCCTCGGGAGAGCTAGCTTCGATCTCCGCTTCCAGTGGACGGATTTTGTCGTGCCATAGCTCGTTTGAAAGCTAAGAGTGAGACAAATTCAGTGAAAGAATCGGCTTGTTCCTATCTGTCTTCGTTTAGATGTAAGACGCCATTTAAGATTTTCGGACATTGGCGAAAAACGACAGAGTTAGAATTTTGGACGTTTTGGGCTGTAGCGCCAAAACGAAGCATCGGATGGGAAAACGGAGGCCAGATTCGGATTCAGCGTGAAATTCTGCATCTGTATGGTGAATTTGAAAGCAATCGGAGAGAAAAAATTTTCGCTGACGTCCCCCCCTCGGGAGAGCTAGCTTCGATCTCCGCTTCCAGTGGACGGATTTTGTCGTGCCATAGCTCGTTTGAAAGCTAAGAGTGAGACAAATTCAGTGAAAGAATCGGCTTGTTCCTATCTGTCTTCGTTTAGATGTGAGACGCCATTTAAGATTTTCGGACATTGGCGAAAAACGACAGAGTTAGAATTTTGGACGTTTTGGGCTGTAGCGCCAAAACGAAGCATCGGATGGGAAAACGGATTTCAGATTTGGAATCAGCGTCAAATTCTCTATCCGTATGGTGAGTTTCAAGTCAATCGGAGAGAAAAAATTTTTCATTACAAAATTTTTTCGAAAAAACGACAGAGTTAGAGTTTTTGCGATGGCTGCCTACTGTAGAGCCAAAACGAAGCATCGGATGGGAAAACGGAGGCCAGATTCGGATTCAGCGTGAAATTCTGCATCTGTATGGTGAATTTGAAAGCAATCGGAGAGAAAAAATTTTCGCTGACGTCCCCCCCTCGGGAGAGCTAGCTTCGATCTCCGCTTCCAGTGGACGGATTTTGTCGTGCCATAGCTCGTTTGAAAGCTAAGAGTGAGACAAATTCAGTGAAAGAATCGGCTTGTTCCTATCTGTCTTCGTTTAGATGTGAGACGCCATTTAAGATTTTGGGAGATTGGCGAAAAACGACAGAGTTAGAATTTTGGACGTTTTGGGCTGTAGCGCCAAAACGAAGCATCGGATGGGAAAACGGAGGCCAGATTCGGATTCAGCGTGAAATTCTGCATCTGTATGGTGAATTTGAAAGCAATCGGAGAGAAAAAATTTTCGCTGACGTCCCCCCCTCTGGAGAGCTAGCTTCGATCTCCGCTTCCAGTGGACGGATTTTGTCGTGCCATAGCTCGTTTGAAAGCTAAGAGTGAGACAAATTCAGTGAAAGAATCGGCTTGTTCCTATCTGTCTTCGTTTAGATGTGAGACGCCATTTAAGATTTTGGGAGATTGGCGAAAAACGACAGAGTTAGAATTTTGGACGTTTTGGGCTGTAGCGCCAAAACGAAGCATCGGATGGGAAAACGGATTTCAGATTTGGAATCAGCGTCAAATTCTCTATCTGTATGGTGAGTTTCAAGTCAATCGGAGAGAAAAAAATTTTCATTACAAAATTTTTTCGAAAAAACGACAGAGTTAGAATTTTGGACGTTTTGGGGTGTAGCGCCAAAACGAAGCATCGGATGGGAAAACGGAGGCCAGATTCGGATTCAGCGTGAAATTCTGCATCTGTATGGTGAATTTGAAAGCAATCGGAGAGAAAAAATTTTCGCTGACGTCCCCCCCCTCGGGAGAGCTAGCTTCGATCTCCGCTTCCAGTGGACGGATTTTGTCGTGCCATAGCTCGTTTGAAAGCTAAGAGTGAGACAAATTCAGTGAAAGAATCGGCTTGTTCCTATCTGTCTTCGTTTAGATGTGAGACGCCATTTAAGATTTTGGGAGATTGGCGAAAAACGACAGAGTTAGAATTTTGGACGTTTTGGGCTGTAGCGCCAAAACGAAGCATCGGATGGGAAAACGGAGGCCAGATTCGGATTCAGCGTGAAATTCTGCATCTGTATGGTGAATTTGAAAGCAATCGGAGAGAAAAAATTTTCGCTGACGTCCCCCCCTCGGGAGAGCTAGCTTCGATCTCCGCTTCCAGTGGACGGATTTTGTCGTGCCATAGCTCGTTTGAAAGCTAAGAGTGAGACAAATTCAGTGAAAGAATCGGCTTGTTCCTATCTGTCTTCGTTTAGATGTGAGACGCCATTTAAGATTTTCGGACATTGGCGAAAAACGACAGAGTTAGAATTTTGGACGTTTTGGGCTGTAGCGCCAAAACGAAGCATCGGATGGGAAAACGGATTTCAGATTTGGAATCAGCGTCAAATTCTCTATCCGTATGGTGAGTTTCAAGTCAATCGGAGAGAAAAAATTTTTCATTACAAAATTTTTTCGAAAAAACGACAGAGTTAGAGTTTTTGCGATGGCTGCCTACTGTAGAGCCAAAACGAAGCATCGGATGGGAAAACGGAGGCCAGATTCGGATTCAGCGTGAAATTCTGCATCTGTATGGTGAATTTGAAAGCAATCGGAGAGAAAAAATTTTCGCTGACGTCCCCCCCCTCGGGAGAGCTAGCTTCGATCTCCGCTTCCAGTGGACGGATTTTGTCGTGCCATAGCTCGTTTGAAAGCTAAGAGTGAGACAAATTCAGTGAAAGAATCGGCTTGTTCCTATCTGTCTTCGTTTAGATGTGAGACGCCATTTAAGATTTTGGGAGATTGGCGAAAAACGACAGAGTTAGAATTTTGGACGTTTTGGGCTGTAGCGCCAAAACGAAGCATCGGATGGGAAAACGGAGGCCAGATTCGGATTCAGCGTGAAATTCTGCATCTGTATGGTGAATTTGAAAGCAATCGGAGAGAAAAAATTTTCGCTGACGTCCCCCCCTCGGGAGAGCTAGCTTCGATCTCCGCTTCCAGTGGACGGATTTTGTCGTGCCATAGCTCGTTTGAAAGCTAAGAGTGAGACAAATTCAGTGAAAGAATCGGCTTGTTCCTATCTGTCTTCGTTTAGATGTGAGACGCCATTTAAGATTTTGGGACATTGGCGAAAAACGACAGAGTTAGAATTTTGGACGTTTTGGGCTGTAGCGCCAAAACGAAGCATCGGATGGGAAAACGGATTTCAGATTTGGAATCAGCGTCAAATTCTCTATCTGTATGGTGAGTTTCAAGTCAATCGGAGAGAAAAAATTTTTCATTACAAAATTTTTTCGAAAAAACGACAGAGTTAGAGTTTTTGCGATGGCTGCCTACTGTAGAGCCAAAACGAAGCGTCGGATGGGAAAACGGAGGCCAGATTCGGATTCAGCGTGAAATTCTGCATCTGTATGGTGAATTTGAAAGCAATCGGAGAGAAAAAATTTTCGCTGACGTCCCCCCCCTCGGGAGAGCTAGCTTCGATCTCCGCTTCCAGTGGACGGATTTTGTCGTGCCATAGCTCGTTTGAAAGCTAAGAGTGAGACAAATTCAGTGAAAGAATCGGCTTGTTCCTATCTGTCTTCGCATAGATGTGAGACGCCATTTAAGATTTTGGGAGATTGGCGAAAAACGACAGAGTTAGAATTTTGGACGTTTTGGGCTGTAGCGCCAAAACGAAGCATCGGATGGGAAAACGGAGGCCAGATTCGGATTCAGCGTGAAATTCTGCATCTGTATGGTGAATTTGAAAGCAATCGGAGAGAAAAAATTTTCGCTGACGTCCCCCCCTCGGGAGAGCTAGCTTCGATCTCCGCTTCCAGTGGACGGATTTTGTCGTGCCATAGCTCGTTTGAAAGCTAAGAGTGAGACAAATTCAGTGAAAGAATCGGCTTGTTCCTATCTGTCTTCGTTTAGATGTGAGACGCCATTTAAGATTTTCGGACATTGGCGAAAAACGACAGAGTTAGAATTTTGGACGTTTTGGGCTGTAGCGCCAAAACGAAGCATCGGATGGAAAAACGGATTTCAGATTTGGAATCAGCGTCAAATTCTCTATCCGTATGGTGAGTTTCAAGTCAATCGGAGAGAAAAAATTTTTCATCACAAAATTTTTTCGAAAAAACGACAGAGTTAGAATTTTTGCGATGGCTGCCTACTGTAGAGCCAAAACGAAGCATCGGATGGGAAAACGGAGGCCAGATTCGGATTCAGCGTGAAATTCTGCATCTGTATGGTGAATTTGAAAGCAATCGGAGAGAAAAAATTTTCGCTGACGTCCCCCCCCTCGGGAGAGCTAGCTTCGATCTCCGCTTCCAGTGGACGGATTTTGTCGTGCCATAGCTCGTTTGAAAGCTAAGAGTGAGACAAATTCAGTGAAAGAATCGGCTTGTTCCTATCTGTCTTCGTTTAGATGTGAGACGCCATTTAAGATTTTGGGAGATTGGCGAAAAACGACAGAGTTAGAATTTTGGACGTTTTGGGCTGTAGCGCCAAAACGAAGCATCGGATGGGAAAACGGAGGCCAGATTCGGATTCAGCGTGAAATTCTGCATCTGTATGGTGAATTTGAAAGCAATCGGAGAGAAAAAATTTTCGCTGACGTCCCCCCCTCTGGAGAGCTAGCTTCGATCTCCGCTTCCAGTGGACGGATTTTGTCGTGCTATAGCTCGTTTGAAAGCTAAGAGTGAGACAAATTCAGTGAAAGAATCGGCTTGTTCCTATCTGTCTTCGTTTAGATGTGAGACGCCATTTAAGATTTTCGGACATTGGCGAAAAACGACAGAGTTAGAATTTTGGACGTTTTGGGCTGTAGCGCCAAAACGAAGCATCGGATGGGAAAACGGAGGCCAGATTCGGATTCAGCGTGAAATTCTGCATCTGTATGGTGAATTTGAAAGCAATCGGAGAGAAAAAATTTTCGCTGACGTCCCCCCCTCGGGAGAGCTAGCTTCGATCTCCGCTTCCAGTGGACGGATTTTGTCGTGCCATAGCTCGTTTGAAAGCTAAGAGTGAGACAAATTCAGTGAAAGAATCGGCTTGTTCCTATCTGTCTTCGTTTAGATGTGAGACGCCATTTAAGATTTTGGGAGATTGGCGAAAAACGACAGAGTTAGAATTTTGGACGTTTTGGGCTGTAGCGCCAAAACGAAGCATCGGATGGGAAAACGGAGGCCAGATTCGGATTCAGCGTGAAATTCTGCATCTGTATGGTGAATTTGAAAGCAATCGGAGAGAAAAAATTTTCGCTGACGTCCCCCCCTCGGGAGAGCTAGCTTCGATCTCCGCTTCCAGTAGACGGATTTTGTCGTGCCATAGCTCGTTTGAAAGCTAAGAGTGAGACAAATTCAGTGAAAGAATCGGCTTGTTCCTATCTGTCTTCGCATAGATGTGAGACGCCATTTAAGATTTTCGGACATTGGCGAAAAACGACAGAGTTAGAATTTTGGACGTTTTGGGCTGTAGCGCCAAAACGAAGCATCGGATGGGAAAACGGAGGCCAGATTCGGATTCAGCGTGAAATTCTGCATCTGTATGGTGAATTTGAAAGCAATCGGAGAGAAAAAATTTTCGCTGACGTCCCCCCCTCGGGAGAGCTAGCTTCGATCTCCGCTTCCAGTGGACGGATTTTGTCGTGCCATAGCTCGTTTGAAAGCTAAGAGTGAGACAAATTCAGTGAAAGAATCGGCTTGTTCCTATCTGTCTTCGTTTAGATGTGAGACGCCATTTAAGATTTTGGGAGATTGGCGAAAAACGACAGAGTTAGAATTTTGGACGTTTTGGGCTGTAGCGCCAAAACGAAGCATCGGATGGGAAAACGGATTTCAGATTTGGAATCAGCGTCAAATTCTCTATCTGTATGGTGAGTTTCAAGTCAATCGGAGAGAAAAAATTTTTCATTACAAAATTTTTTCGAAAAAACGACAGAGTTAGAGTTTTTGCGATGGCTGCCTACTGTAGAGCCAAAACGAAGCATCGGATGGGAAAACGGAGGCCAGATTCGGATTCAGCGTGAAATTCTGCATCTGTATGGTGAATTTGAAAGCAATCGGAGAGAAAAAATTTTCGCTGACGTCCCCCCCTCGGGAGAGCTAGCTTCCATCTCCGCTTCCAGTAGACGGATTTTGTCGTGCCATAGCTCGTTTGAAAGCTAAGAGTTAGACAAATTCAGTGAAAGAATCGGCTTGTTCCTATCTGTCTTCGTTTAGATGTGAGACGCCATTTAAGATTTTGGGAGATTGGCGAAAAACGACAGAGTTAGAATTTTGGACGTTTTGGGCTGTAGCGCCAAAACGAAGCATCGGATGGGAAAACGGAGGCCAGATTCGGATTCAGCGTGAAATTCTGCATCTGTATGGTGAATTTGAAAGCAATCGGAGAGAAAAAATTTTCGCTGACGTCCCCCCCTCGGGAGAGCTAGCTTCGATCTCCGCTTCCAGTGGACGGATTTTGTCGTGCCATAGCTCGTTTGAAAGCTAAGAGTGAGACAAATTCAGTGAAAGAATCGGCTTGTTCCTATCTGTCTTCGTTTAGATGTGAGACGCCATTTAAGATTTTGGGAGATTGGCGAAAAACGACAGAGTTAGAATTTTGGACGTTTTGGGCTGTAGCGCCAAAACGAAGCATCGGATGGGAAAACGGAGGCCAGATTCGGATTCAGCGTGAAATTCTGCATCTGTATGGTGAATTTGAAAGCAATCGGAGAGAAAAAATTTTCGCTGACGTCCCCCCCTCGGGAGAGCTAGCTTCGATCTCCGCTTCCAGTGGACGGATTTTGTCGTGCCATAGCTCGTTTGAAAGCTAAGAGTGAGACAAATTCAGTGAAAGAATCGGCTTGTTCCTATCTGTCTTCGTTTAGATGTGAGACGCCATTTAAGATTTTGGGAGATTGGCGAAAAACGACAGAGTTAGAATTTTGGACGTTTTGGGCTGTAGCGCCAAAACGAAGCATCGGATGGGAAAACGGAGGCCAGATTCGGATTCAGCGTGAAATTCTGCATCTGTATGGTGAATTTGAAAGCAATCGGAGAGAAAAAATTTTCGCTGACGTCCCCCCCTCGGGAGAGCTAGCTTCGATCTCCGCTTCCAGTGGACGGATTTTGTCGTGCCATAGCTCGTTTGAAAGCTAAGAGTGAGACAAATTCAGTGAAAGAATCGGCTTGTTCCTATCTGTCTTCGTTTAGATGTGAGACGCCATTTAAGATTTTGGGAGATTGGCGAAAAACGACAGAGTTAGAATTTTGGACGTTTTGGGCTGTAGCGCCAAAACGAAGCATCGGATGGGAAAACGGATTTCAGATTTGGAATCAGCGTCAAATTCTCTATCTGTATGGTGAGTTTCAAGTCAATCGGAGAGAAAAAATTTTTCATTACAAAATTTTTTCGAAAAAACGAGTTAGAATTTTTGCGATGGCTGCCTACTGTAGAGCCAAAACGAAGCATCGGATGGGAAAACGGAGGCCAGATTCGGATTCAGCGTGAAATTCTGCATCTGTATGGTGAATTTGAAAGCAATCGGAGAGAAAAAATTTTCGCTGACGTCCCCCCCTCGGGAGAGCTAGCTTCGATCTCCGCTTCCAGTGGACGGATTTTGTCGTGCCATAGCTCGTTTGAAAGCTAAGAGTGAGACAAATTCAGTGAAAGAATCGGCTTGTTCCTATCTGTCTTCGTTTAGATGTGAGACGCCATTTAAGATTTTGGGAGATTGGCGAAAAACGACAGAGTTAGAATTTTGGACGTTTTGGGCTGTAGCGCCAAAACGAAGCATCGGATGGGAAAACGGAGGCCAGATTCGGATTCAGCGTGAAATTCTGCATCTGTATGGTGAATTTGAAAGCAATCGGAGAGAAAAAATTTTCGCTGACGTCCCCCCCTCGGGAGAGCTAGCTTCGATCTCCGCTTCCAGTGGACGGATTTTGTCGTGCCATAGCTCGTTTGAAAGCTAAGAGTGAGACAAATTCAGTGAAAGAATCGGCTTGTTCCTATCTGTCTTCGTTTAGATGTGAGACGCCATTTAAGATTTTGGGAGATTGGCGAAAAACGACAGAGTTAGAATTTTGGACGTTTTGGGCTGTAGCGCCAAAACGAAGCATCGGATGGGAAAACGGAGGCCAGATTCGGATTCAGCGTGAAATTCTGCATCTGTATGGTGAATTTGAAAGCAATCGGAGAGAAAAAATTTTCGCTGACGTCCCCCCCTCTGGAGAGCTAGCTTCGATCTCCGCTTCCAGTGGACGGATTTTGTCGTGCCATAGCTCGTTTGAAAGCTAAGAGTGAGACAAATTCAGTGAAAGAATCGGCTTGTTCCTATCTGTCTTCGTTTAGATGTGAGACGCCATTTAAGATTTTCGGACATTGGCGAAAAACGACAGAGTTAGAATTTTGGACGTTTTGGGCTGTAGCGCCAAAACGAAGCATCGGATGGGAAAACGGAGGCCAGATTCGGATTCAGCGTGAAATTCTGCATCTGTATGGTGAATTTGAAAGCAATCGGAGAGAAAAAATTTTCGCTGACGTCCCCCCCTCGGGAGAGCTAGCTTCGATCTCCGCTTCCAGTGGACGGATTTTGTCGTGCCATAGCTCGTTTGAAAGCTAAGAGTGAGACAAATTCAGTGAAAGAATCGGCTTGTTCCTATCTGTCTTCGTTTAGATGTGAGACGCCATTTAAGATTTTGGGACATTGGCGAAAAACGACAGAGTTAGAATTTTGGACGTTTTGGGCTGTAGCGCCAAAACGAAGCATCGGATGGGAAAACGGATTTCAGATTTGGAATCAGCGTCAAATTCTCTATCTGTATGGTGAGTTTCAAGTCAATCGGAGAGAAAAAATTTTTCATTACAAAATTTTTTCGAAAAAACGACAGAGTTAGAGTTTTTGCGATGGCTGCCTACTGTAGAGCCAAAACGAAGCATCGGATGGGAAAACGGAGGCCAGATTCGGATTCAGCGTGAAATTCTGCATCTGTATGGTGAATTTGAAAGCAATCGGAGAGAAAAAATTTTCGCTGACGTCCCCCCCTCGGGAGAGCTAGCTTCGATCTCCGCTTCCAGTGGACGGATTTTGTCGTGCCATAGCTCGTTTGAAAGCTAAGAGTGAGACAAATTCAGTGAAAGAATCGGCTTGTTCCTATCTGTCTTCGTTTAGATGTGAGACGCCATTTAAGATTTTGGGAGATTGGCGAAAAACGACAGAGTTAGAATTTTGGACGTTTTGGGCTGTAGCGCCAAAACGAAGCATCGGATGGGAAAACGGAGGCCAGATTCGGATTCAGCGTGAAATTCTGCATCTGTATGGTGAATTTGAAAGCAATCGGAGAGAAAAAATTTTCGCTGACGTCCCCCCCTCGGGAGAGCTAGCTTCGATCTCCGCTTCCAGTGGACGGATTTTGTCGTGCCATAGCTCGTTTGAAAGCTAAGAGTGAGACAAATTCAGTGAAAGAATCGGCTTGTTCCTATCTGTCTTCGTTTAGATGTGAGACGCCATTTAAGATTTTGGGAGATTGGCGAAAAACGACAGAGTTAGAATTTTGGACGTTTTGGGCTGTAGCGCCAAAACGAAGCATCGGATGGGAAAACGGAGGCCAGATTCGGATTCAGCGTGAAATTCTGCATCTGTATGGTGAATTTGAAAGCAATCGGAGAGAAAAAATTTTCGCTGACGTCCCCCCCTCGGGAGAGCTAGCTTCGATCTCCGCTTCCAGTGGACGGATTTTGTCGTGCCATAGCTCGTTTGAAAGCTAAGAGTGAGACAAATTCAGTGAAAGAATCGGCTTGTTCCTATCTGTCTTCGTTTAGATGTGAGACGCCATTTAAGATTTTCGGACATTGGCGAAAAACGACAGAGTTAGAATTTTGGACGTTTTGGGCTGTAGCGCCAAAACGAAGCATCGGATGGGAAAACGGATTTCAGATTTGGAATCAGCGTCAAATTCTCTATCTGTATGGTGAGTTTCAAGTCAATCGGAGAGAAAAAACTTTTCATTACAAAATTTTTTCGAAAAAACGACAGAGTTAGAGTTTTTGCGATGGCTGCCTACTGTAGAGCCAAAACGAAGCATCGGATGGGAAAACGGAGGCCAGATTCGGATTCAGCGTGAAATTCTGCATCTGTATGGTGAATTTGAAAGCAATCGGAGAGAAAAAATTTTCGCTGACGTCCCCCCCCTCGGGAGAGCTAGCTTCGATCTCCGCTTCCAGTGGACGGATTTTGTCGTGCCATAGCTCGTTTGAAAGCTAAGAGTGAGACAAATTCAGTGAAAGAATCGGCTTGTTCCTATCTGTCTTCGTTTAGATGTGAGACGCCATTTAAGATTTTGGGAGATTGGCGAAAAACGACAGAGTTAGAATTTTGGACGTTTTGGGCTGTAGCGCCAAAACGAAGCATCGGATGGGAAAACGGAGGCCAGATTCGGATTCAGCGTGAAATTCTGCATCTGTATGGTGAATTTGAAAGCAATCGGAGAGAAAAAATTTTCGCTGACGTCCCCCCCTCGGGAGAGCTAGCTTCGATCTCCGCTTCCAGTGGACGGATTTTGTCGTGCCATAGCTCGTTTGAAAGCTAAGAGTGAGACAAATTCAGTGAAAGAATCGGCTTGTTCCTATCTGTCTTCGTTTAGATGTGAGACGCCATTTAAGATTTTGGGAGATTGGCGAAAAACGACAGAGTTAGAATTTTGGACGTTTTGGGCTGTAGCGCCAAAACGAAGCATCGGATGGGAAAACGGAGGCCAGATTTGGAATCAGCGTCAAATTCTCTATCTGTATGGTGAGTTTCAAGTCAATCGGAGAGAAAAAATTTTCGCTGACGTCCCCCCCCTCGGGAGAGCTAGCTTCGATCTCCGCTTCCAGTGAACGGATTTTGTCGTGCCATAGCTCGTTTGAAAGCTAAGAGTGAGACAAATTCAGTGAAAGAATCGGCTTGTTCCTATCTGTCTTCGTTTAGATGTGAGACGCCATTTAAGATTTTCGGACATTGGCGAAAAACGACAGAGTTAGAATTTTGGACGTTTTGGGCTGTAGCGCCAAAACGAAGCATCGGATGGGAAAACGGAGGCCAGATTCGGATTCAGCGTGAAATTCTGCATCTGTATGGTGAATTTGAAAGCAATCGGAGAGAAAAAATTTTCGCTGACGTCCCCCCCCTCGGGAGAGCTAGCTTCGATCTCCGCTTCCAGTGGACGGATTTTGTCGTGCCATAGCTCGTTTGAAAGCTAAGAGTGAGACAAATTCAGTGAAAGAATCGGCTTGTTCCTATCTGTCTTCGTTTAGATGTGAGACGCCATTTAAGATTTTGGGAGATTGGCGAAAAACGACAGAGTTAGAATTTTGGACGTTTTGGGCTGTAGCGCCAAAACGAAGCATCGGATGGGAAAACGGAGGCCAGATTCGGATTCAGCGTGAAATTCTGCATCTGTATGGTGAATTTGAAAGCAATCGGAGAGAAAAAATTTTCGCTGACGTCCCCCCCCCTCGGGAGAGCTAGCTTCGATCTCCGCTTCCAGTGGACGGATTTTGTCGTGCCATAGCTCGTTTGAAAGCTAAGAGTGAGACAAATTCAGTGAAAGAATCGGCTTGTTCCTATCTGTCTTCGCATAGATGTGAGACGCCATTTAAGATTTTCGGACATTGGCGAAAAACGACAGAGTTAGAATTTTGGACGTTTTGGGCTGTAGCGCCAAAACGAAGCATCGGATGGGAAAACGGAGGCCAGATTCGGATTCAGCGTGAAATTCTGCATCTGTATGGTGAATTTGAAAGCAATCGGAGAGAAAAAATTTTCGCTGACGTCCCCCCTCTGGAGAGCTAGCTTCGATCTCCGCTTCCAGTGGACGGATTTTGTCGTGCTATAGCTCGTTTGAAAGCTAAGAGTGAGACAAATTCAGTGAAAGAATCGGCTTGTTCCTATCTGTCTTCGTTTAGATGTGAGACGCCATTTAAGATTTTCGGACATTGGCGAAAAACGACAGAGTTAGAATTTTGGACGTTTTGGGCTGTAGCGCCAAAACGAAGCATCGGATGGGAAAACGGATTTCAGATTTGGAATCAGCGTCAAATTCTCTATCCGTATGGTGAGTTTCAAGTCAATCGGAGAGAAAAAATTTTTCATCACAAAATTTTTTCGAAAAAACGAGTTAGAATTTTTGCGATGGCTGCCTACTGTAGAGCCAAAACGAAGCATCGGATGGGAAAACGGAGGCCAGATTCGGATTCAGCGTGAAATTCTGCATCTGTATGGTGAATTTGAAAGCAATCGGAGAGAAAAAATTTTCGCTGACGTCCCCCCCCTCGGGAGAGCTAGCTTCGATCTCCGCTTCCAGTGGACGGATTTTGTCGTGCCATAGCTCGTTTGAAAGCTAAGAGTGAGACAAATTCAGTGAAAGAATCGGCTTGTTCCTATCTGTCTTCGTTTAGATGTGAGACGCCATTTAAGATTTTGGGAGATTGGCGAAAAACGACAGAGTTAGAATTTTGGACGTTTTGGGCTGTAGCGCCAAAACGAAGCATCGGATGGGAAAACGGAGGCCAGATTCGGATTCAGCGTGAAATTCTGCATCTGTATGGTGAATTTGAAAGCAATCGGAGAGAAAAAATTTTCGCTGACGTCCCCCCCCTCGGGAGAGCTAGCTTCGATCTCCGCTTCCAGTGGACGGATTTTGTCGTGCTATAGCTCGTTTGAAAGCTAAGAGTGAGACAAATTCAGTGAAAGAATCGGCTTGTTCCTATCTGTCTTCGTTTAGATGTGAGACGCCATTTAAGATTTTGGGAGATTGGCGAAAAACGACAGAGTTAGAATTTTGGACGTTTTGGGCTGTAGCGCCAAAACGAAGCATCGGATGGGAAAACGGAGGCCAGATTCGGATTCAGCGTGAAATTCTGCATCTGTATGGTGAATTTGAAAGCAATCGGAGAGAAAAAATTTTCGCTGACGTCCCCCCCCTCGGGAGAGCTAGCTTCGATCTCCGCTTCCAGTGGACGGATTTTGTCGTGCCATAGCTCGTTTGAAAGCTAAGAGTGAGACAAATTCAGTGAAAGAATCGGCTTGTTCCTATCTGTCTTCGTTTAGATGTGAGACGCCATTTAAGATTTTCGGACATTGGCGAAAAACGACAGAGTTAGAATTTTGGACGTTTTGGGCTGTAGCGCCAAAACGAAGCATCGGATGGGAAAACGGAGGCCAGATTCGGATTCAGCGTGAAATTCTGCATCTGTATGGTGAATTTGAAAGCAATCGGAGAGAAAAAATTTTCGCTGACGTCCCCCCCTCGGGAGAGCTAGCTTCGATCTCCGCTTCCAGTGGACGGATTTTGTCGTGCCATAGCTCGTTTGAAAGCTAAGAGTGAGACAAATTCAGTGAAAGAATCGGCTTGTTCCTATCTGTCTTCGTTTAGATGTGAGACGCCATTTAAGATTTTGGGAGATTGGCGAAAAACGACAGAGTTAGAATTTTGGACGTTTTGGGCTGTAGCGCCAAAACGAAGCATCGGATGGGAAAACGGAGGCCAGATTCGGATTCAGCGTGAAATTCTGCATCTGTATGGTGAATTTGAAAGCAATCGGAGAGAAAAAATTTTCGCTGACGTCCCCCCCCTCGGGAGAGCTAGCTTCGATCTCCGCTTCCAGTGGACGGATTTTGTCGTGCCATAGCTCGTTTGAAAGCTAAGAGTGAGACAAATTCAGTGAAAGAATCGGCTTGTTCCTATCTGTCTTCGTTTAGATGTGAGACGCCATTTAAGATTTTGGGAGATTGGCGAAAAACGACAGAGTTAGAATTTTGGACGTTTTGGGCTGTAGCGCCAAAACGAAGCATCGGATGGGAAAACGGAGGCCAGATTCGGATTCAGCGTGAAATTCTGCATCTGTATGGTGAATTTGAAAGCAATCGGAGAGAAAAAATTTTCGCTGACGTCCCCCCCTCGGGAGAGCTAGCTTCGATCTCCGCTTCCAGTGGACGGATTTTGTCGTGCCATAGCTCGTTTGAAAGCTAAGAGTGAGACAAATTCAGTGAAAGAATCGGCTTGTTCCTATCTGTCTTCGTTTAGATGTAAGACGCCATTTACAATTTTCGGACATTGGCGAAAAACGACAGAGTTAGAATTTTGGACGTTTTGAGCTGTAGCGCCAAAACGAAGCATCGGATGGAAAAACGGATTTTAGATTTGGAATCAGCGTCAAATTCTCTATCCGTATGGTGAGTTTCAAGTCAATCGGAGAGAAAAAATTTTTCATCACAAAATTTTTTCGAAAAAACGAGTTAGAATTTTTGCGATGGCTGCCTACTGTAGAGCCAAAACGAAGCATCGGATGGGAAAACGGAGGCCAGATTCGGATTCAGCGTGAAATTCTGCATCTGTATGGTGAATTTGAAAGCAATCGGAGAGAAAAAATTTTCGCTGACGTCCCCCCCCTCGGGAGAGCTAGCTTCGATCTCCGCTTCCAGTGGACGGATTTTGTCGTGCCATAGCTCGTTTGAAAGCTAAGAGTGAGACAAATTCAGTGAAAGAATCGGCTTGTTCCTATCTGTCTTCGTTTAGATGTAAGACGCCATTTACGATTTTGGGAGATTGGCGAAAAACGACAGAGTTAGAATTTTGGACGTTTTGAGCTGTAGCGCCAAAACGAAGCATCGGATGGGAAAACGGAGGCCAGATTCGGATTCAGCGTGAAATTCTGCATCTGTATGGTGAATTTGAAAGCAATCGGAGAGAAAAAATTTTCGCTGACGTCCCCCCCCTCGGGAGAGCTAGCTTCGATCTCCGCTTCCAGTGGACGGATTTTGTCGTGCCATAGCTCGTTTGAAAGCTAAGAGTGAGACAAATTCAGTGAAAGAATCGGCTTGTTCCTATCTGTCTTCGTTTAGATGTGAGACGCCATTTAAGATTTTCGGACATTGGCGAAAAACGACAGAGTTAGAATTTTGGACGTTTTGGGCTGTAGCGCCAAAACGAAGCATCGGATGGGAAAACGGAGGCCAGATTCGGATTCAGCGTGAAATTCTGCATCTGTATGGTGAATTTGAAAGCAATCGGAGAGAAAAAATTTTCGCTGACGTCCCCCCCCCTCGGGAGAGCTAGCTTCGATCTCCGCTTCCAGTGGACGGATTTTGTCGTGCCATAGCTCGTTTGAAAGCTAAGAGTGAGACAAATTCAGTGAAAGAATCGGCTTGTTCCTATCTGTCTTCGTTTAGATGTGAGACGCCATTTAAGATTTTCGGACATTGGCGAAAAACGACAGAGTTAGAATTTTGGACGTTTTGGGCTGTAGCGCCAAAACGAAGCATCGGATGGGAAAACGGAGGCCAGATTCGGATTCAGCGTGAAATTCTGCATCTGTATGGTGAATTTGAAAGCAATCGGAGAGAAAAAATTTTCGCTGACGTCCCCCCCCTCGGGAGAGCTAGCTTCGATCTCCGCTTCCAGTGGACGGATTTTGTCGTGCCATAGCTCGTTTGAAAGCTAAGAGTGAGACAAATTCAGTGAAAGAATCGGCTTGTTCCTATCTGTCTTCGTTTAGATGTGAGACGCCATTTAAGATTTTGGGAGATTGGCGAAAAACGACAGAGTTAGAATTTTGGACGTTTTGGGCTGTAGCGCCAAAACGAAGCATCGGATGGGAAAACGGAGGCCAGATTCGGATTCAGCGTGAAATTCTGCATCTGTATGGTGAATTTGAAAGCAATCGGAGAGAAAAAATTTTCGCTGACGTCCCCCCCCTCGGGAGAGCTAGCTTCGATCTCCGCTTCCAGTGGACGGATTTTGTCGTGCCATAGCTCGTTTGAAAGCTAAGAGTGAGACAAATTCAGTGAAAGAATCGGCTTGTTCCTATCTGTCTTCGTTTAGATGTGAGACGCCATTTAAGATTTTCGGACATTGGCGAAAAACGACAGAGTTAGAATTTTGGACGTTTTGGGCTGTAGCGCCAAAACGAAGCATCGGATGGGAAAACGGAGGCCAGATTCGGATTCAGCGTGAAATTCTGCATCTGTATGGTGAATTTGAAAGCAATCGGAGAGAAAAAATTTTCGCTGACGTCCCCCCCCCTCGGGAGAGCTAGCTTCGATCTCCGCTTCCAGTGGACGGATTTTGTCGTGCCATAGCTCGTTTGAAAGCTAAGAGTGAGACAAATTCAGTGAAAGAATCGGCTTGTTCCTATCTGTCTTCGTTTAGATGTGAGACGCCATTTAAGATTTTCGGAGATTGGCGAAAAACGACAGAGTTAGAATTTTGGACGTTTTGGGCTGTAGCGCCAAAACGAAGCATCGGATGGGAAAACGGAGGCCAGATTCGGATTCAGCGTGAAATTCTGCATCTGTATGGTGAATTTGAAAGCAATCGGAGAGAAAAAATTTTCGCTGACGTCCCCCCCCCTCGGGAGAGCTAGCTTCGATCTCCGCTTCCAGTGGACGGATTTTGTCGTGCCATAGCTCGTTTGAAAGCTAAGAGTGAGACAAATTCAGTGAAAGAATCGGCTTGTTCCTATCTGTCTTCGTTTAGATGTGAGACGCCATTTAAGATTTTCGGACATTGGCGAAAAACGACAGAGTTAGAATTTTGGACGTTTTGGGCTGTAGCGCCAAAACGAAGCATCGGATGGGAAAACGGAGGCCAGATTTGGAATCAGCGTCAAATTCTCTATCTGTATGGTGAATTTGAAAGCAATCGGAGAGAAAAAATTTTCGCTGACGTCCCCCCCCTCGGGAGAGCTAGCTTCGATCTCCGCTTCCAGTGAACGGATTTTGTCGTGCCATAGCTCGTTTGAAAGCTAAGAGTGAGACAAATTCAGTGAAAGAATCGGCTTGTTCCTATCTGTCTTCGTTTAGATGTGAGACGCCATTTAAGATTTTCGGACATTGGCGAAAAACGACAGAGTTAGAATTTTGGACGTTTTGGGCTGTAGCGCCAAAACGAAGCATCGGATGGGAAAACGGAGGCCAGATTCGGATTCAGCGTGAAATTCTGCATCTGTATGGTGAATTTGAAAGCAATCGGAGAGAAAAAATTTTCGCTGACGTCCCCCCCCTCGGGAGAGCTAGCTTCGATCTCCGCTTCCAGTGGACGGATTTTGTCGTGCCATAGCTCGTTTGAAAGCTAAGAGTGAGACAAATTCAGTGAAAGAATCGGCTTGTTCCTATCTGTCTTCGCATAGATGTGAGACGCCATTTAAGATTTTCGGACATTGGCGAAAAACGACAGAGTTAGAATTTTGGACGTTTTGGGCTGTAGCGCCAAAACGAAGCATCGGATGGAAAAACGGATTTTAGATTTGGAATCAGCGTCAAATTCTCTATCCGTATGGTGAGTTTCAAGTCAATCGGAGAGAAAAAATTTTTCATCACAAAATTTTTTCGAAAAAACGAGTTAGAATTTTTGCGATGGCTGCCTACTGTAGAGCCAAAACGAAGCATCGGATGGGAAAACGGAGGCCAGATTCGGATTCAGCGTGAAATTCTGCATCTGTATGGTGAATTTGAAAGCAATCGGAGAGAAAAAATTTTCGCTGACGTCCCCCCCCTCGGGAGAGCTAGCTTCGATCTCCGCTTCCAGTGGACGGATTTTGTCGTGCCATAGCTCGTTTGAAAGCTAAGAGTGAGACAAATTCAGTGAAAGAATCGGCTTGTTCCTATCTGTCTTCGTTTAGATGTGAGACGCCATTTAAGATTTTGGGAGATTGGCGAAAAACGACAGAGTTAGAATTTTGGACGTTTTGGGCTGTAGCGCCAAAACGAAGCATCGGATGGGAAAACGGAGGCCAGATTCGGATTCAGCGTGAAATTCTGCATCTGTATGGTGAATTTGAAAGCAATCGGAGAGAAAAAATTTTCGCTGACGTCCCCCCCCTCGGGAGAGCTAGCTTCGATCTCCGCTTCCAGTGGACGGATTTTGTCGTGCCATAGCTCGTTTGAAAGCTAAGAGTGAGACAAATTCAGTGAAAGAATCGGCTTGTTCCTATCTGTCTTCGTTTAGATGTGAGACGCCATTTAAGATTTTCGGACATTGGCGAAAAACGACAGAGTTAGAATTTTGGACGTTTTGGGCTGTAGCGCCAAAACGAAGCATCGGATGGGAAAACGGAGGCCAGATTCGGATTCAGCGTGAAATTCTGCATCTGTATGGTGAATTTGAAAGCAATCGGAGAGAAAAAATTTTCGCTGACGTCCCCCCCCCTCGGGAGAGCTAGCTTCGATCTCCGCTTCCAGTGGACGGATTTTGTCGTGCCATAGCTCGTTTGAAAGCTAAGAGTGAGACAAATTCAGTGAAAGAATCGGCTTGTTCCTATCTGTCTTCGTTTAGATGTGAGACGCCATTTAAGATTTTCGGACATTGGCGAAAAACGACAGAGTTAGAATTTTGGACGTTTTGGGCTGTAGCGCCAAAACGAAGCATCGGATGGGAAAACGGAGGCCAGATTCGGATTCAGCGTGAAATTCTGCATCTGTATGGTGAATTTGAAAGCAATCGGAGAGAAAAAATTTTCGCTGACGTCCCCCCCCTCGGGAGAGCTAGCTTCGATCTCCGCTTCCAGTGGACGGATTTTGTCGTGCCATAGCTCGTTTGAAAGCTAAGAGTGAGACAAATTCAGTGAAAGAATCGGCTTGTTCCTATCTGTCTTCGCATAGATGTGAGACGCCATTTAAGATTTTCGGACATTGGCGAAAAACGACAGAGTTAGAATTTTGGACGTTTTGGGCTGTAGCGCCAAAACGAAGCATCGGATGGGAAAACGGAGGCCAGATTCGGATTCAGCGTGAAATTCTGCATCTGTATGGTGAATTTGAAAGCAATCGGAGAGAAAAAATTTTCGCTGACGTCCCCCCCCTCGGGAGAGCTAGCTTCGATCTCCGCTTCCAGTGGACGGATTTTGTCGTGCCATAGCTCGTTTGAAAGCTAAGAGTGAGACAAATTCAGTGAAAGAATCGGCTTGTTCCTATCTGTCTTCGTTTAGATGTGAGACGCCATTTAAGATTTTCGGACATTGGCGAAAAACGACAGAGTTAGAATTTTGGACGTTTTGGGCTGTAGCGCCAAAACGAAGCATCGGATGGGAAAACGGAGGCCAGATTCGGATTCAGCGTGAAATTCTGCATCTGTATGGTGAATTTGAAAGCAATCGGAGAGAAAAAATTTTCGCTGACGCCCCCCCCTCGGAGAGCTAGCTTCGATCTCCGCTTCCAGTGGACGGATTTTGTCGTGCTATAGCTCGTTTGAAAGCTAAGAGTGAGACAAATTCAGTGAAAGAATCGGCTTGTTCCTATCTGTCTTCGTTTAGATGTGAGACGCCATTTAAGATTTTGGGAGATTGGCGAAAAACGACAGAGTTAGAATTTTGGACGTTTTGGGCTGTAGCGCCAAAACGAAGCATCGGATGGGAAAACGGAGGCCAGATTCGGATTCAGCGTGAAATTCTGCATCTGTATGGTGAATTTGAAAGCAATCGGAGAGAAAAAATTTTCGCTGACGTCCCCCCCCTCGGGAGAGCTAGCTTCGATCTCCGCTTCCAGTGGACGGATTTTGTCGTGCCATAGCTCGTTTGAAAGCTAAGAGTGAGACAAATTCAGTGAAAGAATCGGCTTGTTCCTATCTGTCTTCGTTTAGATGTGAGACGCCATTTAAGATTTTCGGACATTGGCGAAAAACGACAGAGTTAGAATTTTGGACGTTTTGGGCTGTAGCGCCAAAACGAAGCATCGGATGGGAAAACGGAGGCCAGATTCGGATTCAGCGTGAAATTCTGCATCTGTATGGTGAATTTGAAAGCAATCGGAGAGAAAAAATTTTCGCTGACGTCCCCCCCCTCGGGAGAGCTAGCTTCGATCTCCGCTTCCAGTGGACGGATTTTGTCGTGCCATAGCTCGTTTGAAAGCTAAGAGTGAGACAAATTCAGTGAAAGAATCGGCTTGTTCCTATCTGTCTTCGTTTAGATGTGAGACGCCATTTAAGATTTTGGGAGATTGGCGAAAAACGACAGAGTTAGAATTTTGGACGTTTTGGGCTGTAGCGCCAAAACGAAGCATCGGATGGGAAAACGGAGGCCAGATTCGGATTCAGCGTGAAATTCTGCATCTGTATGGTGAATTTGAAAGCAATCGGAGAGAAAAAATTTTCGCTGACGTCCCCCCCCTCGGGAGAGCTAGCTTCGATCTCCGCTTCCAGTGGACGGATTTTGTCGTGCCATAGCTCGTTTGAAAGCTAAGAGTGAGACAAATTCAGTGAAAGAATCGGCTTGTTCCTATCTGTCTTCGTTTAGATGTGAGACGCCATTTAAGATTTTCGGACATTGGCGAAAAACGACAGAGTTAGAATTTTGGACGTTTTGGGCTGTAGCGCCAAAACGAAGCATCGGATGGGAAAACGGAGGCCAGATTCGGATTCAGCGTGAAATTCTGCATCTGTATGGTGAATTTGAAAGCAATCGGAGAGAAAAAATTTTCGCTGACGTCCCCCCCCTCGGGAGAGCTAGCTTCGATCTCCGCTTCCAGTGGACGGATTTTGTCGTGCCATAGCTCGTTTGAAAGCTAAGAGTGAGACAAATTCAGTGAAAGAATCGGCTTGTTCCTATCTGTCTTCGTTTAGATGTGAGACGCCATTTAAGATTTTCGGACATTGGCGAAAAACGACAGAGTTAGAATTTTGGACGTTTTGGGCTGTAGCGCCAAAACGAAGCATCGGATGGGAAAACGGAGGCCAGATTCGGATTCAGCGTGAAATTCTGCATCTGTATGGTGAATTTGAAAGCAATCGGAGAGAAAAAATTTTCGCTGACGTCCCCCCCCTCGGGAGAGCTAGCTTCGATCTCCGCTTCCAGTGGACGGATTTTGTCGTGCCATAGCTCGTTTGAAAGCTAAGAGTGAGACAAATTCAGTGAAAGAATCGGCTTGTTCCTATCTGTCTTCGTTTAGATGTGAGACGCCATTTAAGATTTTCGGACATTGGCGAAAAACGACAGAGTTAGAATTTTGGACGTTTTGGGCTGTAGCGCCAAAACGAAGCATCGGATGGGAAAACGGAGGCCAGATTCGGATTCAGCGTGAAATTCTGCATCTGTATGGTGAATTTGAAAGCAATCGGAGAGAAAAAATTTTCGCTGACGTCCCCCCCCTCGGGAGAGCTAGCTTCGATCTCCGCTTCCAGTGGACGGATTTTGTCGTGCCATAGCTCGTTTGAAAGCTAAGAGTGAGACAAATTCAGTGAAAGAATCGGCTTGTTCCTATCTGTCTTCGTTTAGATGTGAGACGCCATTTAAGATTTTCGGAGATTGGCGAAAAACGACAGAGTTAGAATTTTGGACGTTTTGGGCTGTAGCGCCAAAACGAAGCATCGGATGGGAAAACGGAGGCCAGATTCGGATTCAGCGTGAAATTCTGCATCTGTATGGTGAATTTGAAAGCAATCGGAGAGAAAAAATTTTCGCTGACGTCCCCCCCCTCGGGAGAGCTAGCTTCGATCTCCGCTTCCAGTGGACGGATTTTGTCGTGCCATAGCTCGTTTGAAAGCTAAGAGTGAGACAAATTCAGTGAAAGAATCGGCTTGTTCCTATCTGTCTTCGTTTAGATGTGAGACGCCATTTAAGATTTTCGGACATTGGCGAAAAACGACAGAGTTAGAATTTTGGACGTTTTGGGCTGTAGCGCCAAAACGAAGCATCGGATGGGAAAACGGAGGCCAGATTCGGATTCAGCGTGAAATTCTGCATCTGTATGGTGAATTTGAAAGCAATCGGAGAGAAAAAATTTTCGCTGACGTCCCCCCCCTCGGGAGAGCTAGCTTCGATCTCCGCTTCCAGTGGACGGATTTTGTCGTGCCATAGCTCGTTTGAAAGCTAAGAGTGAGACAAATTCAGTGAAAGAATCGGCTTGTTCCTATCTGTCTTCGTTTAGATGTGAGACGCCATTTAAGATTTTGGACATTGGCGAAAAACGACAGAGTTAGAATTTTGGACGTTTTGGGCTGTAGCGCCAAAACGAAGCATCGGATGGGAAAACGGAGGCCAGATTCGGATTCAGCGTGAAATTCTGCATCTGTATGGTGAATTTGAAAGCAATCGGAGAGAAAAAATTTTCGCTGACGTCCCCCCCCTCGGGAGAGCTAGCTTCGATCTCCGCTTCCAGTGGACGGATTTTGTCGTGCCATAGCTCGTTTGAAAGCTAAGAGTGAGACAAATTCAGTGAAAGAATCGGCTTGTTCCTATCTGTCTTCGTTTAGATGTGAGACGCCATTTAAGATTTTGGGAGATTGGCGAAAAACGACAGAGTTAGAATTTTGGACGTTTTGGGCTGTAGCGCCAAAACGAAGCATCGGATGGGAAAACGGAGGCCAGATTCGGATTCAGCGTGAAATTCTGCATCTGTATGGTGAATTTGAAAGCAATCGGAGAGAAAAAATTTTCGCTGACGTCCCCCCCCTCGGGAGAGCTAGCTTCGATCTCCGCTTCCAGTGGACGGATTTTGTCGTGCCATAGCTCGTTTGAAAGCTAAGAGTGAGACAAATTCAGTGAAAGAATCGGCTTGTTCCTATCTGTCTTCGTTTAGATGTGAGACGCCATTTAAGATTTTGGGAGATTGGCGAAAAACGACAGAGTTAGAATTTTGGACGTTTTGGGCTGTAGCGCCAAAACGAAGCATCGGATGGGAAAACGGAGGCCAGATTCGGATTCAGCGTGAAATTCTGCATCTGTATGGTGAATTTGAAAGCAATCGGAGAGAAAAAATTTTCGCTGACGTCCCCCCCCTCGGGAGAGCTAGCTTCGATCTCCGCTTCCAGTGGACGGATTTTGTCGTGCCATAGCTCGTTTGAAAGCTAAGAGTGAGACAAATTCAGTGAAAGAATCGGCTTGTTCCTATCTGTCTTCGTTTAGATGTGAGACGCCATTTAAGATTTTCGGACATTGGCGAAAAACGACAGAGTTAGAATTTTGGACGTTTTGGGCTGTAGCGCCAAAACGAAGCATCGGATGGGAAAACGGAGGCCAGATTCGGATTCAGCGTGAAATTCTGCATCTGTATGGTGAATTTGAAAGCAATCGGAGAGAAAAAATTTTCGCTGACGTCCCCCCCCTCGGGAGAGCTAGCTTCGATCTCCGCTTCCAGTGGACGGATTTTGTCGTGCTATAGCTCGTTTGAAAGCTAAGAGTGAGACAAATTCAGTGAAAGAATCGGCTTGTTCCTATCTGTCTTCGCATAGATGTGAGACGCCATTTAAGATTTTCGGACATTGGCGAAAAACGACAGAGTTAGAATTTTGGACGTTTTGGGCTGTAGCGCCAAAACGAAGCATCGGATGGGAAAACGGAGGCCAGATTCGGATTCAGCGTGAAATTCTGCATCTGTATGGTGAATTTGAAAGCAATCGGAGAGAAAAAATTTTCGCTGACGTCCCCCCCCTCGGGAGAGCTAGCTTCGATCTCCGCTTCCAGTGGACGGATTTTGTCGTGCCATAGCTCGTTTGAAAGCTAAGAGTGAGACAAATTCAGTGAAAGAATCGGCTTGTTCCTATCTGTCTTCGTTTAGATGTGAGACGCCATTTAAGATTTTGGGACATTGGCGAAAAACGACAGAGTTAGAATTTTGGACGTTTTGGGCTGTAGCGCCAAAACGAAGCATCGGATGGGAAAACGGAGGCCAGATTCGGATTCAGCGTGAAATTCTGCATCTGTATGGTGAATTTGAAAGCAATCGGAGAGAAAAAATTTTCGCTGACGTCCCCCCCCTCGGGAGAGCTAGCTTCGATCTCCGCTTCCAGTGGACGGATTTTGTCGTGCCATAGCTCGTTTGAAAGCTAAGAGTGAGACAAATTCAGTGAAAGAATCGGCTTGTTCCTATCTGTCTTCGTTTAGATGTGAGACGCCATTTAAGATTTTCGGACATTGGCGAAAAACGACAGAGTTAGAATTTTGGACGTTTTGGGCTGTAGCGCCAAAACGAAGCATCGGATGGGAAAACGGAGGCCAGATTCGGATTCAGCGTGAAATTCTGCATCTGTATGGTGAATTTGAAAGCAATCGGAGAGAAAAAATTTTCGCTGACGTCCCCCCCCCTCGGGAGAGCTAGCTTCGATCTCCGCTTCCAGTGGACGGATTTTGTCGTGCCATAGCTCGTTTGAAAGCTAAGAGTGAGACAAATTCAGTGAAAGAATCGGCTTGTTCCTATCTGTCTTCGTTTAGATGTGAGACGCCATTTAAGATTTTCGGACATTGGCGAAAAACGACAGAGTTAGAATTTTGGACGTTTTGGCTGTAGCGCCAAAACGAAGCATCGGATGGGAAAACGGAGGCCAGATTCGGATTCAGCGTGAAATTCTGCATCTGTATGGTGAATTTGAAAGCAATCGGAGAGAAAAAATTTTCGCTGACGTCCCCCCCTCGGCAGAGCTAGCTTCGATCTTGGCTTCCAGTGACGGATTTTGTCGTGCAATAGCTCGTTTGAAAGCTAAGAGTGAGACAAATTCACTGAAAGAATCGGCTTGTTCCTATCTGTCTTCGTTTAGATGTGAGACGCCATTTAAGATTTTGGAGATTGGCGAAAAACGACAGAGTTAGAATTTTGGACGTTTTGGGCTGTAGCGCCAAAACGAAGCATCGGATGGGAAAACGGAGGCCAGATTCGGATTCAGCGTGAAATTCTGCATCTGTATGGTGAATTTGAAAGCAATCGGAGAGAAAAAATTTTCGCTGACGTCCCCCCCCTCGGGAGAGCTAGCTTCGATCTCCGCTTCCAGTGGACGGATTTTGTCGTGCCATAGCTCGTTTGAAAGCTAAGAGTGAGACAAATTCAGTGAAAGAATCGGCTTGTTCCTATCTGTCTTCGTTTAGATGTGAGACGCCATTTAAGATTTTGGGAGATTGGCGAAAAACGACAGAGTTAGAATTTTGGACGTTTTGGGCTGTAGCGCCAAAACGAAGCATCGGATGGGAAAACGGAGGCCAGATTCGGATTCAGCGTGAAATTCTGCATCTGTATGGTGAATTTGAAAGCAATCGGAGAGAAAAAATTTTCGCTGACGTCCCCCCCCTCGGGAGAGCTAGCTTCGATCTCCGCTTCCAGTGGACGGATTTTGTCGTGCCATAGCTCGTTTGAAAGCTAAGAGTGAGACAAATTCAGTGAAAGAATCGGCTTGTTCCTATCTGTCTTCGTTTAGATGTGAGACGCCATTTAAGATTTTCGGACATTGGCGAAAAACGACAGAGTTAGAATTTTGGACGTTTTGGGCTGTAGCGCCAAAACGAAGCATCGGATGGGAAAACGGAGGCCAGATTCGGATTCAGCGTGAAATTCTGCATCTGTATGGTGAATTTGAAAGCAATCGGAGAGAAAAAATTTTCGCTGACGTCCCCCCCCTCGGGAGAGCTAGCTTCGATCTCCGCTTCCAGTGGACGGATTTTGTCGTGCCATAGCTCGTTTGAAAGCTAAGAGTGAGACAAATTCAGTGAAAGAATCGGCTTGTTCCTATCTGTCTTCGTTTAGATGTGAGACGCCATTTAAGATTTTCGGAGATTGGCGAAAAACGACAGAGTTAGAATTTTGGACGTTTTGGGCTGTAGCGCCAAAACGAAGCATCGGATGGGAAAACGGAGGCCAGATTCGGATTCAGCGTGAAATTCTGCATCTGTATGGTGAATTTGAAAGCAATCGGAGAGAAAAAATTTTCGCTGACGTCCCCCCCCTCGGGAGAGCTAGCTTCGATCTCCGCTTCCAGTGGACGGATTTTGTCGTGCCATAGCTCGTTTGAAAGCTAAGAGTGAGACAAATTCAGTGAAAGAATCGGCTTGTTCCTATCTGTCTTCGTTTAGATGTGAGACGCCATTTAAGATTTTCGGAGATTGGCGAAAAACGACAGAGTTAGAATTTTGGACGTTTTGGGCTGTAGCGCCAAAACGAAGCATCGGATGGGAAAACGGAGGCCAGATTCGGATTCAGCGTGAAATTCTGCATCTGTATGGTGAATTTGAAAGCAATCGGAGAGAAAAAATTTTCGCTGACGTCCCCCCCCTCGGGAGAGCTAGCTTCGATCTCCGCTTCCAGTGGACGGATTTTGTCGTGCCATAGCTCGTTTGAAAGCTAAGAGTGAGACAAATTCAGTGAAAGAATCGGCTTGTTCCTATCTGTCTTCGTTTAGATGTGAGACGCCATTTAAGATTTTCGGACATTGGCGAAAAACGACAGAGTTAGAATTTTGGACGTTTTGGGCTGTAGCGCCAAAACGAAGCATCGGATGGGAAAACGGAGGCCAGATTCGGATTCAGCGTGAAATTCTGCATCTGTATGGTGAATTTGAAAGCAATCGGAGAGAAAAAATTTTCGCTGACGTCCCCCCCCTCGGGAGAGCTAGCTTCGATCTCCGCTTCCAGTGGACGGATTTTGTCGTGCCATAGCTCGTTTGAAAGCTAAGAGTGAGACAAATTCAGTGAAAGAATCGGCTTGTTCCTATCTGTCTTCGTTTAGATGTGAGACGCCATTTAAGATTTTCGGACATTGGCGAAAAACGACAGAGTTAGAATTTTGGACGTTTTGGGCTGTAGCGCCAAAACGAAGCATCGGATGGGAAAACGGAGGCCAGATTCGGATTCAGCGTGAAATTCTGCATCTGTATGGTGAATTTGAAAGCAATCGGAGAGAAAAAATTTTCGCTGACGTCCCCCCCCTCGGGAGAGCTAGCTTCGATCTCCGCTTCCAGTGGACGGATTTTGTCGTGCCATAGCTCGTTTGAAAGCTAAGAGTGAGACAAATTCAGTGAAAGAATCGGCTTGTTCCTATCTGTCTTCGTTTAGATGTGAGACGCCATTTAAGATTTTCGGACATTGGCGAAAAACGACAGAGTTAGAATTTTGGACGTTTTGGGCTGTAGCGCCAAAACGAAGCATCGGATGGGAAAACGGAGGCCAGATTCGGATTCAGCGTGAAATTCTGCATCTGTATGGTGAATTTGAAAGCAATCGGAGAGAAAAAATTTTCGCTGACGTCCCCCCCCTCGGGAGAGCTAGCTTCGATCTCCGCTTCCAGTGGACGGATTTTGTCGTGCCATAGCTCGTTTGAAAGCTAAGAGTGAGACAAATTCAGTGAAAGAATCGGCTTGTTCCTATCTGTCTTCGTTTAGATGTGAGACGCCATTTAAGATTTTCGGACATTGGCGAAAAACGACAGAGTTAGAATTTTGGACGTTTTGGGCTGTAGCGCCAAAACGAAGCATCGGATGGGAAAACGGAGGCCAGATTCGGATTCAGCGTGAAATTCTGCATCTGTATGGTGAATTTGAAAGCAATCGGAGAGAAAAAATTTTCGCTGACGTCCCCCCCCTCGGGAGAGCTAGCTTCGATCTCCGCTTCCAGTGGACGGATTTTGTCGTGCCATAGCTCGTTTGAAAGCTAAGAGTGAGACAAATTCAGTGAAAGAATCGGCTTGTTCCTATCTGTCTTCGTTTAGATGTGAGACGCCATTTAAGATTTTCGGACATTGGCGAAAAACGACAGAGTTAGAATTTTGGACGTTTTGGGCTGTAGCGCCAAAACGAAGCATCGGATGGGAAAACGGAGGCCAGATTCGGATTCAGCGTGAAATTCTGCATCTGTATGGTGAATTTGAAAGCAATCGGAGAGAAAAAATTTTCGCTGACGTCCCCCCCCTCGGGAGAGCTAGCTTCGATCTCCGCTTCCAGTGGACGGATTTTGTCGTGCCATAGCTCGTTTGAAAGCTAAGAGTGAGACAAATTCAGTGAAAGAATCGGCTTGTTCCTATCTGTCTTCGTTTAGATGTGAGACGCCATTTAAGATTTTCGGACATTGGCGAAAAACGACAGAGTTAGAATTTTGGACGTTTTGGGCTGTAGCGCCAAAACGAAGCATCGGATGGGAAAACGGAGGCCAGATTCGGATTCAGCGTGAAATTCTGCATCTGTATGGTGAATTTGAAAGCAATCGGAGAGAAAAAATTTTCGCTGACGTCCCCCCCCTCGTGAGAGCTAGCTTGGATCTCCGCTTCCAGTGGACGGATTTTGTCGTGCCATAGCTCGTTTGAAAGCTAAGAGTGAGACAAATTCAGTGAAAGAATCGGCTTGTTCCTATCTGTCTTCGTTTAGATGTAAGACGCCATTTAAGATTTTGGGAGATTGGCGAAAAACGACAGAGTTAGAATTTTGGACGTTTTGGGCTGTAGCGCCAAAACGAAGCATCGGATGGGAAAACGGAGGCCAGATTCGGATTCAGCGTGAAATTCTGCATCTGTATGGTGAATTTGAAAGCAATCGGAGAGAAAAAATTTTCGCTGACGTCCCCCCCCTCGGGAGAGCTAGCTTCGATCTCCGCTTCCAGTGGACGGATTTTGTCGTGCCATAGCTCGTTTGAAAGCTAAGAGTGAGACAAATTCAGTGAAAGAATCGGCTTGTTCCTATCTGTCTTCGTTTAGATGTGAGACGCCATTTAAGATTTTGGGAGATTGGCGAAAAACGACAGAGTTAGAATTTTGGACGTTTTGGGCTGTAGCGCCAAAACGAAGCATCGGATGGGAAAACGGAGGCCAGATTCGGATTCAGCGTGAAATTCTGCATCTGTATGGTGAATTTGAAAGCAATCGGAGAGAAAAAATTTTCGCTGACGTCCCCCCCTCGGGAGAGCTAGCTTCGATCTCCGCTTCCAGTGGACGGATTTTGTCGTGCCATAGCTCGTTTGAAAGCTAAGAGTGAGACAAATTCAGTGAAAGAATCGGCTTGTTCCTATCTGTCTTCGTTTAGATGTGAGACGCCATTTAAGATTTTCGGACATTGGCGAAAAACGACAGAGTTAGAATTTTGGACGTTTTGGGCTGTAGCGCCAAAACGAAGCATCGGATGGGAAAACGGAGGCCAGATTCGGATTCAGCGTGAAATTCTGCATCTGTATGGTGAATTTGAAAGCAATCGGAGAGAAAAAATTTTCGCTGACGTCCCCCCCCCTCGGGAGAGCTAGCTTCGATCTCCGCTTCCAGTGAACGGATTTTGTCGTGCCATAGCTCGTTTGAAAGCTAAGAGTGAGACAAATTCAGTGAAAGAATCGGCTTGTTCCTATCTGTCTTCGTTTAGATGTGAGACGCCATTTAAGATTTTCGGACATTGGCGAAAAACGACAGAGTTAGAATTTTGGACGTTTTGGGCTGTAGCGCCAAAACGAAGCATCGGATGGGAAAACGGAGGCCAGATTCGGATTCAGCGTGAAATTCTGCATCTGTATGGTGAATTTGAAAGCAATCGGAGAGAAAAAATTTTCGCTGACGTCCCCCCCCTCGGGAGAGCTAGCTTCGATCTCCGCTTCCAGTGGACGGATTTTGTCGTGCCATAGCTCGTTTGAAAGCTAAGAGTGAGACAAATTCAGTGAAAGAATCGGCTTGTTCCTATCTGTCTTCGTTTAGATGTGAGACGCCATTTAAGATTTTGGGAGATTGGCGAAAAACGACAGAGTTAGAATTTTGGACGTTTTGGGCTGTAGCGCCAAAACGAAGCATCGGATGGGAAAACGGAGGCCAGATTCGGATTCAGCGTGAAATTCTGCATCTGTATGGTGAATTTGAAAGCAATCGGAGAGAAAAAATTTTCGCTGACGTCCCCCCCCTCGGGAGAGCTAGCTTCGATCTCCGCTTCCAGTGGACGGATTTTGTCGTGCCATAGCTCGTTTGAAAGCTAAGAGTGAGACAAATTCAGTGAAAGAATCGGCTTGTTCCTATCTGTCTTCGTTTAGATGTGAGACGCCATTTAAGATTTTCGGACATTGGCGAAAAACGACAGAGTTAGAATTTTGGACGTTTTGGGCTGTAGCGCCAAAACGAAGCATCGGATGGGAAAACGGAGGCCAGATTCGGATTCAGCGTGAAATTCTGCATCTGTATGGTGAATTTGAAAGCAATCGGAGAGAAAAAATTTTCGCTGACGTCCCCCCCTCGGGAGAGCTAGCTTCGATCTCCGCTTCCAGTGGACGGATTTTGTCGTGCCATAGCTCGTTTGAAAGCTAAGAGTGAGACAAATTCACTAAAAGAATCGGCTTGTTCCTATCTGTCTTCGTTTAGATGTTAGACGACATTTAAGATTTTGGGAGATTGGCGAAAAACGACAGAGTTAGAATTTTGGACGTTTTGGGCTGTAGCGCCAAAACGAAGCATCGGATGAGAAAACGGAGGCCAGATTCGGATTCAGCGTGAAATTCTGCATCTGTATGGTGAATTTGAAAGCAATCGGAGAGAAAAAATTTTCGCTGACGTCCCCCCCCTCTCGGAGAGCTAGCTTCGATCTCCGCTTCCAGTGGACGGATTTTGTCGTGCCATAGCTCGTTTGAAAGCTAAGAGTGAGACAAATTCAGTGAAAGAATCGGCTTGTTCCTATCTGTCTTCGTTTAGATGTGAGACGCCATTTAAGATTTTCGGACATTGGCGAAAAACGACAGAGTTAGAATTTTGGACGTTTTGGGCTGTAGCGCCAAAACGAAGCATCGGATGGGAAAACGGAGGCCAGATTCGGATTCAGCGTGAAATTCTGCATCTGTATGGTGAATTTGAAAGCAATCGGAGAGAAAAAATTTTCGCTGACGTCCCCCCCTCGGGAGAGCTAGCTTCGATCTCCGCTTCCAGTGGACGGATTTTGTCGTGCCATAGCTCGTTTGAAAGCTAAGAGTGAGACAAATTCAGTGAAAGAATCGGCTTGTTCCTATCTGTCTTCGTTTAGATGTGAGACGCCATTTAAGATTTTGGGAGATTGGCGAAAAACGACAGAGTTAGAATTTTGGACGTTTTGGGCTGTAGCGCCAAAACGAAGCATCGGATGGGAAAACGGAGGCCAGATTCGGATTCAGCGTGAAATTCTGCATCTGTATGGTGAATTTGAAAGCAATCGGAGAGAAAAAATTTTCGCTGACGTCCCCCCCCTCGGGAGAGCTAGCTTCGATCTCCGCTTCCAGTGGACGGATTTTGTCGTGCCATAGCTCGTTTGAAAGCTAAGAGTGAGACAAATTCAGTGAAAGAATCGGCTTGTTCCTATCTGTCTTCGTTTAGATGTGAGACGCCATTTAAGATTTTCGGACATTGGCGAAAAACGACAGAGTTAGAATTTTGGACGTTTTGGGCTGTAGCGCCAAAACGAAGCATCGGATGGGAAAACGGAGGCCAGATTCGGATTCAGCGTGAAATTCTGCATCTGTATGGTGAATTTGAAAGCAATCGGAGAGAAAAAATTTTCGCTGACGTCCCCCCCTCGGGAGAGCTAGCTTCGATCTCCGCTTCCAGTGGACGGATTTTGTCGTGCCATAGCTCGTTTGAAAGCTAAGAGTGAGACAAATTCAGTGAAAGAATCGGCTTGTTCCTATCTGTCTTCGTTTAGATGTGAGACGCCATTTAAGATTTTGGGAGATTGGCGAAAAACGACAGAGTTAGAATTTTGGACGTTTTGGGCTGTAGCGCCAAAACGAAGCATCGGATGGGAAAACGGAGGCCAGATTCGGATTCAGCGTGAAATTCTGCATCTGTATGGTGAATTTGAAAGCAATCGGAGAGAAAAAATTTTCGCTGACGTCCCCCCCCTCTGGAGAGCTAGCTTCGATCTCCGCTTCCAGTGGACGGATTTTGTCGTGCCATAGCTCGTTTGAAAGCTAAGAGTGAGACAAATTCACTGAAAGAATCGGCTTGTTCCTATCTGTCTTCGTTTAGATGTGAGACGCCATTTAAGATTTTCGGAGATTGGCGAAAAACGACAGAGTTAGAATTTTGGACGTTTTGGGCTGTAGCGCCAAAACGAAGCATCGGATGGGAAAACGGAGGCCAGATTCGGATTCAGCGTGAAATTCTGCATCTGTATGGTGAATTTGAAAGCAATCGGAGAGAAAAAATTTTCGCTGACGTCCCCCCCCTCGGGAGAGCTAGCTTCGATCTCCGCTTCCAGTGAACGGATTTTGTCGTGCCATAGCTCGTTTGAAAGCTAAGAGTGAGACAAATTCAGTGAAAGAATCGGCTTGTTCCTATCTGTCTTCGTTTAGATGTGAGACGCCATTTAAGATTTTCGGACATTGGCGAAAAACGACAGAGTTAGAATTTTGGACGTTTTGGGCTGTAGCGCCAAAACGAAGCATCGGATGGGAAAACGGAGGCCAGATTCGGATTCAGCGTGAAATTCTGCATCTGTATGGTGAATTTGAAAGCAATCGGAGAGAAAAAATTTTCGCTGACGTCCCCCCCTCGGGAGAGCTAGCTTCGATCTCCGCTTCCAGTGGACGGATTTTGTCGTGCCATAGCTCGTTTGAAAGCTAAGAGTGAGACAAATTCAGTGAAAGAATCGGCTTGTTCCTATCTGTCTTCGTTTAGATGTGAGACGCCATTTAAGATTTTGGGAGATTGGCGAAAAACGACAGAGTTAGAATTTTGGACGTTTTGGGCTGTAGCGCCAAAACGAAGCATCGGATGGGAAAACGGAGGCCAGATTCGGATTCAGCGTGAAATTCTGCATCTGTATGGTGAATTTGAAAGCAATCGGAGAGAAAAAATTTTCGCTGACGTCCCCCCCCCTCGGGAGAGCTAGCTTCGATCTCCGCTTCCAGTGGACGGATTTTGTCGTGCCATAGCTCGTTTGAAAGCTAAGAGTGAGACAAATTCAGTGAAAGAATCGGCTTGTTCCTATCTGTCTTCGTTTAGATGTGAGACGCCATTTAAGATTTTCGGACATTGGCGAAAAACGACAGAGTTAGAATTTTGGACGTTTTGGGCTGTAGCGCCAAAACGAAGCATCGGATGGGAAAACGGAGGCCAGATTCGGATTCAGCGTGAAATTCTGCATCTGTATGGTGAATTTGAAAGCAATCGGAGAGAAAAAATTTTCGCTGACGTCCCCCCCTCGGGAGAGCTAGCTTCGATCTCCGCTTCCAGTGGACGGATTTTGTCGTGCCATAGCTCGTTTGAAAGCTAAGAGTGAGACAAATTCAGTGAAAGAATCGGCTTGTTCCTATCTGTCTTCGTTTAGATGTGAGACGCCATTTAAGATTTTGGGAGATTGGCGAAAAACGACAGAGTTAGAATTTTGGACGTTTTGGGCTGTAGCGCCAAAACGAAGCATCGGATGGGAAAACGGAGGCCAGATTCGGATTCAGCGTGAAATTCTGCATCTGTATGGTGAATTTGAAAGCAATCGGAGAGAAAAAATTTTCGCTGACGTCCCCCCCTCTGGAGAGCTAGCTTCGATCTCCGCTTCCAGTAGACGGATTTTGTCGTGCCATAGCTCGTTTGAAAGCTAAGAGTGAGACAAATTCAGTGAAAGAATCGGCTTGTTCCTATCTGTCTTCGTTTAGATGTGAGACGCCATTTAAGATTTTGGGAGATTGGCGAAAAACGACAGAGTTAGAATTTTGGACGTTTTGGGCTGTAGCGCCAAAACGAAGCATCGGATGGGAAAACGGATTTCAGATTTGGAATCAGCGTCAAATTCTCTATCTGTATGGTGAGTTTCAAGTCAATCGGAGGGAAAAATTTTTCATTACAAAATTTTTTCGAAAAAACGACAGAGTTAGAGTTTTTGCGATGGCTGCCTACTGTAGAGCCAAAACGAAGCATCGGATGGGAAAACGGAGGCCAGATTCGGATTCAGCGTGAAATTCTGCATCTGTATGGTGAATTTGAAAGCAATCGGAGAGAAAAAATTTTCGCTGACGTCCCCCCCCTCGGGAGAGCTAGCTTCGATCTCCGCTTCCAGTAGACGGATTTTGTCGTGCCATAGCTCGTTTGAAAGCTAAGAGTGAGACAAATTCAGTGAAAGAATCGGCTTGTTCCTATCTGTCTTCGTTTAGATGTGAGACGCCATTTAAGATTTTGGGAGATTGGCGAAAAACGACAGAGTTAGAATTTTGGACGTTTTGGGCTGTAGCGCCAAAACGAAGCATCGGATGGGAAAACGGATTTCAGATTTGGAATCAGCGTCAAATTCTCTATCTGTATGGTGAGTTTCAAGTCAATCGGAGAGAAAAAACTTTTCATTACAAAATTTTTTCGAAAAAACGACAGAGTTAGAGTTTTTGCGATGGCTGCCTACTGTAGAGCCAAAACGAAGCATCGGATGGGAAAACGGAGGCCAGATTCGGATTCAGCGTGAAATTCTGCATCTGTATGGTGAATTTGAAAGCAATCGGAGAGAAAAAATTTTCGCTGACGTCCCCCCCCTCGGGAGAGCTAGCTTCGATCTCCGCTTCCAGTGGACGGATTTTGTCGTGCCATAGCTCGTTTGAAAGCTAAGAGTGAGACAAATTCAGTGAAAGAATCGGCTTGTTCCTATCTGTCTTCGTTTAGATGTGAGACGCCATTTAAGATTTTGGGAGATTGGCGAAAAACGACAGAGTTAGAATTTTGGACGTTTTGGGCTGTAGCGCCAAAACGAAGCATCGGATGGGAAAACGGAGGCCAGATTCGGATTCAGCGTGAAATTCTGCATCTGTATGGTGAATTTGAAAGCAATCGGAGAGAAAAAATTTTCGCTGACGTCCCCCCCTCGGGAGAGCTAGCTTCGATCTCCGCTTCCAGTGGACGGATTTTGTCGTGCCATAGCTCGTTTGAAAGCTAAGAGTGAGACAAATTCAGTGAAAGAATCGGCTTGTTCCTATCTGTCTTCGTTTAGATGTGAGACGCCATTTAAGATTTTGGGAGATTGGCGAAAAACGACAGAGTTAGAATTTTGGACGTTTTGGGCTGTAGCGCCAAAACGAAGCATCGGATGGGAAAACGGAGGCCAGATTCGGATTCAGCGTGAAATTCTGCATCTGTATGGTGAATTTGAAAGCAATCGGAGAGAAAAAATTTTCGCTGACGTCCCCCCCTCGGGAGAGCTAGCTTCGATCTCCGCTTCCAGTGGACGGATTTTGTCGTGCCATAGCTCGTTTGAAAGCTAAGAGTGAGACAAATTCAGTGAAAGAATCGGCTTGTTCCTATCTGTCTTCGTTTAGATGTGAGACGCCATTTAAGATTTTGGGAGATTGGCGAAAAACGACAGAGTTAGAATTTTGGACGTTTTGGGCTGTAGCGCCAAAACGAAGCATCGGATGGGAAAACGGAGGCCAGATTCGGATTCAGCGTGAAATTCTGCATCTGTATGGTGAATTTGAAAGCAATCGGAGAGAAAAAATTTTCGCTGACGTCCCCCCCTCGGGAGAGCTAGCTTCGATCTCCGCTTCCAGTGGACGGATTTTGTCGTGCCATAGCTCGTTTGAAAGCTAAGAGTGAGACAAATTCAGTGAAAGAATCGGCTTGTTCCTATCTGTCTTCGTTTAGATGTGAGACGCCATTTAAGATTTTGGGAGATTGGCGAAAAACGACAGAGTTAGAATTTTGGACGTTTTGGGCTGTAGCGCCAAAACGAAGCATCGGATGGGAAAACGGAGGCCAGATTCGGATTCAGCGTGAAATTCTGCATCTGTATGGTGAATTTGAAAGCAATCGGAGAGAAAAAATTTTCGCTGACGTCCCCCCCCTCGGGAGAGCTAGCTTCGATCTCCGCTTCCAGTGGACGGATTTTGTCGTGCCATAGCTCGTTTGAAAGCTAAGAGTGAGACAAATTCAGTGAAAGAATCGGCTTGTTCCTATCTGTCTTCGTTTAGATGTGAGACGCCATTTAAGATTTTCGGACATTGGCGAAAAACGACAGAGTTAGAATTTTGGACGTTTTGGGCTGTAGCGCCAAAACGAAGCATCGGATGGGAAAACGGAGGCCAGATTCGGATTCAGCGTGAAATTCTGCATCTGTATGGTGAATTTGAAAGCAATCGGAGAGAAAAAATTTTCGCTGACGTCCCCCCCCTCGGGAGAGCTAGCTTCGATCTCCGCTTCCAGTGGACGGATTTTGTCGTGCCATAGCTCGTTTGAAAGCTAAGAGTGAGACAAATTCAGTGAAAGAATCGGCTTGTTCCTATCTGTCTTCGTTTAGATGTGAGACGCCATTTAAGATTTTGGGAGATTGGCGAAAAACGACAGAGTTAGAATTTTGGACGTTTTGGGCTGTAGCGCCAAAACGAAGCATCGGATGGGAAAACGGAGGCCAGATTCGGATTCAGCGTGAAATTCTGCATCTGTATGGTGAATTTGAAAGCAATCGGAGAGAAAAAATTTTCGCTGACGTCCCCCCCCCTCGGGAGAGCTAGCTTCGATCTCCGCTTCCAGTGGACGGATTTTGTCGTGCCATAGCTCGTTTGAAAGCTAAGAGTGAGACAAATTCAGTGAAAGAATCGGCTTGTTCCTATCTGTCTTCGTTTAGATGTGAGACGCCATTTAAGATTTTGGGAGATTGGCGAAAAACGACAGAGTTAGAATTTTGGACGTTTTGGGCTGTAGCGCCAAAACGAAGCATCGGATGGGAAAACGGAGGCCAGATTTGGAATCAGCGTGAAATTCTGCATCTGTATGGTGAATTTGAAAGCAATCGGAGAGAAAAAATTTTCGCTGACGTCCCCCCCCCTCGGGAGAGCTAGCTTCGATCTCCGCTTCCAGTGGACGGATTTTGTCGTGCCATAGCTCGTTTGAAAGCTAAGAGTGAGACAAATTCAGTGAAAGAATCGGCTTGTTCCTATCTGTCTTCGCATAGATGTGAGACGCCATTTAAGATTTTGGGAGATTGGCGAAAAACGACAGAGTTAGAATTTTGGACGTTTTGGGCTGTAGCGCCAAAACGAAGCATCGGATGGGAAAACGGAGGCCAGATTCGGATTCAGCGTGAAATTCTGCATCTGTATGGTGAATTTGAAAGCAATCGGAGAGAAAAAATTTTCGCTGACGTCCCCCCCTCGGGAGAGCTAGCTTCGATCTCCGCTTCCAGTGGACGGATTTTGTCGTGCCATAGCTCGTTTGAAAGCTAAGAGTGAGACAAATTCAGTGAAAGAATCGGCTTGTTCCTATCTGTCTTCGCATAGATGTGAGACGCCATTTAAGATTTTCGGACATTGGCGAAAAACGACAGAGTTAGAATTTTGGACGTTTTGGGCTGTAGCGCCAAAACGAAGCATCGGATGGGAAAACGGAGGCCAGATTCGGATTCAGCGTGAAATTCTGCATCTGTATGGTGAATTTGAAAGCAATCGGAGAGAAAAAATTTTCGCTGACGTCCCCCCCTCTCGGGAGAGCTAGCTTCGATCTCCGCTTCCAGTGGACGGATTTTGTCGTGCCATAGCTCGTTTGAAAGCTAAGAGTGAGACAAATTCAGTGAAAGAATCGGCTTGTTCCTATCTGTCTTCGTTTAGATGTGAGACGCCATTTAAGATTTTGGGAGATTGGCGAAAAACGACAGAGTTAGAATTTTGGACGTTTTGGGCTGTAGCGCCAAAACGAAGCATCGGATGGGAAAACGGAGGCCAGATTCGGATTCAGCGTGAAATTCTGCATCTGTATGGTGAATTTGAAAGCAATCGGAGAGAAAAAATTTTCGCTGACGTCCCCCCCTCGGGAGAGCTAGCTTCGATCTCCGCTTCCAGTGAACGGATTTTGTCGTGCCATAGCTCGTTTGAAAGCTAAGAGTGAGACAAATTCAGTGAAAGAATCGGCTTGTTCCTATCTGTCTTCGCATAGATGTGAGACGCCATTTAAGATTTTCGGACATTGGCGAAAAACGACAGAGTTAGAATTTTGGACGTTTTGGGCTGTAGCGCCAAAACGAAGCATCGGATGGGAAAACGGATTTCAGATTTGGAATCAGCGTCAAATTCTCTATCTGTATGGTGAGTTTCAAGTCAATCGGAGAGAAAACATTTTTCATTACAAAATTTTTTCGAAAAAAACGACAGAGTTAGAGTTTTTGCGATGGCTGCCTACTGTAGAGCCAAAACGAAGCATCGGATGGGAAAACGGAGGCCAGATTCGGATTCAGCGTGAAATTCTGCATCTGTATGGTGAATTTGAAAGCAATCGGAGAGAAAAAATTTTCGCTGACGTCCCCCCCCTCGGGAGAGCTAGCTTCCATCTCCGCTTCCAGTAGACGGATTTTGTCGTGCCATAGCTCGTTTGAAAGCTAAGAGTGAGACAAATTCAGTGAAAGAATCGGCTTGTTCCTATCTGTCTTCGCATAGATGTGAGACGCCATTTAAGATTTTCGGACATTGGCGAAAAACGACAGAGTTAGAATTTTGGACGTTTTGGGCTGTAGCGCCAAAACGAAGCATCGGATGGGAAAACGGATTTCAGATTTGGAATCAGCGTCAAATTCTCTATCTGTATGGTGAGTTTCAAGTCAATCGGAGAGAAAAAATTTTCGCTGACGTCCCCCCCCCCTCGGGAGAGCTAGCTTCGATCTCCGCTTCCAGTGAACGGATTTTGTCGTGCCATAGCTCGTTTGAAAGCTAAGAGTGAGACAAATTCAGTGAAAGAATCGGCTTGTTCCTATCTGTCTTCGCATAGATGTAAGACGCCATTTAAGATTTTCGGACATTGGCGAAAAACGACAGAGTTAGAATTTTGGACGTTTTGGGCTGTAGCGCCAAAACGAAGCATCGGATGGGAAAACGGATTTCAGATTCGGATTCAGCGTGAAATTCTGCATCTGTATGGTGAATTTGAAAGCAATCGGAGAGAAAAAATTTTCGCTGACGTCCCCCCCCCTCGGGAGAGCTAGCTTCGATCTCCGCTTCCAGTGAACGGATTTTGTCGTGCCATAGCTCGTTTGAAAGCTAAGAGTGAGACAAATTCAGTGAAAGAATCGGCTTGTTCCTATCTGTCTTCGTTTAGATGTGAGACGCCATTTACGATTTTCGGACATTGGCGAAAAACGACAGAGTTAGAATTTTGGACGTTTTGGGCTGTAGCGCCAAAACGAAGCATCGGATGGGAAAACGGAGGCCAGATTTGGAATCAGCGTCAAATTCTCTATCTGTATGGTGAGTTTCAAGTCAATCGGAGAGAAAAAATTTTCGCTGACGTCCCCCCCCTCTGGAGAGCTAGCTTCGATCTCCGCTTCCAGTGAACGGATTTTGTCGTGCCATAGCTCGTTTGAAAGCTAAGAGTGAGACAAATTCAGTGAAAGAATCGGCTTGTTCCTATCTGTCTTCGCATAGATGTGAGACGCCATTTAAGATTTTGCGAGATTGGCGAAAAACGACAGAGTTAGAATTTTGGACGTTTTGGGCTGTAGCGCCAAAACGAAGCATCGGATGGGAAAACGGATTTCAGATTCGGATTCAGCGTGAAATTCTGCATCTGTATGGTGAATTTGAAAGCAATCGGAAAGAAAAAATTTTCGCTGACGTCCCCCCCCCTCGGGAGAGCTAGCTTCGATGTCCGCTTCCAGTGAACGGATTTTGTCGTGCCATAGCTCGTTTGAAAGCTAAGAGTGAGACAAATTCAGTGAAAGAATCGGCTTGTTCCTATCTGTCTTCGTTTAGATGTGAGACTCCATTTAAGATTTTCGGACATTGGGGAAAAACGACAGGGTTAGAATTTTGGACGTTTTGGGCTGTAGCGCCAAAACGAAGCATCGGATGGAAAAACGGATTTCAGATTTGGAATCAGCGTCAAATTTTGAATCTGTATGGTGAGTTTCAAGTCAATCGGAGAGAAAAAATTTTTCATCACAAAATTTTTTCGAAAAAACGAGTTAGAATTTTTGCGATGGCTGCCTACTGTAGAGCCAAAACGAAGCATAGGATGGGAAAACGGAGGCCAAATTCGGATTCAGCGTCAAATTCTACATGAATATGGTGTATTTCCAGGTCAATCGGAGAACTAGAACCGGAGATAGACGGGGTTTTAGTGTTTGGATGATGGGTCATCAGCTGATCGCCACACACTATATAAGCTGGGAACCGACAGAGACTTGTCATTAAGACGAGAGCGATTGTCAGAGGTAGGTCGTCTCTCTGAGCTCCGATGATAGCTTCGGACATTCCAAATTCCGGGTTTCTGTAAGAATCCGACTTAGAAAATTTCATTGCTGATATCAGCTAAGGCGTCAGACTTAGAGGTTCGCCAGGAGATGGCCTTCGTCTCCAGGCCATAAAAGGCTCCAAAACTTTAAAGGCTTGTAACTTCGCTTCTACAAGTCCGTTTGACTTGATTCAAAAAAGGTTCGGTCGCTATTGACCTGCCCTAAGTGACACATTTCTTATAAAATTTCATAAGTAGTGCTAAAAAGTTGAAAAATTTAAATTCACTAGTTTTGGAGGTTTTCTGGGGTTTTCGACCTTGCTGAAGTCAATGAAAGCATTTTTAATGATGTCTGAGCCAGTCGTCTCATGGTATAAGCGGCTTTTCACTGAAAGCGAGCAAGACACGGAGAGTTTTGCTGTAATATTCCACTGACAGGGTGTTCCTTCGGGACGGCGGACGATGCCGTAGTGATAAGTGTGGCAAGGGAGTGTGTCATAGTTTAGACCGTAACCGCTGGGACAACTCATGTCTCATGTTGGGCATTTGACACAGTTCTCAACGTAGCACTTTGAACGCCAATCGGTTGAGTCTTAGCTATCTTGTCATGGGTGGCCTCTAAACATCTCCATTGCAAATCGTTGGTGAATCAAGCTCTCTACGGCTTGCTATCAAGCTGATCAAAGTCTGTCAACCTCTTACCAACTCTACAGGTTTTCATGTCTGGCGATCAGGTCATGGACGGTGCAAGTCACGGAGATTTTCGGTGTGATACTTCCTGTGGGTGGGCGTTCTTTCGAGACAGCGGTGAAGTCCGTAGCGATGAGTACTGCACGGGACGGGGGCAATGGTAATCCTTGTGAAACCTCTCTGCGTCATGTTTGCAAGTGGTTGCCTTTCGTCTCAACATTGTACTCTGACCGCCAGGGCTACATTTAGCTATCTGCCACAGGTTACCTCATAAAATCTCCATTGCACTTGTCTCCCGACAGTTGCCCAAGCATGTGAGAATAAACCATCAGTTCTTCTTGTCTCTATCACGGAGACAAAATAATGAAGGGATGAAATGGGAGGACATTCATGCGCCACACGCAACACTTTACAGATTTCTCTCTTCGCTAGTGAACAAGCTCTTGTCAGTGTCGTCAGAAACTTTATCATGTCATACAAAAGTTTTATTGCAACACAGGTGGATGTATAGTTAGAAAGTTTGATCATCAACGTTTTATTCGTAAGTATAGTCAGAAACTGTATCATGGTTTGCAGAGTTAGTGTAGTCAAATAATATTACCGCGACACCCGTTTGAGAAAATAAAGTTTGATCATGACGTTTATTTGTGAGTGTCGTCAGAAACTTTATCATGGTTTGTCGAAGTTATACTGCAACACAGGTTGATGTATAGTTCGAAAAGTTTGATCATCAACGTTCTATTTCTAAGTCTAGTCAGAAAGTGTATCATGGTTTGTAAAAGTTTTACTGCTACAGAGGTTGATGTATAGTTAGAAAGTTTGATCATGACGTTTATTCGTAAGTCTAGTCAGAAAGTGTATCATGTTGTACAAAAGTTTTACTCTAGCACAGGTTGATGTATAGTTAGAAAGTTTGATTATTGAAGTTGTATTCGTAAGTCTAGTCAGAAAGTGTATCATGGTTTGCAAAGTTAGTGTAGTCAAATATTTTTACTGCGACACAGATTGATGTATAGTTAGAAAAGTTTGATCATGACGTTTATTCGTAAGTCTAGTCAGAAAGTGTATCATGTCGTACAAAAGATTTACTGCAACACAGGTTGAAGTATAGTTAGAAAGTTTAATCATCGAAGGTTTATTTGCAAGTTTAGTCAGAAAGTGTATCATGGTTTGCAAAAGCAAAGTTTAATCAAATCGTTTACTGCGACGCACGTTTGTAAAAGTTAAGTTTGATCTTTGAAGTTGTATTCGTAAGTCTAGTCAGAAAGTGTATCATGGTTTGCAAAGTTAGTGTAGTCAAATATTTTTACTGCGACACAGATTGATGTATAGTTAGAAAGTTTGATCATGACGTTGTATTTGCAAGTTTAGTCAGAAAGTGTATCATGGTTTACAAAAGCAAAGTTTAGTCAAATCTTTTACCGTGACACATGTTTGAGAAAATAAAGTTTGATCATGACGTTTATTTGTGAGTGTCGTTAGAAACTTTATCATGGTTTGTCGAAGTTGTACTGCAACACATGTTGATGTATAGTTCGAAAAGTTTGATCATCAACGTTCTATTTCTAAGTCTAGTCAGAAAGTGTATCATGGTTTGTAAAAGTTTTACTGCTACAGAGGTTGATGTATAGTTAGAAAGTTTGATCATGACGTTTATTCGTAAGTCTAGTCAGAAAGTGTATCATGTTGTACAAAAGTTTTACTCTAGCACAGGTTGATGTATAGTTAGAAAGTTTGATTATTGAAGTTGTATTCGTAAGTCTAGTCAGAAAGTGTATCATGTCGTACAAAAGATTTACTGCAACACAGGTTGAAGTATAGTTAGAAAGTTTAATCATCGAAGGTTTATTTGCAAGTTTAGTCAGAAAGTGTATCATGGTTTGCAAAAGCAAAGTTTAATCAAATCGTTTACTGCGACGCACGTTTGTAAAAGTTAAGTTTGATCTTTGAAGTTGTATTCGTAAGTCTAGTCAGAAAGTGTATCATGGTTTGCAAAGTTAGTGTAGTCAAATATTTTTACTGCGACACAGATTGATGTATAGTTAGAAAGTTTGATCATGACGTTGTATTTGCAAGTTTAGTCAGAAAGTGTATCATGGTTTACAAAAGCAAAGTTTAGTCAAATCTTTTACCGTGACACATGTTTGAGAAAATAAAGTTTGATCATGACGTTTATTCGTGAGTGTCGTTAGAAACTTTATCATGGTTTGTCGAAGTTGTACTGCAACACATGTTGATGTATAGTTCGAAAAGTTTGATCATCAACGTTCTATTTCTAAGTCTAGTCAGAAAGTGTATCATGGTTTGTAAAAGTTTTACTGCTACAGAGGTTGATGTATAGTTAGAAAGTTTGATCATGACGTTTATTCGTAAGTCTAGTCAGAAAGTGTATCATGTTGTACAAAAGTTTTACTCTAGCACAGGTTGATGTATAGTTAGAAAGTTTGATTATTGAAGTTGTATTCGTAAGTCTAGTCAGAAAGTGTATCATGTCGTACAAAAGATTTACTGCAACACAGGTTGAAGTATAGTTAGAAAGTTTAATCATCGAAGGTTTATTTGCAAGTTTAGTCAGAAAGTGTATCATGGTTTGCAAAAGCAAAGTTTAATCAAATCGTTTACTGCGACGCACGTTTGTAAAAGTTAAGTTTGATCTTTGAAGTTGTATTCGTAAGTCTAGTCAGAAAGTGTATCATGGTTTGCAAAGTTAGTGTAGTCAAATATTTTTACTGCGACACAGATTGATGTATAGTTAGAAAAGTTTGATCATGACGTTTTATTTGCAAGTTTAGTCAGAAAGTGTATCATGGTTTACAAAAGAAAAGTTTAGTCAAATCTTTTACCGTGACACATGTTTGAGAAAATAAAGTTTGATCATGACGTTTATTCGTGAGTGTCGTTAGAAAGTGTATCATGGTTTGTAAAAGTTTTACTGCTACACAGATTGATGTATAGTTCGAAAAGTTTGATCATGACGTTTTATGAAACACAAGTGTCATAAAATTAAAAGAAAGTTTCAACAATTTACAAGATAAAAAATAAAGTTTCACCAGTTTACAAGTTAAAAATAAAGTTTCAATAGTGTGTACGTTAGAAATAAAGTTTTAGCTGTTAGCAAGATAAAAAATAAAGTTTCACAAGTTTACAAGTTAAAAATAAAGTTTCAATAGTGTGTACGTTAGAAATAAAGTTTTAGCTGTTTGCAAGATAAAAGAAAAAGTTTCACAAGTTTACAAGTTAAAAATAAAGTTTCACCACTGTACAAGTTAGAAACAAAGTTTCAATAGTGTATATGTTAGAAATAAAGCTTTATCTGTTTGCATGTTAGAAACAAAATAAAGTTTCAACAGTTTACAAGATAAAAAATAAAGTTTCAATAATGTGTACGTTAGAAATAAAGTTTAAGCTGTTTGAGTGTTAGAAATAGAATAAAGTTTCAACAGTTTATAGATTAAAAATGAAGTTTCAACAGTGTGTACGCTAGAAATAAAGTTTTAGCTGTTTGTATGTTAAAAATAAAGTTTCAACAGTGTGTACGATAGAAATAAAGTTTTATCTGTTTGTAAAATGAGATTGTAGGATTTACTAGTTTGCAAGTTAGACTAAGCGTTCCACTATTTGTAAACGAAAGATATAGTTTCAACAGTTTACAGATTAAAAATAAAGTTTCAACAGTGTGTACGTTGGAAATAAAGTTTTAGTCGTTTGCGCGTTAGAAATAAAATAAAGTTTCAAGAGCTTACAAGTTAAAAATAAAGTTTCAATAGTGTGTACGTTTTTAGCTGTTTGCAAGATAAAAAATTAAGTTTCACCAGTTTACAAGTTAGAAAAAAAGTTTCACCAGTGTACAAGTTAGAAATAAAGTTTCAATAGTGTATATGTTAGAAATAAAGCTTTATCTGTTTGCATGTTAGAAACAAAATAAAGTTTCAACAGTTTAAAAGATAAAAACTAAAGTTTCAATAATGTGTACGTTAGAAATAAAGTTTTAGCTGTTTGTATATCAAAAACTAAGTTTCAAGAGTTTACAAGTTAAAAAATAAAGTTTCAATGGTGTATACGTTAGAAATAAAGTTTTAGCTGTTCGTATATCAAAATAAAGTTTCAAGAGTTTACAAGTTAGAAATAAAGTTTCAACACTGTGTATGTTAGAAATAGAGTTTTAACTGTTTGTAAAAATATGATTGCGGGATTTAATAGTTTGCAAGTTAGACTAAGCGTTCTACTATTTGTAAGTGAAAGATATAGTTTCAACAGTTTACAGATTAAAAATAAAGTTTCAACAGTGTGTATGTTGGAAATAAAGTTTAAGCTGTTTGTGTGTTAGAAATAGAATAAAGTTTCAACAGTTTATAGATTAAAAATAAAGTTTCAACAGTGAGTACGTTAGAAATAGAGTTTTAGCTGTTTGTATGTTAAAAATAAAGTTTCAACAGTGTGTACGTTAGAAATAGAGTTTTATCGGTTTGTAAATTTAGATTGTAGGATTTACTAGTTTGCAAGTTAGACTAAGCGTTCTACTATTTGTAAATGAAAGATATAGTTTCAACAGTTTACAGATTAGAAAATAATGTTTCAATAGTGTACAAGTTGGCAATAAAGTTTTAATAGTTTATACGCTTGAAATATCGTTATATCCGTTTATGTCTTGGAAATAAAGTTCTAACAGTTTGTATGTTAGAAATGAAGTTTTGTCTGTTTGTATGCTAGAAATAAAGTTTCATCAGTTTCCATGTTAAAAAATAAAGTTTTTAACAGTTTTAATAGTGCATAGTGTTAGAAATAAAGTTTTAGCTTTTGTATGGTAGAAATAAAAATATAGCTATTTGTAAAATAATTAAAATTGCAAGTGATTAGCATATTTCGTTTGCTGAAAAGAAGGTGTTCCGCCTGTTAGTGTTGGTGTATTAATATTGAAGAATTTAGTAGTATCTGTTCAATTGAAGACTATAGTGGTTCTAGCAAATATTGAAAACAGCAGCCATTATATAATTTATGAAACTGAACCCTTTCCTGCTGCTCACATTCGAGTGGTACCCTATACATATTACCATCCTTCATAACGGGCATTGTATCATAACAAGCTTATGTGATTTCAATAAGGTATCACGGATTGTTAAATTCCTAATGCGTTATCTGTTTGATGTACAGCTAATGGAGGCATGTTGAACGTTGAGTTTTTCCTTCATTCACTGACGACTCATCATATGAATGAGTTAAGGTGAAAATGGTATGCGTCATCACTTTGGCTGACAAAGGAACGCACATGCACTGAATGGGGAAAAGATCAGCCTGTCAACAAGGATGAATAGAATCTTATCGAATGGTCTGACATCTACGACAATGAGGTGGACCCATTTTTAGACATGGGTTATCGCTTTGTCTGATATGAAAACGTTCACACGCTAACATATTCAGCTGTGAATATAACTTACCATTGCTATTTTTAGTGACTATCTTTACAAGAAGAATGACAGTGATGTAAGCAACATGCTTCCTAACCTGAATAGAGCTGTTTGTATAATTCTAATAGACGTTTAGTCGTTTAGCAAATCGGCGATACAACGATGTTGCCCACCAGTTAGAAAAATTAGCACAACCGAGTTGTGTGAAGTGTTACTTGATGATGCAAAGATACATCACATTTCATTTTTGATTGAAAATCAAAGTGCTCTTCTGAAACTGGGTGATGGCATTCATTGTCAATTGAGTAAAAATTTGATAAAACTGTGGTTTTTCATTGCTGTAAAATGTGTTTACTGCTACACGCAAGATTGGTGTAGGAATACCAATGACACTTGATAAACATGAACAACACCTTTACATTCAAAGTGATCTCATTTCACCTATTTCTTTTGGTGAGAAAAAAGAATACATTTTACGCGATTTCATTCATGACAAAGACGCTTCATATGGAATAGTCCAGAAATTGTTTGAACCTATTTTCTACCATCCTGTCGTCAAACAAATGATACCCTCTATTGCTATCAAAATTACAAATGGTTTACAAGAGTGTATCCATGTGAAAGATAGTAAATCCCTCATAACTTTAGTGCTTCGGAAAACAAAGTGAAGTTATTGTGATACGTTTATTGAAATAAAAACACATCATAAAAACACGTTTTTTACAATGTTTAGTGGAAAAGTCTTTACATAAGGGACTGTAGCGAACTATTTACAAGGAAATACGATCTAATGCGACACATAAAACAACCATGCGTATCTAAAAAAAAGCATCATCAAAATACTGAGTTAAGGATGAATCTATTTACACGTCTCCTGAATGTGGTAGTGTGAGTTTTATTCTTTTGGGTGGAGGTATGTTTGTGTCAGGATGTCCATGTGGAAGAGATGTGTTATGTCCTATCCAACACCTCTTATCCTCCCATGCAGAAAGCGCTCGTTTCTTAAATGTGTACGTTTTCACAGTATGAACTTGAGATTTTAAGATTGTCATATTGACAAACGTTATTTTTTTTATTTTTATAGGCCTTCTTATAGGACCGATGTTTCATTTTGTGAACAATGGATTTTGATATTCCTTTAGCACGCTTCATACTATCTGCACATTCTTTTAATTTCATGGAATACATTTTAGGGCGGAGGAGAATCATTTCATCTATTTCCTTTCCTGCTGTTTCATCCTTAAAACAACCAAGTTTGGCTTTATTCTGTATGGAAAAGAGTGGATGAGCGGGATTGTAGTTAGATGTGTCGAAATATTTTTCTAATGACTTAGCTACTTCATTAAAATTTAAATCTTTTTGAGTGGTAATACCTAAGAAGAAACTATCTGTATCACCACCCAACAAACGAACCTCTTTTACGAGAGGACATGGTTTTAGTATTTTATAAAAGAGTTGGTACATTTCGAGCTTAGAGTAATCTAGTACAGCTTGCCCAATATAGATGGGCTTGCACAACTCAACTTCAGATTTTATCATTTTAACACCTACAAGATCCTCATCGATAATGTCTCTATCAATGAAAAGAGGTTATGAGGTCAATTTGTGATATTTTTGTTCATCAACGACTACTTTGTATTTCATACGTTTTCTAGCATCCTCCATGGTCTTTCCGAAAAGACTGTTAATCTTATATTTATAAAAATCCTTTTCAAAATTATTTTGGGCGAGTGCACGTTTTTGACTGTTACTATCAATATATGGTTTGAGGAAGGCTTTCTGTCTAAATTTGATAATGCGGTGAACTGACTTTAGAAGCATGCCCATTTCTAAATAGAATTTTAGTATGCCGAAGTGTACGAGATAATTTTTCTTATCATATTGGGTGAGTAAAAGTTTGCGGCATGGTTTGTACCTCGGCTGTCCACACTCTGTTAAGTTATTATGAAATTGTGACATGAATGGTGAAAACATATCTTCAGTCACTTCACCAGATTCAGGTGCGAGTGGGAAATCAGCAGTTTTATATTTAATACTATTTGGATAAATCAAATCCACTTCAAAATAATATCCCCAATCACCTTCATCTGGAATCTTCAGTATGTTTGAAGGGTTGGAGTAATACTCAAGCTCATCTTGATTTAACCAACTAAACTCGGAATGAGGTAGTGGTTGGGATAGTGAACTGCCATATAAATTATTTTGGTCATAGTACTTTAGGTGCATATGATCATCACCTACTGTTTCAGATTTTATATGATGTTTATTTACAAATGTGAGACCACCGCGTATTCCGCGCTCAAATATGTTATACATCTCCGGGTCTTGTAAGAAATGAATGGTCTCACCAGTCATTTTAAAGGCTGATTTAAAGGACATGGCTGGTAGACTGACAAAGTGGACAGGATCTAATTTGTCTTCTTCTAATGCCACTCGTCGAAATTCCTGAAAGACATCAGCAGCAAAATGACATCTAATTCTAAGTAAGCGATCATATAATCGCCAAACGTTTTACAATCAAATTTTAACCATGCCTCTTGAGCATGTTCATAGTCCTCTACTGGACAATCTTCACCCGTCAAATCGTTTTGGAATTTGTCAATGGAAGGAAGGGTTGTTTCATATAGTTTAGACATTGAGCTAAAATACGCATAAGGAAAGACTCCTTTGCGAGTGATTATTTCATCCGTTAAGTTTGGATAGTGTTTCTTCAAAGTTTGACTATGGGGAAGAAACTTGAGATTTCGAACGAGAGAAGCTAGTGACGCTGACATGAATTGGAATGAATCTAAAAATTTTATTTCGAAGAAGACTGTCTTATTTTCTTTAGTTTTATCTACTGGTACTTTTGCTGTCATTGCCATGAATTTTTCTCTCGTTTGTGCTATAACATTGAACTGCCACGATTTCATCTGGCATATGACTGTCATAGCCCTTAAAGTTATGAAAAATGACGGGTAGTACACGACGCCTCAACCTAAGTGAAAAGTTACATTTGGAGCAGAGTGCGTTTCTAAATTTACCAGTGATGTGATCATGATCACGCACTTTCTTGATTTTATCATCATCAAACGTTTTATGACATTTAGGACAGGATGTGCAACTTTCGAATTTCTGTTTGTCTTCATCTGACATATGTAGTGACTTACGCTGCAATTGGGAATCATATGATTGTTGAAATTTAGCAGCTTTATCGAGAAATTCTAGACATTTTGAAATACAATCTTCACCTTGCCAAGTATGCATTTTGTTTTGCCTATTCCTAAAGTGGTCATGCCATACTTCATAGCAGGATATGGCTGCTGGCTTGTGGATGATATCATCAATGTAGCATTCTATGTCTGCGTAAATGACACGCAAGGGACTTAATTCGTCACCATTATCTCTATGTGAAAAGATTTTGTCTTTGGGCATGCGCTCTATTTGTAATTTACCCCGCTTGCACCATTCATAATGACTTAGAAATTTATTTTTCGACCAAAATGGTCGTGTGCAGCGGTCGCATATGAAATGTTCACCTTTAATCGATTTTTGTATATGGTTGTAAAGGCGATGAATTTTTGGAATGCCACAGTAATGCCACTGTTGAGTATTGTCCTCATACACTAGCAAGAGGTTGACAACTCGATCATAGCTACTTTGGCGGTTGTTATACCTAACGCCTTTTAGCCCTTTCTCCCAGACGTGTACCACTATCTTAATTTTATTTAATTTCTCAAATTTCTCTATATATTTCAATTTCATATCTTCACTATTGCAGTCATCAAACTTTAATTCATTTTCCCACTCTTGATACTTACTTCTACGGAAACGATTATCATTTACATCATTGTAGTGGAGAATGGATAACACTGCATACTTAAAACATTGCGATTCACAATCTACAGAAATGACTGCTTTTTTTTTAAACTTTTCGGAAGTTTAAAGGAGCCTCGCCCACTATAACTTTCTAGCAAATTGATTTTAAACTTGGCAGATTCTATACCATCAAAAATGAGGCCACTATCGCGTTCTTTGAATTTAACTATATTTAGTTTTAGTCCTTGGATATGAAAATTTAACCAAGAATCTTCATCGATTACTTCTGTAGCAGGAGAGGAGGGTATGTGAAACTCCAACCTCTCTACTATTTGACCAGTATGGTGGTCGATTTTTACATATTTTATTTTGAATTAGATGAGCGCCTTCATTCTAAAGTTGTCTAAATTTCTAAAGAGCGCATCTATCAAAGATGAATTTTGATGAAACCATTCTTCAAAGTCAGCAATGGTTTCTGAGGATTCCATCTGGTAGTTCCTCATTAAATTATTTATCGACACTTCAGAGAGTCGGATAGAGGAGGTGCTGTTAGTATAACTATCGTCACTGTGTGTATGTCGAAGTCTGTGTGAAGATAATTCAAATTGTGTTTCAAATGATTGAATGCAGAAGTCGCAAGTAAAGGAGACGTGTTCAATAGAGTCATCCTCACCTTGGGAGATTGATGGCGACTTGGGTTGACACACACGTTGTCTGATGTGTCGGAGCAGATCGCGTTTCCTCGTGAAGATGTGCCCACAGTCAGCACATTCCCGCTCGTCGCCTTCCCGCGATAGTGTTGAGCTGGAACTAGCATCACCTAAAAGAGAAATCATTCTGTCATCTCTATTAAAGTCTTAGTGTTTTGTTACAACCTACCTTTACTCAACAGCTCTAAACTTTCCTTGAGAAAGGAGGGCTTTGGTGATGAAGTCGATGCCTGAAATTGAGGAAGATGCTATTAGCCAAACGTTCGAGGGAGATGAGTGAGGAAATCTTCAACCTACCATTTTAATGGTGTCGTCACACACCTCGATCTCCATTTCTACCGACTTGTTGGAGATGGGAGGGAAGTCGCCTGCTGTTGCCGGTGGTGGTATGTGAGAGTTGGCGGGGCGGTTAGGAACGTTGTCGCCCAGAAATACCGTTGCGAGATCTGTTGAGAAAAGAAAGGAAAGCGATCAGTAACATGACTATTTAATTCCAAGTGTGGCGTGAGTTTTGTTTAAGTCCTTGTCCCCCTTTACTATCACTGTAACTTACCATCAAGAGAATTTACTTCCGCCATCACCGATGGTTTAAGAGGAGGTAGAAGGGGAATGCGAGCCGAGGGTGGAAGAGTCCGCGGCTAAGGTGTTGGAGGGATGTGGCGACGAGGAGCTGGTATGGGTGGTGGTGGAGGTTGGGCGATGACCATACCCGAGGTGGATGGGTGCTCTGATGGTGGAGCTGAGGTAGATGGGCGAGAGGGTAGGGTCGGAAAATCATCATCATATTTCCGCCTCGCGACTTCCTCCCACTTCTCCTGCATTGCCAAAACTGTAGAGTGGAAAAGAGATGAGATTGATGAATGATAGAATGCATGCTATCAACCATAATGATACAGAAAACATGACAGCATTCATTCATTAAGAGACTTACACATTCCCAGTCGTTCATAGGCTCGACCAAGTGCCCCTTCAGGAATAGGTTCTCTGTTCATGATGCGCTGCTGTACTGAAAAAGGGAGGGAGATATTGGTGAGAGATTTCTCGAAGGGAGATATTAGAGTGCATTATAAATTTTAGAAAATGAGCTTCGGTTTTGAAAATCGCGGAGTAAAAAGACGTTAAGGGTCTTTCGTTGAAAATTAGTAAGGACATGATTCTTACATTCTTGATGTTATTCAAAGGTTTATGAAAATTAATTCCTATGCTCAACACACATGGTAACCGAATGATGTTAGTTCAAGAGTTTTATTAGCACAACCTGCATCCTTGCCCCATCACACAAAAACTTACATTGCTCAATGAGAGTTACCTCCATCTTGGCAGAGACGCGATAAGATTCAATTTTTCTCGTGATACTCGTATCCATATCGAAGATTAAAGCAGTTAGATTCGACGTCGAAGACAAATTCACTGAAAAAGACACGTAAGATTTATTTCATTTTACCTATGATGATCATGTGAATAGTCATTCAATGAACATGAGTCAATCAACACTTCGAAATTCTCCATACCATAAAGACTAACCCTTGTCGAATGGCTAAAGTACTCTGACCTGACGAGAGAAAGTGTCACGTTGAGTATGAAGTCGAACGCTCAACATGAGCAACAGCTCAGAGGTTTCGGTCTAACAAACGACGAACAACCCGTGCAACGCAATCCCTCTACGGTAGCACCCGCCGTCCCGAAGGAACTCTCGAGCAAAGGAAGTATTGCAGCGATGATATGCTTCATGAGCAGAAGTGAAACTCTTGATAGCAAGAGACTATTCAACTTGATAGTAAGTCAAAACAACCTGATAGCAGGAGCTCACCAACGCTCACCTTGTGAAAGATAAATGTGAAGAGCAGAGCTGGTGCACTACCTTTTATAAGATTTTCCTAAGCGGTGAATGGATGAGACCTCTCGTCCAATCATAAGACGAGCAAGAGTTTCCAGTGCGCCCACGCACTTTCAAGTTCAAACAAAATTCAAATAATTTGCTTAGTCAGACTGGAATGACTCATCAGATTAATCGCGTTAAGTCCAACATGCATAATTCCTACTACATCTTACTCGCATGAGAAACGGGGTGTTTCATTTTTATAAGTTCAAGATATTTTTCGTTGCATACCGACGAGATGCTCAACGTTAGAGTTTTAGTCCTTCATATGAATGCGTTGTTCGAGAAACAACAGAAAATAAAATTTACATACTTCATCTAAACATGTACGTACTTCATAAGTGTTTCATCTGTCTCATCAACGTTTATCATGGGAACAATCATTGAAGTGACATCTAATGAATTACATTTCACTCTACTCCATATCATAAAGACTAACCTTTGTCGAATGGCTGAAGTACTCTGACCTGGCGAGAGAAAGTGTCACGTTGAGTATGAAGTCGAACGCCCAACATGAGCAACAGCTCAGAGGTTTCGGTCTAACAAACGACGAACAACCCGTGCAACGCAATCCCTCTACGGCAGTACCCGCCGTCCCGAAGGAACGCTCGAGCAAAGGAAGTATTACAGCGATGATATGCTTTATGAGCAGAAGTGAAACTCTTGATAGCAAGAGACTATCCAACTTTATAGCAAGTCAAAACAACCTGATAGCGGGAGCTCACCAACACTCACCTTATGAAAGATAAATGTGAAGAGCAGAGCTGGTGTACTACCTTTTATAAGATTTTCCTAAGCGGTGAATGGATGAGACCTCTCGTCCAATCACAAGACGATCAGGAGTTTCCAGTGCGCCCACGCACTTCGAATTAATGCTGATGTTACAAACTCTCTTTTATGAACGCATGAGCATCTATTTGAATCTGTCAATGTACATTCCTATTGCGATGTGATTTATTCGTTGATGATTTTACTATGGTATCTTATGTGTTCAGAGCTTGCTCACTAAAGAAGAGAGAAGTGTGTTTGCTGCATACGTTTGGCGTGTGAATTTCCAAATCCCATATCATTCCATTCATCATTTCTTCGTCAATGCCCTCTGTGTTTCTCAACTCTCGACTTGGAATATACACAGGTGACACGAAGAGGTAGTGGTTCTTAAAAGAACTCATGAGACTTTCTCGATACGGATAGTATGTGCTACATGTGTATGCTCTAAAAGGTTAGAGTCGGAGTGTGGAAACGACAAGCATGCAGTAAGGAGGAATTGATTAAGACATCATTATGAGAACTTTACTTGACATGTGCCCTACTTTGTAAATCATCAAACGATGAGTGGAAATTTTGAAAAAACTGCTGCAGACATCTAAAGCACTCATGACCAAGCGAGAAAAGATGTCGTTGGGAAAGTTGTCTGACAACGGCTAAGTGGTTTCGCTCTTAACTATAACACACCCCTCCTTCAACTGCGGCAGCGCTCGCCGTACAAACCCACCAACAGGAAGCACACTATCAAAAATCTCCACATCGCTCATGCTGTAGCCTGATATCAAGCCGCCTAAGGTGATGGAGGATTTTATCCCTCACTCATACCGAGCTTCACACTATTAGTGCAATGGAGTTTGATATTATTAATTTATATTTTATTATTTGACTACACTAACTTTGCAAACCATGATACAGTTTCTGACTAGACTTACGAATAAAACGTTGATGATCAAACTTTCTAACTATACATCCACCTGTGTTGCAATAAAACTTTTGTACGACATGATAAAGTTTCTGACGACACTGACAAGAGCTTGTTCACTAGCGAAGAGAGAAATCTTTAAAGTGTTGCGTGTGGCGCATGAATGTCCTCCCATTTCATCCCTTCATTATTTCGTCTCCGTGATAGGGACAAGAAGAACTGATGGTTCATTCTCACATGCTTGGGCAACTGTCGGGAGACAAGTGCAATGGAGATTTTATGAGGTAACCTGTGGCAGATAGCTAAAAAAAGCCCTGGCGGACAGAGTACAACGTTGAGACGAAAGGCAACCACTTGCGAACATGACGCAGAGAGGTTTTACAAGGATTACCATTGCCCACGTCCCGTGCAGTACTCATCGCAACGGACTTCACCGCTGTCCCGAAAGATAGCCCAACCACAGGAAGTATCACACCGAAAATCTCCGTGACTTGCACCGGCCATGACTTGATCGCCAGACATGAAAACCTGTAGAGTTGGTAAGAGGTTGACAGACTTTGATCAGCTTGATAGCAAGCCGTAGAGAGCTTGATTCACCAGCGTTTTGCAATGGAGATGTTTAGAGGCCACCCATGACAAGATAGCTAAGACTCAACCGATTGGCGTTCAAAGTGCTACGTTGAGAACTGTGTCAAATGCCCAACATGAGACATGAGTTGTCCCAGCGGTTACGGTCTAAACTATGACACACTCCCTTGCCACACTTATCACTACCGCATCGTCCGCCGTCCCGAAGGAACACCCTGTCAGTGGAATATTACAGCAAAACTCTCCGTGTCTTGCTCGCTTTCAGTGAAAAGCCGCTTATACCATGAGACGACTGGCTCAGACATGAAAACCTGTAGAGTTGGTAAGAGGTTGACAGACTTTGATCAGCTTGATAGCAAGCCGTAGAGAGCTTGATTCACCAGCGTTTTGCAATGGAGATGTTTAGAGGCCACCCATGACAAGATAGCTAAGACTCAACCGATTGGCGTTCAAAGTGCTACGTTGAGAACTGTGTCAAATGCCCAACATGAGACATGAGTTGTCCCAGCAGTTACGGTCTAAACTATGACACACTCCCTTGCCACACTTATCACTACGGCATCGTCCGCCGTCCCGCAAGGAACACCCTGTCAGTGGAATATTACAGCAAAACTCTCCGTGTCTTGCTCGCTTTCAGTGAAAAGCCGCTTATACCATGAGACGACTGGCTCAGACATGAAAACCTGTAGAGTTGGTAAGAGGTTGACAGACTTTGATCAGCTTGATAGCAAGCCGTAGAGAGCTTGATTCACCAGCGTTTTGCAATGGAGATGTTTAGAGGCCACCCATGACAAGATAGCTAAGACTCAACCGATTGGCGTTCAAAGTGCTACGTTGAGAACTGTGTCAAATGCCCAACATGAGACATGAGTTGTCCCAGCGGTTACGGTCTAAACTATGACACACTCCCTTGCCACACTTATTACTACGGCATCGTCCGCCGTCCCGAAGGAACACCCTGTCAGTGGAATATTACAGCAAAACTCTCCGTGTCTTGCTCGCTTTCAGTGAAAAGCCGCTTATACCATGAGACGACTGGCTCAGACATGAAAACCTGTAGAGTTGGTAAGAGGTTGACAGACTTTGATCAGCTTGATAGCAAGCCGTAGAGAGCTTGATTCACCAGCGTTTTGCAATGGAGATGTTTAGAGGCCACCCATGACAAGATAGCTAAGACTCAACCGATTGGCGTTCAAAGTGCTACGTTGAGAACTGCGTCAAATGCCCAACATGAGACATGAGTTGTCCCAGCTGTTACGGTCTAAACTATGACACACTCCCTTGCCACACTTATTACTACGGCATCGTCCGCCGTCCCGGAGGAACACCCTGTCAGTGGAATATTACAGCAAAACTCTCCGTGTCTTGCTCGCTTTCAGTGAAAAGCCGCTTATACCATGAGACGACTGGCTCAGACATGAAAACCTGTAGAGTTGGTAAGAGGTTGACAGACTTTGATCAGCTTGATAGCAAGCCGTAGAGAGCTTGATTCACCAGCGTTTTGCAATGGAGATGTTTAGAGGCCACCCATGACAAGATAGCTAAGACTCAACCGATTGGCGTTCAAAGTGCTACGTTGAGAACTGTGTCAAATGCCCAACATGAGACATGAGTTGTCCCAGCGGTTACGGTCTAAACTATGACACACTCCCTTGCCACACTTATTACTACGGCATCGTCCGCCGTCCCGAAGGAACACCCTGTCAGTGGAATATTACAGCAAAACTCTCCGTGTCTTGCTCGCTTTCAGTGAAAAGCCGCTTATACCATGAGACGACTGGCTCAGACATGAAAACCTGTAGAGTTGGTAAGAGGTTGACAGACTTTGATCAGCTTGATAGCAAGCCGTAGAGAGCTTGATTCACCAGCGTTTTGCAATGGAGATGTTTAGAGGCCACCCATGACAAGATAGCTAAGACTCAACCGATTGGCGTTCAAAGTGCTACGTTGAGAACTGTGTCAAATGCCCAACATGAGACATGAGTTGTCCCAGCTGTTACGGTCTAAACTATGACACACTCCCTTGCCACACTTATTACTACGGCATCGTCCGCCGTCCCGAAGGAACACCCTGTCAGTGGAATATTACAGCAAAACTCTCCGTGTCTTGCTCGCTTTCAGTGAAAAGCCGCTTATACCATGAGACGACTGGCTCAGACATGAAAACCTGTAGAGTTGGTAAGAGGTTGACAGACTTTGATCAGCTTGATAGCAAGCCGTAGAGAGCTTGATTCACCAGCGTTTTGCAATGGAGATGTTTAGAGGCCACCCATGACAAGATAGCTAAGACTCAACCGATTGGCGTTCAAAGTGCTACGTTGAGAACTGTGTCAAATGCCCAACATGAGACATGAGTTGTCCCAGCGGTTACGGTCTAAACTATGACACACTCCCTTGCCACACTTATTACTACGGCATCGTCCGCCGTCCCGAAGGAACACCCTGTCAGTGGAATATTACAGCAAAACTCTCCGTGTCTTGCTCGCTTTCAGTGAAAAGCCGCTAATACCATGAGACGACTGGCTCAGACATGAAAACCTGTAGAGTTGGTAAGAGGTTGACAGACTTTGATCAGCTTGATAGCAAGCCGTAGAGAGCTTGATTCACCAGCGTTTTGCAATGGAGATGTTTAGAGGCCACCCATGACAAGATAGCTAAGACTCAACCGATTGGCGTTCAAAGTGCTACGTTGAGAACTGTGTCAAATGCCCAACATGAGACATGAGTTGTCCCAGCGGTTACGGTCTAAACTATGACACACTCCCTTGCCACACTTATTACTACGGCATCGTCCGCCGTCCCGAAGGAACACCCTGTCAGTGGAATATTACAGCAAAACTCTCCGTGTCTTGCTCGCTTTCAGTGAAAAGCCGCTTATACCATGAGACGACTGGCTCAGACATGAAAACCTGTAGAGTTGGTAAGAGGTTGACAGACTTTGATCAGCTTGATAGCAAGCCGTAGAGAGCTTGATTCACCAGCGTTTTGCAATGGAGATGTTTAGAGGCCACCCATGACAAGATAGCTAAGACTCAACCGATTGGCGTTCAAAGTGCTACGTTGAGAACTGTGTCAAATGCCCAACATGAGACATGAGTTGTCCCAGCTGTTACGGTTTAAACTATGACACACTCCCTTGCCACACTTATTACTACGGCATCGTCCGCCGTCCCGAAGGAACACCCTGTCAGTGGAATATTACAGCAAAACTCTCCGTGTCTTGCTCGCTTTCAGTGAAAAGCCGCTTATACCATGAGACGACTGGCTCAGACATGAAAACCTGTAGAGTTGGTAAGAGGTTGACAGACTTTGATCAGCTTGATAGCAAGCCGTAGAGAGCTTGATTTACCAGCGTTTTGCAATGGAGATGTTTAGAGGCCACCCATGACAAGATAGCTAAGACTCAACCGATTGGCGTTCAAAGTGCTACGTTGAGAACTGTGTCAAATGCCCAACATGAGACATGAGTTGTCCCAGCTGTTACGGTCTAAACTATGACACACTCCCTTGCCACACTTATTACTACGGCATCGTCCGCCGTCCCGAAGGAACACCCTGTCAGTGGAATATTACAGCAAAACTCTCCGTGTCTTGCTCGCTTTCAGTGAAAAGCCGCTTATACCATGAGACGACTGGCTCAGACATGAAAACCTGTAGAGTTGGTAAGAGGTTGACAGACTTTGATCAGCTTGATAGCAAGCCGTAGAGAGCTTGATTCACCAGCGTTTTGCAATGGAGATGTTTAGAGGCCACCCATGACAAGATAGCTAAGACTCAACCGATTAGCGTTCAAAGTGCTACGTTGAGATCTGTGTCAAATGCCCAACATGAGACATGAGTTGTCCCAGCGGTTACGGTCTAAACTATGACACACTCCCTTGCCACACTTATTACTACCGCATCGTCCGCCGTCCCGAAGGAACACCCTGTCAGTGGAATATTACAGCAAAACTCTCAGTGTCTTGCTCGCTTTCAGTGAAAAGCCGCTTATACCATGAGACGACTGGCTCAGACATGAAAACCTGTAGAGTTGGTAAGAGGTTGACAGACTTTGATCAGCTTGATAGCAAGCCGTAGAGAGCTTGATTCACCAGCGTTTTGCAATGGAGATGTTTAGAGGCCACCCATGACAAGATAGCTAAGACTCAACCGATTGGCGTTCAAAGTGCTACGTTGAGAACTGTGTCAAATGCCCAACATGAGACATGAGTTGTCCCAGCTGTTACGGTCTAAACTATGACACACTCCCTTGCCACACTTATCACTACGGCATCGTCCGCCGTCCCGAAGGAACACCCTGTCAGTGGAATATTACAGCAAAACTCTCCGTGTCTTGCTCGCTTTCAGTGAAAAGCCGCTTATACCATGAGACGACTGGCTCAGACATGAAAACCTGTAGAGTTGGTAAGAGGTTGACAGACTTTGATCAGCTTGATAGCAAGCCGTAGAGAGCTTGATTCACCAGCGTTTTGCAATGAAGATGTTTAGAGGCCACCCATGACAAGATAGCTAAGACTCAACCGATTGGCGTTCAAAGTGCTACGTTGAGAACTGTGTCAAATGCCCAACATGAGACATGAGTTGTCCCAGCGGTTACGGTCTAAACTATGACACACTCCCTTGCCACACTTATCACTACCGCATCGTCCGCCGTCCCGAAGGAACACCCTGTCAGTGGAATATTACAGCAAAACTCTCCGTGTCTTGCTCGCTTTCAGTGAAAAGCCGCTTATACCATGAGACGACTGGCTCAGACATGAAAACCTGTAGAGTTGGTAAGAGGTTGACAGACTTTGATCAGCTTGATAGCAAGCCGTAGAGAGCTTGATTCACCAGCGTTTTGCAATGGAGATGTTTAGAGGCCACCCATGACAAGATAGCTAAGACTCAACCGATTGGCGTTCAAAGTGCTACGTTGAGAACTGTGTCAAATGCCCAACATGAGACATGAGTTGTCCCAGCTGTTACGGTCTAAACTATGACACACTCCCTTGCCACACTTATCACTACGGCATCGTCCGCCGTCCCGAAGGAACACCCTGTCAGTGGAATATTACAGCAAAACTCTCCGTGTCTTGCTCGCTTTCAGTGAAAAGCCGCTTATACCATGAGACGACTGGCTCAGACATGAAAACCTGTAGAGTTGGTAAGAGGTTGACAGACTTTGATCAGCTTGATAGCAAGCCGTAGAGAGCTTGATTCACCAGCGTTTTGCAATGGAGATGTTTAGAGGCCACCCATGACAAGATAGCTAAGACTCAACCGATTGGCGTTCAAAGTGCTACGTTGAGAACTGTGTCAAATGCCCAACATGAGACATGAGTTGTCCCAGCGGTTACGGTCTAAACTATGACACACTCCCTTGCCACACTTATTACTACGGCATCGTCCGCCGTCCCGAAGGAACACCCTGTCAGTGGAATATTACAGCAAAACTCTCCGTGTCTTGCTCGCTTTCAGTGAAAAGCCGCTTATACCATGAGACGACTGGCTCAGACATGAAAACCTGTAGAGTTGGTAAGAGGTTGACAGACTTTGATCAGCTTGATAGCAAGCCGTAGAGAGCTTGATTCACCAGCGTTTTGCAATGGAGATGTTTAGAGGCCACCCATGACAAGATAGCTAAGACTCAACCGATTGGCGTTCAAAGTGCTACGTTGAGAACTGTGTCAAATGCCCAACATGAGACATGAGTTGTCCCAGCGGTTACGGTCTAAACTATGACACACTCCCTTGCCACACTTATTACTACGGCATCGTCCGCCGTCCCGAAGGAACACCCTGTCAGTGGAATATTACAGCAAAACTCTCCGTGTCTTGCTCGCTTTCAGTGAAAAGCCGCTTATACCATGAGACGACTGGCTCAGACATGAAAACCTGTAGAGTTGGTAAGAGGTTGACAGACTTTGATCAGCTTGATAGCAAGCCGTAGAGAGCTTGATTCACCAGCGTTTTGCAATGGAGATGTTTAGAGGCCACCCATGACAAGATAGCTAAGACTCAACCGATTGGCGTTCAAAGTGCTACGTTGAGAACTGTGTCAAATGCCCAACATGAGACATGAGTTGTCCCAGCGGTTACGGTCTAAACTATGACACACTCCCTTGCCACACTTATCACTACGGCATCGTCCGCCGTCCCGAAGGAACACCCTGTCAGTGGAATATTACAGCAAAACTCTCCGTGTCTTGCTCGCTTTCAGTGAAAAGCCGCTTATACCATGAGACGACTGGCTCAGACATGAAAACCTGTAGAGTTGGTAAGAGGTTGACAGACTTTGATCAGCTTGATAGCAAGCCGTAGAGAGCTTGATTCACCAGCGTTTTGCAATGGAGATGTTTAGAGGCCACCCATGACAAGATAGCTAAGACTCAACCGATTGGCGTTCAAAGTGCTACGTTGAGAACTGTGTCAAATGCCCAACATGAGACATGAGTTGTCCCAGCAGTTACGGTCTAAACTATGACACACTCCCTTGCCACACTTATCACTACGGCATCGTCCGCCGTCCCGAAGGAACACCCTGTCAGTGGAATATTACAGCAAAACTCTCCGTGTCTTGCTCGCTTTCAGTGAAAAGCCGCTTATACCATGAGACGACTGGCTCAGACATGAAAACCTGTAGAGTTGGTAAGAGGTTGACAGACTTTGATCAGCTTGATAGCAAGCCGTAGAGAGCTTGATTCACCAGCGTTTTGCAATGGAGATGTTTAGAGGCCACCCATGACAAGATAGCTAAGACTCAACCGATTGGCGTTCAAAGTGCTACGTTGAGAACTGTGTCAAATGCCCAACATGAGACATGAGTTGTCCCAGCGGTTACGGTCTAAACTATGACACACTCCCTTGCCACACTTATCACTACCGCATCGTCCGCCGTCCCGAAGGAACACCCTGTCAGTGGAATATTACAGCAAAACTCTCCGTGTCTTGCTCGCTTTCAGTGAAAAGCCGCTTATACCATGAGACGACTGGCTCAGACATGAAAACCTGTAGAGTTGGTAAGAGGTTGACAGACTTTGATCAGCTTGATAGCAAGCCGTAGAGAGCTTGATTCACCAGCGTTTTGCAATGGAGATGTTTAGAGGCCACCCATGACAAGATAGCTAAGACTCAACCGATTGGCGTTCAAAGTGCTACGTTGAGAACTGTGTCAAATGCCCAACATGAGACATGAGTTGTCCCAGCGGTTACGGTCTAAACTATGACACACTCCCTTGCCACACTTATTACTACGGCATCGTCCGCCGTCCCGAAGGAACACCCTGTCAGTGGAATATTACAGCAAAACTCTCCGTGTCTTGCTCGCTTTCAGTGAAAAGCCGCTTATACCATGAGACGACTGGCTCAGACATGAAAACCTGTAGAGTTGGTAAGAGGTTGACAGACTTTGATCAGCTTGATAGCAAGCCGTAGAGAGCTTGATTCACCAGCGTTTTGCAATGGAGATGTTTAGAGGCCACCCATGACAAGATAGCTAAGACTCAACCGATTGGCGTTCAAAGTGCTACGTTGAGAACTGTGTCAAATGCCCAACATGAGACATGAGTTGTCCCAGCGGTTACGGTCTAAACTATGACACACTCCCTTGCCACACTTATTACTACGGCATCGTCCGCCGTCCCGAAGGAACACCCTGTCAGTGGAATATTACAGCAAAACTCTCCGTGTCTTGCTCGCTTTCAGTGAAAAGCCGCTTATACCATGAGACGACTGGCTCAGACATGAAAACCTGTAGAGTTGGTAAGAGGTTGACAGACTTTGATCAGCTTGATAGCAAGCCGTAGAGAGCTTGATTCACCAGCGTTTTGCAATGGAGATGTTTAGAGGCCACCCATGACAAGATAGCTAAGACTCAACCGATTGGCGTTCAAAGTGCTACGTTGAGAACTGTGTCAAATGCCCAACATGAGACATGAGTTGTCCCAGCGGTTACGGTCTAAACTATGACACACTCCCTTGCCACACTTATTACTACGGCATCGTCCGCCGTCCCGAAGGAACACCCTGTCAGTGGAATATTACAGCAAAACTCTCCGTGTCTTGCTCGCTTTCAGTGAAAAGCCGCTTATACCATGAGACGACTGGCTCAGACATGAAAACCTGTAGAGTTGGTAAGAGGTTGACAGACTTTGATCAGCTTGATAGCAAGCCGTAGAGAGCTTGATTCACCAGCGTTTTGCAATGGAGATGTTTAGAGGCCACCCATGACAAGATAGCTAAGACTCAACCGATTGGCGTTCAAAGTGCTACGTTGAGAACTGTGTCAAATGCCCAACATGAGACATGAGTTGTCCCAGCGGTTACGGTCTAAACTATGACACACTCCCTTGCCACACTTATCACTACGGCATCGTCCGCCGTCCCGAAGGAACACCCTGTCAGTGGAATATTACAGCAAAACTCTCCGTGTCTTGCTCGCTTTCAGTGAAAAGCCGCTTATACCATGAGACGACTGGCTCAGACATGAAAACCTGTAGAGTTGGTAAGAGGTTGACAGACTTTGATCAGCTTGATAGCAAGCCGTAGAGAGCTTGATTCACCAGCGTTTTGCAATGGAGATGTTTAGAGGCCACCCATGACAAGATAGCTAAGACTCAACCGATTGGCGTTCAAAGTGCTACGTTGAGATCTGTGTCAAATGCCCAACATGAGACATGAGTTGTCCCAGCTGTTACGGTCTAAACTATGACACACTCCCTTGCCACACTTATTACTACGGCATCGTCCGCCGTCCCGAAGGAACACCCTGTCAGTGGAATATTACAGAAAAAATCTCCGTGTCTTGCTCGCTTTCAGTGAAAAGCCGCTTATACCATGAGACGACTGGCTAAGACATGAAAACCTGTAGAGTTGGTAAGAGGTTGACAGACTTTGATCAGCTTGATAGCAAGCCGTAGAGAGCTTGATTCACCAGCGTTTTGCAATGGAGATGTTTAGAGGCCACCCATGACAAGATAGCTAAGACTCAACCGATTGGCGTTCAAAGTGCTACGTTGAGAACTGTGTCAAATGCCCAACATGAGACATGAGTTGTCCCAGCGGTTACGGTCTAAACTATGACACACTCCCTTGCCACACTTATTACTACGGCATCGTCCGCCGTCCCGAAGGAACACCCTGTCAGTGGAATATTACAGCAAAACTCTCCGTGTCTTGCTCGCTTTCAGTGAAAAGCCGCTTATACCATGAGACGACTGGCTCAGACATGAAAACCTGTAGAGTTGGTAAGAGGTTGACAGACTTTGATCAGCTTGATAGCAAGCCGTAGAGAGCTTGATTCACCAGCGTTTTGCAATGGAGATGTTTAGAGGCCACCCATGACAAGATAGCTAAGACTCAACCGATTGGCGTTCAAAGTGCTACGTTGAGAACTGTGTCAAATGCCCAACATGAGACATGAGTTGTCCCAGCTGTTACGGTCTAAACTATGACACACTCCCTTGCCACACTTATCACTACGGCATCGTCCGCCGTCCCGAAGGAACACCCTGTCAGTGGAATATTACAGCAAAACTCTCCGTGTCTTGCTCGCTTTCAGTGAAAAGCCGCTTATACCATGAGACGACTGGCTCAGACATGAAAACCTGTAGAGTTGGTAAGAGGTTGACAGACTTTGATCAGCTTGATAGCAAGCCGTAGAGAGCTTGATTCACCAGCGTTTTGCAATGGAGATGTTTAGAGGCCACCCATGACAAGATAGCTAAGACTCAACCGATTGGCGTTCAAAGTGCTACGTTGAGAACTGTGTCAAATGCCCAACATGAGACATGAGTTGTCCCAGCTGTTACGGTCTAAACTATGACACACTCCCTTGCCACACTTATTACTACGGCATCGTCCGCCGTCCCGAAGGAACACCCTGTCAGTGGAATATTACAGCAAAACTCTCCGTGTCTTGCTCGCTTTCAGTGAAAAGCCGCTTATACCATGAGACGACTGGCTCAGACATGAAAACCTGTAGAGTTGGTAAGAGGTTGACAGACTTTGATCAGCTTGATAGCAAGCCGTAGAGAGCTTGATTCACCAGCGTTTTGCAATGGAGATGTTTAGAGGCCACCCATGACAAGATAGCTAAGACTCAACCGATTGGCGTTCAAAGTGCTACGTTGAGAACTGTGTCAAATGCCCAACATGAGACATGAGTTGTCCCAGCGGTTACGGTCTAAACTATGACACACTCCCTTGCCACACTTATTACTACGGCATCGTCCGCCGTCCCGAAGGAACACCCTGTCAGTGGAATATTACAGCAAAACTCTCCGTGTCTTGCTCGCTTTCAGTGAAAAGCCGCTTATACCATGAGACGACTGGCTCAGACATGAAAACCTGTAGAGTTGGTAAGAGGTTGACAGACTTTGATCAGCTTGATAGCAAGCCGTAGAGAGCTTGATTCACCAGCGTTTTGCAATGGAGATGTTTAGAGGCCACCCATGACAAGATAGCTAAGACTCAACCGATTGGCGTTCAAAGTGCTACGTTGAGAACTGTGTCAAATGCCCAACATGAGACATGAGTTGTCCCAGCTGTTACGGTCTAAACTATGACACACTCCCTTGCCACACTTATCACTACGGCATCGTCCGCCGTCCCGAAGGAACACCCTGTCAGTGGAATATTACAGCAAAACTCTCCGTGTCTTGCTCGCTTTCAGTGAAAAGCCGCTTATACCATGAGACGACTGGCTCAGACATGAAAACCTGTAGAGTTGGTAAGAGGTTGACAGACTTTGATCAGCTTGATAGCAAGCCGTAGAGAGCTTGATTCACCAGCGTTTTGCAATGAAGATGTTTAGAGGCCACCCATGACAAGATAGCTAAGACTCAACCGATTGGCGTTCAAAGTGCTACGTTGAGAACTGTGTCAAATGCCCAACATGAGACATGAGTTGTCCCAGCTGTTACGGTCTAAACTATGACACACTCCCTTGCCACACTTATCACTACCGCATCGTCCGCCGTCCCGAAGGAACACCCTGTCAGTGGAATATTACAGCAAAACTCTCCGTGTCTTGCTCGCTTTCAGTGAAAAGCCGCTTATTTTCTTTTTATTATATTTATTTATTTATCTATTTCTTATATTTTTTATTTTATTTTTAATTTTTTTATTTTATTTTTTATTTATTTATTAATTTATTTATTTTTATTTAATATTATTTTTTTTTATTTATTATTTTTATTTATGATTTTATTTTATTTTATTTTTTTTTATTTTTTTTTATTATTTTTTTATTTATTTTATTTTTTATTTTAATTTTTTTTTTATTTTTATTATTTTTTTTTATTTTTTCATTTTATATTTTTTTTTTTATTTTTATTATTATTTATTTTTTTTAATTTTTTATTTATTAATTATTATATTTATTATTTAATTTTTATTTTTTATTTTTATTTTATTTTTTTATTTTTTTATATTTTTTATTTTTATTATTTTTTTATTTATTTATTTTTTTTATATTTTTTTTATTTTTTTATTTTATTTTTATTTTATTTTTTTTTTATTTTTATTTTTATTTTTTTTATTTTTTATTTATTTTTTTTTCTTTATATGTTATTTTTTTTTTTGTTTTTATTTTTATTTATTTTTATTTTTTATATATTTTATTTTTATTTATATTATATTTATATTTTATTTTTATTTTTTATTATTTATTATATTTTATTTATTTTTATATTTATTTTTTTTTATTATTTTAATTATTTTTTATTTATTATTTATTTTATATAATATTATTTATTTTATTTATTTTATTTATTATTTTTTTTATTTATATTTATTTTTTTATTATTATTATATTATTATATTTATTTTATATTCTTAATTATATTTTTTTTAATATTTTTTATATATTTTATTCAATACAAAAAAAAAACACAAAATACAAAAAAAAAAAACACCAAAAACAAAAACAACAAAACACAAAAAACACAAAAACTCAAAAAAACAAAACAACAAACAAACAACAACAAAAACAAAACAACACAAAACAAACAACAACAAACAAAAAAAACAAACAAACACAACAAAAAAACAACAAAAAACAAACAAAACAAAACAACACAAAAAACAACAAAACAAAACAAACAACAAAACAACAAAACAAAAACAAAAAAAACAACAAAAACAAAAACAAAACAAAAACAAAAAAAAACAAACAAACAACAAAAAAAACAAACAACAAAAACAACAAAAACAACAAAAAACAAACACAACAAAACAAACACAAAACAAACAACAAAAAACAACAAACAAAACAAAACAAAACAAACAAAAACAACAAAAACAACAAACAACAAAAAAACAAAAAAACAAACAAAACAACAAACAAACAAAACAAACAACAAACCAAAAACAAACAAACAAAAACAACAAACAACAAAAACAACAAACAAAAACAACAACAAAACAAACAACACAAACAAAACACAAACAAAACAAACAACAACAAAACAAACAACAAAAACAACAACAACAAAAACAAAAACAACAAAACAACAAACACAACAAAAAAACAAAAAAACAAAAACAACAACAACAACACAAAAACAACAAACAAAACAAACAAACAACAAAAAACAAACAACAAAAAACAAAAACAAACAAAACAAAACAACAAACAACAAAAAAACAAAAACAAACACAACAAAAACAAAACACAACAAACAACAAAACAACAAACAAAACAAAACAACAAAAACAAAAAAACAACAAAACAACAAACAACAAAAAACAACAACAAAACAAAAACAACAAAACAAACAAACAAACAACAAAAAAAACACAACAAAAAACAACAAACAAAAAAAACAACACAAAAAAAACAACAAAACAAACAACAAAACACAAAAACAACAAAACAAACAAACAACAAACAAAACAAAAACAAACAAAACACAACAAAACAAAAACAAACAAAAAACACAAACAAAAACAAAACAAAAAACAACAAACAAAACAACAAAACACAAAAACAACAAAAACAAAACAAACAACAAAACAAAAACACAACAAAAAAAACAAAACAAACAAAAACAAAACAAACACAACAAAAACAAAAACAACAAACAAAACAACAAAACAAACAAAAAACAACAACAAAACAAAACAAACAAAAAACCAAAACAAACAACAAAACAAAAAAACAAAAACAAAACAAAAAACAACAAAAACAACAAACAAAAACAAAAAAACAACAAACAAAAACAAAAACAAAAACAACAAAACACAAACAAAACAACAACAAACAAAAACACAAACAAAACAAAAACAAACAAAACAACAAACAACAAAACAAAAACAAAAAACACAACAAACACAAAAACAAACAAACAAAACAACAACAAAAAAAAACAACAAAAAAAAACAAAACAAACAAAACAAAACAAAAAACACAACAAAAAACAAACAAAAAAAACACAAACAAAAAAAACAAACACAAAACAACAAACAAAACAAAAACAAAAAACAACAACAAACAAAACACAAACAAAAAACAACAAAAACACAAAAACACAAACAAAAACAAACAAAACAAACAAACAACAAAAACAACAAAACAACAAAACAACAAACACAAAACAAAAACAAAAAACACAAAAACAAAACAAACAAAAAAACAAAAACAAAAACAAACAAAACAAACAAAACAAAACAAAACAACACAAACAAACACAAAACAACAAAAAAAAAAACAAAAACAAACAAAAACAAAACACAACAAAAAACAAAACACAACACCAAAAACAAACAAACAACAAACAACAAAACAAAAACAAAAACAACAAAACACAAAAAAAACACAAAAAACAAAAAAACAAACAACAAAACAACAAAAAACAAACACAAAAACAACAACAAAACACAACAAACAAACAAAAAAACAAACAACAAAAAAACAACAACAAACAACAACAAAAAACAACAAAACAAACAAAAAAACAAACAAACACAAACAAACAAAAACAACAAAACAAAAAAACAAACAACACAAAAAACAAAAAACAAAACAAAAACAAACAAACAACAAACAACAACAAAAAAACAAAAAAAACAAAAACAAAACAACAAACAAAACAACAAAAACAAAAACAAAACCAAAACACAACAACCAACACAAACCCAACAAAAAAAAAACACTAGAGTTGGTAAGAGGTTGACAGACTTTGATCAGCTTGATAGCAAGCCGTAGAGAGCTTGATTCACCAGCGTTTTGCAATGGAGATGTTTAGAGGCCACCCATGACAAGATAGCTAAGACTCAACCGATTGGCGTTCAAAGTGCTACGTTGAGAACTGTGTCAAATGCCCAACATGAGACATGAGTTGTCCCAGCGGTTACGGTTTAAACTATGACACACTCCCTTGCCACACTTATCACTACGGCATCGTCCGCCGTCCTGAAGGAACACCCTGTCAGTGGAATATTACAGCAAAACTCTCCGTGTCTTGCTCGCTTTCAGTGAAAAGCCGCTTATACCATGAGACGACTGGCTCAGACATCATTAAAAATGCTTTCATTGACTTCAGCAAGGTCGAAAACCCTAGAAAACCTCCAAAACTAGTGAATTTAAATTTTTCAACTTTTTAGCACTACTTATGAAATTTTATAAGAAATGTGTCACTTAGGGCAGGTCAATAGCGACCGAACCTTTTTTGAATCAAGTCAAACGGACTTGTAGAAGCAAAGTTACAAGCCTTTAAAGTTTTTGAGCCTTTTATGGCCTGGAGACGAAGGCCATCTCCTGGCGAACCTCTAAGTCTGACGCCTTAGCTGATATCAGCAATGAAATTTTCTAAGTCGATTTTTTACAGAAACCCGGAATTTGGAATGTCCGAAGCTATCATCGGAGCTCAGAGAGACGACCTACCTCTGACAATCGCTCTCGTCTTAATGACAAGTCTCTGTCGGTTCCCAGCTTATATAGTGTGTGGCGATCAGCTGATGACCCATCATCCAAACACTAAAAACCCGTCTATCTCCGGCTCTAGTGCTCCGATTGAGCTGGAAATACATCAATTCCATGTAGAATTTGACGCTGAATCCGAATCTGGCCTCCGTTTTTCCCATCCGATGCTTCGTTTTGGCGCTACAGTCCAAAACGTCCAAAATTCTAACTCTGGCGTTTTTCGCCAGTCTCCCAAAATCTTAAATGGCGTCTCACATCTAAATGAAGACAGATAGGAACAAGCCGATTCTTTCACTGAATTTGTCTCACTCTTAGCTTTCAAACGAGCTATTGCACGACAAAATCCGTCCACTGGAAGCCGAGATCGAAGCTGGCTCTCCCGAGGGGGGGGACGTCAGCGAAAATTTTTTCTCTCCGATTGCTTTCAAATTCACCATACCGATACAGAATTTCACGCTGAATCCGAATCTGGCCTCCGTTTTCCCATACGATGCTTCGTTTTGAGGCTACAACCCAAAACGTCCACAATTTTACCTCTGTCGTTTTTCGGAAAAATTTTGAAGAAAAATATTCTCTCGCCGATTCCTTTCAAACTCACCATACCGATGCAGAATTTGACGCTGATCACGAATCTGAAGTCCATTTGACTCTCCCGTGCCTCCTTCACCCTCAAAACACACTCTCACTCTACCACATCAACCTGGTCGGTCGGCCACGTCAACCTGGACGGTCGGCCACGTCAACCTGGACGGTCGGCCAAGACAACCTCTCATTCCAACCTGGGCGGCCGGCCAGGCGCGCTGTGTTTGTATGGGAGCTAGCCATTTCGAGGCGCGCTGTGCTTGTATTGGACCCACCCCACTTCAGAGGGCGCTGTGTTTGAATTGGACCCACCCCATTTCAGGGCGCGCTGTGTTTATTATGGACCTTTACTAACTACTCACACATGTTTCACTGTTCGTTTACATCTCCTAAAAACTGGTGATTTACAGGTTGCAATGGCAGGTGATTTGCAATGGTCAACATTGCAAGTATCTTCACGATAATACTAACAAATTCAACAGAACATCATTGTTTTTGTGCCTATAGTGCAATCAAATTCACCTTTGCCGACAATTGGCGACCTTGATTGCACTAAGCATGAACACGATTTCTGCTCATGTATCATTTAAGATATAAAATGTACATTATTATTATGTCGTCAGTGACGATGACCAACGTAAATCCCTTTCCTGATTTCTTTGCTTAATAGAAGAATACATTGGCGCTATAGAAGTTGCATCAAAATGCCATCATTACCAGCACAGATCTTCAAACTTCCTTATTGTATTTGAAGATGATTCATTTTTCTAGCCAAATTGTGTTGCTCATATTCGTTTTATATATGTTTCACCAAATTTAGGGAGTTGTGAACAATCTGTAAAATATGTTTATGTCAAGATATGACAGCCAGTGTATTTCGGTACAATTGATGCCAGTATACATGTCTATTAGAGTGAGTACCATGTTCATTGTATCATTTAAGATATCAAATGTACATTATTATTATGTCGTCAGTGACGATGACCAACGTAAATCCCTTTCCTGATTTCTTTGCTTAATAGAAGAATACATTGGCGCTATAGAAGTTGCATCAAAATGCCATCATTACCAGCACAGATCTTCAAACTTCCTTATTGTATTTAAAGATGGATCATTTTTCTGGCCGACTTTTGTTACTGATATTCGATTTTATGTGTGTCAGTTTTTCCTATCCTATTGTACTAATTTTGTATCCGATTTGGTTGCTGATATGAATTATACATTTTACATGCACTTGCACTGTTTTGTGTCTCTGGAACCAAGGGCGTGAGTGAGTGATTAAGGACGTCTATAGGCGCACAGAAACTGGACTAGTTGTCGTCTCTTCTAATGGAACAAAAATCGACTAATTGTCGTCTTTTTCAATGGAAAAAAAACGCCTAAGACCAGACATATTAAACCTCAAATTAGCCGACTTTTTTAGACGCAAATCGACACGTTATTTTCTCTACTAAATTTGGGAATTTTGTTTGAGGGGCTATGCAAATATGCTCGAACAATGGTCCAATAATAATCGATCAGATGTGTGGATATTTTTCACTTTTTAATCGAACCACTTTAACTTTTGAAAAAAGTGAATTTTGAAGATTCGTGCAGATGAAGCAATAAAGATGTTTGTAGTTTTGTAATTCATCAGATTCGTGCAGCTAGCCCTCATCCTGCAACTTTGGTTCAGAACTGAAACTATTGATATTCAACTCAGATATGAAACTATTGAATTGATTCCCTATATTCAAGCTCCTTCATAATCCTTAAGTTTTAGAGGAACAAATTCTAATCATATTTTTTCAAAGTGTCATAGAATAGTTTAGTTTAGCAACACACCAAAATGCTAGTGGTGAATTGTATACCTACAGTAATTACGGTATTTTTTAAACATATGCGGATTTCGATACAGGTTTTAAAATAATAGGTTTTTAATTATCATATAACCCAGTCAACCTACACACGTGTATAACGCATGTAAAACACGCGTTTCTCACACATGTATAACACGTGTTATGAACACGTATAAAACATGTGTTTTGTGTCGAGCTTTTACACGTGTTAAACTGGTGTGCAACAAGTAGAAATACACATGATATACGCGAAATTTACACTGTTCAAGCGATCTTTTACATGCGTTAAACTGGTGTGTAACAAGTAGAAATACACATGTTCTACGCATATTTTACACCGTTCAATAGTGCTTAAATCAGCAAATTTACTTGTATGTCAATGTTATAAGAGTATTTCAATGTTCCCTTACCTTGTCATTTCGCTGGAGCAGGCCTACTGCGAGCTCTGGAAATCTTCTGCGGCAAGCAATTGTCCTCTGCAGCAACTATACTGACGTTGATCGATCGAATTGTATCATTCATGCGCACAGTTCATCATCTGCAAAATAGATCTAGACGACGCATTTTAAAAATTTATATATTTGTTTTTCAATTCGCGATCCCGCTTCTTGTCTTACCGCAATGGGTTGGAAATCTCCTTTTGCTGCCACCAGCTGGGATGATTATGCCAAATAATCCAAATATTTCGCGAAAATGATGAGTAACAAAGCAAACACTTCACCATTATCACTTATAGCTCTGAATTTTGGCTTAATGGACTGAAAACTAATTTGAAACATTAGATACAAAGACACAGTAACAAACAAATAAGATACTGATGTTGGTGAGTTAGAATTGAATCATGAGCGAAGTGCATCAATTATCCTCGAATACCATAGGACCACAGGTCTTTTCAAATAACTTGAATTTTTCCAGCTAGCTATCGGTTTTTTTACTTGCCGGAATATGATAGAACTCTTACTTCTGTCATCGTCAGCTCAGAAGATTGTGCCAGATAATCCAAATATTTCGTGAAAAAGGTGAGTAACAAAGCAAACACTTCACCATGATCACTAACAGCTCTAGAATTTGGGCAATTTTTGGCAAACGAGATGAATACTTGCAAAGTATAAAAATGACACGAACTTGACTGTAAGCATGCAAGAAAATGAAACAGCTACATGAAAATTACTAGCGAACTGAAAAAGAAATGAGGGCATGATTTATAATTCAATATGGACAAAAATTCCGGAAGTACTGACGATTTGACCGATTTGAACTTCATCTTACACTTCAACTTCAATACAATTTCAATATAACAAAGTTGTCGCTTAGTTGCTCACCACTGATGCCATTTGTCGACGAATTGGAGATCTTTATTGCAACTGTCGGCAGATATTTCAAGATTGGTAATTAATTGTTAAGAAAAAAAACAACCATGGTATCATTTGATTGCGATGAGCTTGAGTTAGAGTTTCTAAAAATGAGGGCATTAAATTATATAAAAATACTGCGTTATCTCACAAGAGAATAATGTTTAGAAAGTGATTTGATTTATAACATTTTCCTAGCATTAACAAATAACTTTTCATATACCGGTATCAGATCACGAGAAAATGATTAAATGATATTCCAACTTTAAGTAACTAATACAATATGTATTCAAGGAAAACCCTGAGCATGAAATGTGCTGGAGATGCGTTTTAACAGAATCTTAATACATAGATTTGTCGTTGCCAATGTCCAAAAAATGCTCCAAATAACAAATAGTTAATTCATAGCACTAATTGTAAGAATGGACATCTTTGAATTTTTGACACAGACAGTATATTCTATCCACTACAAAAATCCAATGCAACATGTTTCTATAGCCACAAAACAAAACGAAGACACCAAGATTAAATCATCAAAGTGGCGACATTAAACGGCCATTAAGTAGAATAAAACGATGGCACACCGTCACTTAAATTCATGTAGGTTTACATTATGAATTTTTGATGTCTTTCTATAAATTTGTACTTTTGATCGACGATCTAAAACATGCGATTGTTTTTACATTTTTCGTCAAGTTTTTAGTTACATTCAAGCTGTGTTAATAAGTGTACATAACATAAATTCAGTTAAGTAATTCAATGACTTTTATATCCATCTTAGTGATGCTCATCAGACAACTGTTACAAAAAACATGACATAACCTGTAAATAAATTTCAACTGTATCTTTATCTACATTCTTTCTATTTGACTCTAGAATGGCTGTGGGTGACATTAGCAAACTAGACTTTAAGGAAATATTTTATAAATCTTAGGACTTTCCGAACGGGCGGTTTTGGTATAGGACAGGCTCACAACCTTAAGTGGCAAATTACAGCTATTGGAATTTAGAAAGTTCATCTCTTTGTGTATAGATTACCGTAATGATGTTTAAATTCTTTGATTGATGTTAATATAATTAATCGGCACAAGTATTTCATGTTTTTCGGGTAGACCAGGTAGTGTTGTTAAGTTAGTGTTCCTTACTGTGCGAAAAGAGATTTATCATAATTCGGAAGTTAAAAATGAGAAACAATTCGCTCTCGAATTAATGATGAAAATTCATTCTTAGTAATATTAAAACACTGACACGACACGTTTAGTCTTTAAACAGCGCATAGTCCATGTTAGGTGTTACTGACTTAACATTACCGAGAATTAGGCGAGTATAAAGTAACTGACAGAAAATGAATCGAAATTGCTTTAGAAAATGTTATGTACTGAAGTATCCCTATTTCAGCAGTTAATGGTCAAATTATCATTCTTGTTTTAACTCACCATATATAATTTTCAGAACGTTTTCGTAATTCTTCAAATGAATTTTGTGATTGTCTCTTTGTCCTGCCCAATTCATTTTTGAGGCGAGTTCCTTTGAAAATAGCTTCTTCAGAATTAGACGTGTTGTTGCCGGAAATCCGTCACCCGCGTAATTTGACAACACTGCTGCTAAGTGCTTCCGTTTACTGCGTTCATTCAAAAACTCATTCAAAGCCTCCAATTCATTGCCGTCTTTTATCGGTAAGGATGGCATTTCATCATCAAGTTCTAGATCATCCTCAGCGCGCCGCGAGCTTAAAATTGCCAAAATTTTTGTTTGCGTTTCCATAATCACCTTGTTTTGTGCATCAAGAGTAGCAATTCTTTCTTGTATCTGATTGAGTTGAAATGATACTCTAATTTCAGTTGTGTCTTGAATGGTCTTATTTAGATCAGATGTTATTTCTGATGACTCAAACGTGACTAGTGAGCAATCAGATGCGGCCTGTGATAGGTGAGGTCTCGTTTCGGATAACTCAGGAGCAGACACTGATGGACGATGCGCGGTTTCAGAAGATTCCAAATCAAAATCAGGAGAAGACGTGCTAATTGGTTTGGGTGTTGGCTACATATGTATTTATGATTTAAAGAAAACAATACGATCATTGAAGAAATGTAATAAATTTCAAAACGATATTCCATTCAACAAATCGTGCAAAAATAACGCATTGCTGCCTAATTACAACGATATGCATAATAACATATACGTAAACGTTGGGCCGCAAATTATTGTTTTTACGCGTCAGGAGTCAAGAGAAATACAGGCTAAATTGTCATTAAATTAGTTTTGTTATGAGCATATTGTTTGTGTTTATCGAAAAATCTGCAACCGTTGTTGGTAAGTCTTTGGTCCATGATCGGAATGCACTCACTATGCATAGGCTATTATGGTCAGAGCACCTGTCCTTAATGCTCCTAAAACTATTACGAACAGTTTGTTTTAATATGAGATGGTACCCAACTGTGATTACTGATTACTTAGGGTTATGCAGGAGTGAATATCCGTGCCGTACCACTTATAGTTGACTTTACCATTAGAAATAGAGATAGTTTAGGATATCATTGTCTGGAACATCAATGGTAAATTTTATCGCTCTATTAATATAATTGAAGATGGCGAGGATATTGTCAAAATCTGCATTAGGCCTATCTTTGCAAAAAGAAATCTCGTCAATTTATATGGGCCCTATATATTAGGGTGTTCAATTATCATCGATGTTTGAGAAATCTATCAGCACGGGTTTGCCGTAGCACCTTTTCATAAAAAAATGCTTCGTGCAAAATTTCAGCTCAATCGGAGCATGTTTAGAGGTCGCACACTTTTGACGTTTTTTGAGATGAATACACGTTTAGAGAATACATACATACATACACGCAAGCGAATATGTATCTAAAAGAAAGCAGCTATTTCGGAAGGCATTGTCGGAAGACATTTTTTCATTCAATTCATCCGCTTCCTCAGAATCATCTGCATCGCTTGACTTACGAGGCTGCTGCATGAGAAATCTAGCTATCGAAGAGCCATCATGGGAAACCTTTTGGAAACACTATGGCGACGGCTCTGACAAAAACTTGGAGTAAGCCCGAGAGAATAGACCTATTTTTTGATATCAACCACGTGATAGATATGAAACTAATTTGAACTGGGAATGGCCATTTGCAGTGTAGATGACGACTATAAAGACAAACAAAATAATAATTGATCAGTTTATGTTTTCATTTTTCCAGAGGCATTTTTCGTTCAACTCCTTACTCTATGATGAAGTGTAAGTGTGAGTGTAGCAATATAAGTCTAAATTTTCAGTAAAGTGGCAAGTGTTGATATTTTACTATAATACGTGCAGGGTAAAAATATAAACACTAAACTACAATTTTAACAGTTGAAATTTAGCGCTGATTCAACTCCATACATTCCATCAATTACACGTAGTTAGATAACTGTAAATACCTTTAATCATAGCTTTAATGACTATATTTTTGATATGCTAAGTTTCAACCTGGTTTCAACGAAATTATGTAGATTTACACTTTAAATCCAGTTAACTCCGAACTTAAGTGTTATCACCTACAACCCATTCACTATCTCTTTAAAGTTATGGTCGACTATATCATGTTCACTATACTGTGATATATTTCATTTTTATTTATTGGTCTAAAGCTGAATTTTAATTTTTATTATATTAATGTTAAAATCAAAAAAGTAAGTTTCTCTTAATTGCTGATCGTTTAATATAGATTGTATGTAAAGCTCAAGAAGATATGATAAAGTTGAAGTCAATGGCATCTAAAATTAATTTTACCAGCAATTACGCTATTGCTGTAACATGAATGAAACGATCAAAATAATTTCCCTACACATTTGTTTTACTGTAACAATTATTGTAGTCATGAGATACAATATTTTATAAAATTGCTATTTTTCAATGTCAACTAAACGATATCATGAACCAAGAACTATGAAACGATATTCATTTTGTTGAAAATAAAACGAATCGATGAATCTTTGCATCACGACTTTTTTCGTTCTGTCTTCATAACTATTTAATATCCTAGAATGAATGCATTAAAACATGGACAGCGAATCTAGTTCATCAGATGATGACGACGAGGAAATTACTGATAACATGGCTGATGATTCGGTTGATGATGGTGTCCTTCGTGGGAGAGACGGAACTGAGTGGTGTGTTATCAATGAAGAGACCGCCGTACCTATGCGAGCAATGGCCGCTAATGTGTTGAGACCTGCCCCTGGATTGACTTCATATACTCATCAGCGTATCCGAGATGAACCTGTGGTGGATTCCTTTCTTATATTTTTGAGTAACGGTAGGTTTTCTACAGTAGAATTCAGATGAAACGATATCTTGGTTATAGTGAATGGCTGCATAATCCCTGTTTGTTGCTTTTGTATTCTGTCAACCTCGGATATAACGCATGTGACTCAGAGAACTATTATTGCAGCAATGTTCAGTTCTATTGTGGCAGAGAAGAACAGCGGGAAGGACCACTCGGCGAGCATGTTGTTCTCACCCTAACAGATTTTCTAAAGGATAGCGGGAGAAATGTATCGTGTGACAATTTCTTTACATCGGTGTCCCTTGCCAAGAAATCGCTTGCTAAGAAAATGACGATCGTTGGAACCATGAGAGCAAACAGGCGCGAGCTTCCACAACACTTAGCGAGTCACAAGTACCGACAACTCAACTCAACAATACAAGCTAGAAACTTGGACAGTAATTGCACGACACTTCTCGTCTCTTACATGGCGAAAAGGAATAAAGCAGTGAACATCCTTTCAACACTTCACAGGAAAGGAAGCGTTGACTCTTCCACTGAAAGGAAGAAACCCGTTGTAGTTTTGTGCTACAATCAAACCAAGGGTGGTGTCGATGCGGCAGATGAACGTATTGGGACATATTCTGTCAAATTCAAATGTCGACGTTGGCACGTTGTCTTCTTCTGCAACATTTTGGACTTGTGTGCTCTCAATGCGTTAGTTGTCCATTCTCTTTACGATCCTCAATGGAATTCTGGTAAGCTGCACCGTCGACGTCTTTTTCTCTTGGAATTGGGAAATGCTCTCGTTCGTCCTAGTATCATGAGGAAGAACCCAAATCCCATGATCGAGCTGAGGCCTCAGCAGTCAGGCTCTGCTCGACAAGCAAAGAATTCTCATACGATGATGAAAGTCATCCCAGTAGCCATTTATAATAGAATATAATGCTTAATAATTTAAATTATTAGTTAAAGTAGTCCTAAGGTCTGTGCGCTGTATATGAGGTTGATCGCAAAAAGTGCGCCATGCGATGTACATCTTGCGAGAATTTCGTGTGCAAAGACCATTCATCATTAGTCTGTCACGCGTGTATTCATTGACCAGAGATGTATCTACTATTGATTTTCAGTAGCCTAGCTTACCGTAGAATCAATTTTACATGTACATTTGCATTGTCTTCTTTATGCTGCTACACGCGTGTGTTCATTGACCAGAGATGTCTCTCCTATTGATTTTCAGTAGCTTACCGTAGAATCAATTTTACATGTACATTTGTATTGTCTTCTGTATGCTGCTTCAGACCTTTCATAAAGTATAATGAGTGCTTTTCATCCCTATTTGTCGTTTTTCTTGAGAGAAATTACTCTCTTAGTTTTGGATTGACTTTATCCTACCATAGAACTCGGTTTTTGACAAAAATCTTAGTCAGATTTCAGATTTTTTTGTAATGGACAAAAGTGTCCTCCAGGATCAAAATCGGTTGTATTTTTACCGATCACATGCGGGTTAAAAGTTGCAATTTAATGGACATACAAATTGCAACTTCTTCAACGCTTCAATAATTAATTGTAACTTTCACATTTTCTTCAATTAATTGCAATTTCCGCCGCAACTTGGACGACCAGTGTAAAGTCTGCTAGTATGCGCATTTCATAAAACTAATCAAATGAAAATCTCCGACAGATAAGGGCAACAAATTTTGATCACAGGCCTCAACATTTTTATGCCGTCATGCCTTTTATAGCAGGATAGCGCATATCACCTAGTTGACCTAGCAGATGTCGTCGCAGTACCAAAATGCGAATTATCAACACAATAGTGCATAGATCCTTAGCTGCGGATGTACCAGAATGCACTTTTCGCTGGGCGTACCATTGATCTGATGAAACGACAAAGCGTGAATGTTATCGATCTATTCTTGACCAACGGTGATTTGATAACAACGGTGAAACCATTTAAATTCATTATCTCGCATGTGAACACATCAGTTGAATGCATTTTCTTATTGAAATATGCATTTGTACAGATTTGCTTTGTCATATACATTTCATTGCGGTGACTCAAAACATTGAATTTCCTTGACGTGAATGCATGAATGAATTTGCATTTGATATTTGTGGACTGATAGGTGAGAACATATTTTCGGTACGGAATTAACCTAGTTGATGAGTGAGACATGGGATTATGCCGCATTTTCTTGGATTTGCTGTTAACCATAAATTCAGTCACTTCACACAGTTATGGGATAATGAAAGGAATGAAATTTTATCTTTCATGAAATTTCTTGGATAGATCAAACCAACTGTGGCAACTTTATAGAAGATCACCACTTTGTACTTTGTGTTTCCACTATAAACGTTCTTCCACTAATGAGCGAATTCACTTTAATTCATTTGCTTCACATGATATAGGCAATATTATTCCATTTTCAGTTAACGATGATCAGTAGTTGCAATCCCATGCTCCTCCGACGTCCAGAAACTTTCATTTATTTTTCTTTATACTTTTCATTTTCACTTAACTAAATGTAATCATATTCTTTCATCGACAATTAAGGTCAAACCAGCCGTCTTGCGTATAAATGAATTTCAGCTTTCGGTCCAGGTGCTATATATCTAGGATTTCATGATACAGCCCAGCTAGTGCCCAAAGATGGGTATTATTCGTATTATAGTCCGAAAGAATATCTGTGTCCACTGGGCTTTAATGCCAGTTGTATTTCCATTGTCATAAAAAAAAGCCCACGTCATCGACTTTTGCCGCAGAGATCGACACGAACAAATAGGTTTCTCTTCCCCATCACAAAAAGTGCATACCGGAGAACTGCTTTTGTCGCTTATTGTGTTTCTTTTTATAATAATGATGTTGTGCGTTAATGACTTGTACCGACCCACTACATATGACTTGTAATTTGGAAAATATAAACATTCATTATTATTATTATAGAAATTCTAAGTTGCAAGTTATCAAAATTCACGTCTATCTATAGTGAATAGAAATTCCAGAGCATTAATCCTTCTCCTCTCAATACAGCCTCCAGAGGATATAGAAATATAAACAAAAGAGGCTATAATTTCTGTCATCGACTCTTAGATATCCAACACCTGAATTGTCAGCCAAACAAAATTCAAAAAGAAGGAGTGCATGATTTCTATATACTATATAGGAGTCCGTGCTATGATTTCATGCTTTCATCATGATCTATGCATTGATATTCTATGATTCTAAATCAAGGCAACATGCACTTTAAAATCTTCTCTCATTAAACGGGCGGTAATCAAGATGACGTATGATGATGATCCAAGAGAAAATTATGGTGAAGTTTCTATCGTAATTCTGTTGTTGGTATTTCTAATTTGGATCGTCGGAGTGACTGGCTGTATTCGGGTGTTTCTCGTTGTAACGAGTGAAAAGTGGAAATCAAATCTTAGAGTGGAATTTCTATCGATCATTCATGATAGATTGATATTAGGTGAAATAACAGCGGATATATTTAACTTCACACAAACCCTACTGAGAGAAATATTGGATATGGGCTTTGGATTTGCTCTCAGGGATATTCACCCTATTCTTTGCAAATTGAATGTTGCAATGACATTTGTGTACTACGGTATTTCAAACTATTTCATTCTTTTATTGAGTTTGTTGAGATTCGTTGGGATTTATCGACCACTAGAAGCAAATAAGCTAACTAAAAAGACTGCCTTTCTCATTGTTGCAATAGTTATTTTTTTGGTTTCTATCCCATTCTTCTCATCTATGTACTTGAAGACAGTAATCATTAAATTCTCCAACGGAAGCATTACATGCCGTTGTGTAACAGCCAAGCCCAAGCTTGTTCCGATTGGTCTCGTCTTCTTTATCGACCTTGTATTCCCATTCCTTTTGCTTCTAGGCATGATGACTTATGGACATTTTTCAGTTGGAAGGAGAAAAAGAAGAACTTTAACTGAAGGAAGGGGTAGACCTTCATGTAATGCTTTCGAGACAACCGCTTTACACAGCAATGACGTTTCGACATATTTGCTTATTCCAGGACCTATAATCTGTGTTATATTTGTAACTCTTGGTCGGAGAAGCACTGTAGTCAAAACTATTTTTGAATTAATATTTATCACGACAAGATGTTTCACCTTTTACATTCTGTATCACTTTTCACAACGCTTTAAAAAAATAAGTGATTCATTGATGATCGATTTCATTAGAAAGGTGCCCTGTTGTCTGGATATTGTCCTCAGGTGTAATTTGTATCCAGCAATGTCTCAACAGCGAAAGGAAAGAAGAGTTGGTATAGCGGAAAGGCCTGCCTCTTCTACTTTTTCTTCTACTTCTACTTCTACTTCTACTTCTTTACCGGGTACAACAGAAACATTTGGTGCATCAGGTACAACATCCATCTACATCCCAGATCAGGAATGATTTGATGCGTCTTATTCAAGAAAATTGATGACTGCTATTGTTATTGTTTTTATTGATTTGCGCTAATGTGCAATGTGCAAGGATGTGTTAACCAGCTATTGAACAGAATAGAAAATTTATTTATGCTGCCAAAAAATTCGGTTCAGTATGTACCACCTATGTCCATCCAAATGGGCTGTATGGCGCCAAACTGATCGAGAAAGTCCTTAGTACTCGGAAAGCCAAATGATGAAATCAGTAAAAAATGTGTACCCATTTCATTCATCAAACTATCGTGCAAGCGTATTTTGACGAATCGTGGATCAGGAGGTAAACTTTAAATTTGCATATCTTATTAACTTAAATTGTATATGTTAGTATTTGCAGAAGCTTATCAACTTATTGAGCTGAGATACCTCGAAAACTACTAGTTTTGATGTCACACATTGTTTTGTTTTAAAAGCACCTATGGTTTCATGGAAATGCGTGGCATACACCCATTATCCAGTGAATTATGCATAGGGTCCTCAAGGCAGTTCATGGAAGAAATTGTTCATTCGATGGCCTACATTATCTCATCCCATTGATTGGAGTATTCAGCAATCGACTCCTTGGAATACCATGGGTCCACGGAATTTAGACAATCATCCCCACACTCTAAAAAATTTTGTTTTTTAATTGGTTTTCCAGAAAACCACATGGATTTCCAGAAAACCAAGCGGTTCTCTGGAAAACCGAAAGGATTTCTGGGAAACCAAATGGTTCTCTGGTAAACGAAACGGTTGTGCAGAAAACCTGTTTGGTTTGCAATTATATTGGGTCAACCAGCAGATCAATTTTGATGCAAGAGGCAATCAATAAAAATTGCAACGTTTGACAGCAGCAATTAAATGATTGCGACCAATTAATGAAAATGCAATTGATTTTTGATGAATCCTGGTATTAAGTGTCGTGGAAATCAAATTTGATTTTCTACATACTATTGCATGTCGAAGGAGATCTATTGACAGATCCTCGCTTGTGTAGAGTTGTAGACGGACATTTATGTTAGTGATAGCAGAACCACTGATTTCCCAAAAAGTATATTAGATTATTAACCACGTGGAATCCTCATCTATCAATAGTGATGTGAATGATGGATTATTTGAAGATAATTTGAAGTGCTTAAAGTTGTGCTGATTAGGACCTACTCCCAGCGTATTTGTATTTCACATTCTTATTTCACAACAGAAATTTAAATTTCATGAACTCATTAAGCACAAAGACTCTACTTTAGAATTGAATGTTGGGCAGTTATGGAATTTTATAATTCTCTCTCTCTATATATAAACACTCCGGTGTCTTCTTTATCAACTACTGAAGATTACCTCTCTTTCATTCACAGCTGCACATATCGTGATTCCCCGTACTCTCTTATCTCGCTGCGATGACTTGGCCTAAATTTAGCGAGCGGAATCTCTCCAAAGGGAAAATATTACGTGACACCTTGCTTTTAACAGAAAGCATGCTTCTTTGATTAGTTTTTACAGATGTATGTACAAACTAATAAATCATTAATAAAATTACCAATGATTTACTGATAGCAGAGTCTTTCTTTACGAAAAACAATCGGTTTCGAGGATCTACATTTGTGTCGTTGCCATGACGTCAAGAATGAGGTGAGTCTGATTTTATTCCTTCATTGACGCATTTGTTCTAGTGACCGTGTCATGTGCAGTGACTTAAACGTGCTGTCATCTTATTTCTTGTGGTACTGTGAAATTTGTTTTGCTGTTTTCAACGTTTATCCCTCATTGCACTATGTATGGAATTACATATGATCCACACAAAACGTGAGTATATCAGAAGATTTTAATAGTTGTTTCCAACATTAACAGTCCTTCATGTACTGTATAGCTGACATGCTTAAATAGTCTTTGCAATTCAATCTTAAATTACTTTATTTTATTATGAATGAATATAAGTATTCATGTAAGTATTCCCGTATAAAATTTTCGTGCATAAAGCAATCTCATGACTACCGTGACTACTCTGTTTGTACCCTACATGTATGTAGAGATCGCTTACAACACATGTATACGAAAGATTTCATACTCATATTCGAACATTTTTCAAAGCTTTAAAAATCCATATATCTAACTAATGCGATGTGTTATATCAGCCTTATGGCCTTGTAGAATGTATATGAAGTCCTATAGTCTGCTGAACATTGTAGCTTTATACAAGTTTAATCTAAGCCTTGATGAATTTCCAATTTACCTCATACATGGGAAATCATGAGTAAATGAATTCTTTAAACTTAGTATACCAATGAAACTTGTTCAAAACTGAAAGTGAAAATGTAAGAAATAAATAAATAAAATAGATTTACTTATTTATTACATTTCAACTTTCAGTTAGGAACAAGTGTCATTTAATGTATACGTGTATATCATCGCCAAATTACAGTAGCTCCAGTAAACAATTGTTGCCGTTTAATTCGTGCTGGTTTCGCATGAAAAATTTTGCTTTTGCATGCTCATTACATAGTTTTGATTTCGCCTTGTTTTGTGAAAGCCCAACATACCACTTACTGTGTAGAAGTGTTTATTTTGCAGAGTATAATGCGTAACTCTCTTTTGTTGTTAACAGCCGAATTTACTTTGCACGCCGCTTATTGTACAGAATAGCTCTTCTTGTGGTGTTTGGTTCACATGGCGTCGTTTTATATGTGCATGCCGCTACTGGTGTACAAAATTTTGTCTGAAAAATTTATTGCTTATCATTATTTCTGATTACACTACAGTCAAAGCTCGTTAATTAAGAACATACATTCCAGATTTTCAATCTCTCAATTATCAAAAGTCATTAAACATCAGCTCATATATGCAAAAGATACAAAAAATGCCACGGCCGTATGATCTTAACTAACCGAAATCTTAATTATCCGTGTTCGAACTAACAAGCTTCGACTGGCATATTTTCGCATATAGCATTCGACTGGCATATGACATTATTTTCGCATCGACAAACATTGATTTCATAGCTGAGTTTTATTACACACCTTTTCAATAACATCGTACTATATTGCCGTAATTCTCTAAATGCCTCTCCTACACAGTCCTAATATTGAGGATATCTCTTGTGAGATTATTTTTTCCTTTTTTCACTAGCGAGTTCCACTCCAGTGGCAACGAGTATTGGCATCGAAAAATTCGACGACGTGGTTTTTTGCACTGCACCGGATTAGTTGGGCGTGCATCCTGCGGGAGACCTATCTGTGATTTTATTTACGATCTTGGAGAAGACTAGCTAATGTCTCAACTTCATGGGAAATTTTTGTGACCCTCGTCTTTCTTGCTTTCTTGTTTTATTTTATGCAAGCTTGACTTGAAAAAAAGTGAAAAATAAGAAACAATGACTTCTTGACATTTCGGGACTGTTTTGGGAAATCTAATGGTTTTAGATAAATTGCAAACTGCAAAATACCTCATTTGAGTATTCACACATTTTTGACACATTTTCACAATAATTCTTTTGCACACCTTATTGAGCTCATTTTATGCTGAGCCAACAATTTGTGCATGTTGTTTAGACATAATATTAGTATGAATGAAGTAAATATATTAGAGCGTATCAGAATTATATTATAAAAAATGAATTCATAATATTATTTTATGCTATTATTATATTAAGCCTATTATTTAGTATATATATTAAATTTCATGAAAACCAATATCGGGTCACTCTTGAAACCAATATTGGTTCTCCAGAAAACCAAAATATAAAAGCTGAAAAACCAATTTTGGTTTCCCAGAGAACCAAGTGAAATTGGTTCTCTGGAAAACCATATTTGGTTTCACCCCCGGGACAGGCTGAAAAACCAAAATTGGTTTTCCAGGAAACCAATTTTTTAAGAGTGCAGCAGCTTCCCCGTGGAAAAAAATATGCTAAGTGTTAGCATAATCCTAGCATTTCATGACGGAAAAATTCTAGCAAACATGTCCACACGCAGGTCTAGCATTATTCCCTGAAGAAACGCTAGGAAAATGCTAGCTCTAATTCGTGGGATAAATATTCCATCACAATGAAACTAGCATTATGGTGGAACGTTTTGGCATCAGAATGTTAGTACTATTTGCCGAATATATGCTAGCACGGATATAATACCAACTTACGACTTCAGTCTCCAGTCTTCTGTTGAGTAATCCAATTACCAAGTGATTCCCGAATCATATAGATAATAGACATCAAACATGACTTGGGAATCGATTTGGCTTTTGGTACAATACTACTTCATCATCAGACTAAAAAAAAGAATTTAGATGACATTACAGTGTGACAGCAGTTAAAATCCGTAGAATCTTTTTGAAACATTAAAATGATAATACATAAATATTGTTCTGACTGATTACTTGGCACTTTAGACATTCATGAGACTCCTTAGAGTCATTTGCTCGAACTGAAACACAATTCTAGATGACTTAGGCGGGAAACCTGAGCTTAGTTTGAACAGTGTGAGATGCATTGACGCAAGATACGCAAATATTTCTGCTTGAGTGTAGCTGACAAAAGTGCATTTCTTTAATTTACATGTTTTGGAGCATTCCTATAATTCAAAAGTCAAGCATTTTCATTAGAATGAGGGAAATACGGTAGGAATCGACTAGAACAAAAAATACAATGTACACGTGAGTAGCTAATTAGCCATCGATGAGTGCATAACATTTAAAATAAAAATCACTAAAAACAGCGAAATAACGTTATTGTGATTTGACATCAAATATTCATTAAGGACTTGTACATGAATTTGTGATGAATACTTTATTAGCACGGATTCCTGTACGTAAATCCGGTTACAAGCTGAGGTCATTGAGCAAGCATATTTACAAACTGTACGAGCTCACCATCATACTGACTCACCTCAAAACATAAATGTATTTGCTTTTGAATCTTTATCGATTTCCAACCACTCCTGGCGCTTCGCCTGAAGATCAAGTCCTCTCTCTCTCTCTCTCTCTCTCTCTCTCTCTCTCTCCTGCCTAGATGCATGACCACTTTTGCGAGATTGCAGCCGTAGACGTTACCGCACCAGCATCACCAATGACTTTCACGTTGGTGTGATTGTGAACTTCATTGACATCTGAAATCAATTATCAGTCGTCACATTACAACGAGGAGAGACGTGAAAGATAATTGCATGTCAGCAATAATTTAATATTCATTCATCCCTGGGGTTGACAGCGCACATTTAAGAAAAAAACACAAAATGCTTCTATTTTAAAAGCACTACTCGTATTGTAATTATTAGCCTGTTAAGGCAACAAAAACCGTCAAATATACTGTCCTTTATAAGCATTTAATTATTACATGAAAATTATGGGAGGTAAGTTAATTTGTGATCAAAAAATGCATTTCTATTTTATTAATTTTGAATCTCTGCACGAAGCCAAGTTATCAATATAAGGGTAAGAAAATAATTTACAAATTATGAACAATATCAAAAAACAAAATAACGTTTCAAACAAAGCCTACAAAATTGCTAGTACTTAGTTAATACTAACAAAATTGTTATACAAGTCTGCATCTGTTGATGCCTACGTTTCCTACGGTTGCACTTGCTGATGATTTATGTTTCGTCCCTGCATGCTGCCCTCGCCAGAAGTCGATTGGCTTTCGTGGACAATGCTTCATTGATTGCCTTCAATCTGACCTCCTCCTTCGCCGTTTTTGTTCGTTTTTGTTCGTTTCTCTTTGTAAAGTGCTGACTTCTGCTAAAGCGGCTGATTCTTCTTGTTTTCCCTTCACTTCAGCATCCTTTTGGTAATCCTTTGTTCGTCGGATGCCAGTCTTCTATCTAGATTTCGTTGTTTTTCCGATTCTATTGATCTACTCATAAGTTCTTTCTCTAAACGAACTTGTTCTTGAAGCCTCTTCTGCTTTTCAGTTGTCAATCTTCGCTCTTCTATACCTTTCTGTAAGTCTGATGAGATTTTCTTGCATCCATTAACAGTCATTTGTCGACTTGGTAATTGTAGCAACATGGATTGCAAGCTGATAAATGGTGCTTGGCTATCAGTAGTAATCCCGTCCCAAAAACAAGCACGGTGCGGTGCAGTGATGAGTCATCGATGAGTCATCATGCTGACTCATCCCCCCTCAGAAGAGAGTTTTGGCCGGCCGTCTAGGTTGACTAGGGCGGCCGATCAGGTTGGTAGATGTTGTAAAACGACAGAGTTAACGGAGAATTTGGGTTAGGTAGGTTGTTTCCAACGTATCGGAGAGAAAAATTTTTTGGGACGTCCCCCCCTCGGCAGCGTTGCTTCCAACTTTGGTTCTAGAGATTGTAGAAAGTCGTGCAATAGCTCGTTTCAAAGGTAAGAGTGAGACACATTCAGTGAAAGAAACGGCTTGTTCATATCTGTCTTCGTTTAGATGTGAGACGCCATTTAATATTTGGGAAATTGGCGAAAAACGACAGAGTTAACGGCGAAATTGGGATGTTTTGGGCTCTAGCGTCTACACGGCTGCTCCAATGGCAGATCTGAGACCAGATTTGGAATCAGTGTCAAATTCTGCATCCGTAGCGTGATTTCCAGCTCAATCAGCGAAAAAAATTTTCAACATTTTTCGGAAAAACGACAGAGTTAACGGCGAATTTGGGATGGTTTTGGGCTGTAGACCCAAAACGAAGCATCGGATGGGAAAATGGAGGCCAGATTCGGATTCAGCGTCAAATTCTGCATCCGTACGGTGATTTCCAGCTCCATCGGAGAGAAAAAACTTTGGGACGTCCACCCCCTCGGCAGCGTTGCTTCCAACTTTGGTTCTAGAGATCGTAGAAAGTCGTGCGATAGCTCGTTTGAAAGCTAAGAGTGAGACACATTCAGTGAAAGAAACGGCTTGTTCATATCTGTCTTTGTTTAGATGTGAGACGCCATTTAACCCATTAACGCCCGGATTTGTTTTTGCAATCAAAATTTAAAAAAACCGGTAAAATTTTTCACAAATATCTATTCTCATTACAAATTCATCGTTTCCGAGAAATTTCGTTCCGCCATCTTTTTTCTACAGAGGTGGCATATATGTATGCCATTGTCGGTAGAGTTGTCACTGTTACAGTAAGTGGTATTTTTTGAAACACCAAGTGTGAAACCCAACGTTGCACTTTTCGCAGATGAGCTTTGAACTGCCATTAGAACACCCCTGACATCTTCTCTGTGTCTCGATCGTCACCGACCAATGATCTTTGCGATCATACCTATATGGATTTGGCAAGATCAGTGATCTCAAAATTGTCGACTTCCGTTCGCGACTGCGGAATGACTGCTTGAGATAATGCAAAGCAAGCGAGCGACGAAACTGAAGCAGACTTGTGGGAGATCGTTTGGATTTGAACCCCACCCATGCATTGTTCACCGCACAATCAAAAAGGTATTGAACAATGCACCAGTACCATTTGCGTTGGCGCACTTTGGTTCGGTATTTTGAAATACTGTGATCCATGAGGTCGACTCCTCCCTTGTATCTGTTGTAGGATTTGATAACTTTCGGTTGTGGGATAGTGATCTTTTCTTTTCGGAGATGTCCCATCGAGTGCAGGTTGATGTCGAAACCTCTTCGAAATTGGTCAGGAGTACGACATTGGCATTGTCTTTCCACACTGTAACATATTTCCCGTCTTGGACAAACGTGAGCGTAGATCCCCTTGAGGAATTTATGGAAATTTTATGGAAAAATTGCTAATGAAGGTTCAATTATAGACAATAAACCTGTATAGTAATACCATAAACTTGTATTATTGAGATACTGCTCTTTTCTGAAGTACTTTTACACATAACTAAAACTGATGTAATTAGAAAAGGGCATTCTGCAATTCTCATCTGCTGACTTTGATTTGTCCCATGTGCCAACCCTAATGACAGCGTACTAAATAAAGAACACTTTTCTATAATCAATTATTCACACTACACACTAATTACGAAACAAATATCCATTATACTCATTCAGATAGTATCATTATCCATTACTTTGCCGACAGTTATGATGATGCAATATATTCAAAGTAGATAATTTCACACTTACTCATTCGCCATGTTTTTTGGTAGAAATTGTTCCAAAGTCGCGGGAAAAGAAACACTAAAATACAATGTTGAGGAAAAGCACGAGGTTCAGTGGTATTTTAAATGAATTTATCGTTTTAAACGTCACTGTCGCCGAACTGCATAGGTTTCGATCAAAAATATGTTACTCTTTCGTTGTACTTTACTTATGCCATTGTCGTTAATGGGTTAAGATTTCGGAAATTGGCGAAAAAAGACAGAGTTAACGGCGAATTTGGTATGTTTTGGGCTCTAGCGTCTAAACGGCTGCTCCAATGGCAGATCTGAGACCAGATTTGTAATCATTGTCAAATTCTGCATCCGTAGGGTGATTTCCAGCTCAATCGGCGAGAAAAAAATTTCAAAATTTTTCGGAAAAAACGACAGAGTTAACGGCGAATTTGGGATGGTTTTGGGCTGTAGAGCCAAAACAAAGCATCGGATGGGAAAACGGAGGCCAGATTCGCATTCAGCGTCAAATTCTGCAAGTAATGGGAAGAAGACCGTTCCAGGACAAGACAAATTCAGAAAAATTGGTATTTTTAGAAACGACATAAATTCATGAAATTGAACCCTTTTTCAGGTTTTTAAGACCTAAATTCATAAATTTAGACCATTTAAAAGTACCATTTTTTGAAAAATCGGTATTTTTAAAAACGACTAAATTCATGAATTTAAGTCATTTTTTCAGGTTATGAAGACCTAAATTCATAAATTTAGGCGTTTTTAAAAAAACACAATTTTTGAAATTTTTCAAAATCTCAAATTTGAGATTATGAAATTTTTCACCCTTAAAATCATGACCGGTCCAGGACACTGTAAAATCAGAAAATTCAAGAATCTCAAATTTGTGATTAAGATCATTTTTTCTCTCTTGCTCAAATCATGACCGTTTCAAGGACACTGTAAAATCAGAAAAGTCAAGAATCTCAAATTTGTGATTATGACATTTTGCACCCCCTTAAAATCATGACCGTTCCAAGACACAACATCAGAAAAATTGGTATTTTTAAAAACGTATAAATTCATGAATTTTATCCATTTTTCAGATTTTTAAAATATGAGATAACTAAAATTATGTGACTAAAAATATTTCTTTGAAAATGGAAAAAACAAAAGTGGAAGGAACTTCGAGAATATATCCTTCGTTATCATATGAACGTAGTTCTACTTTAATGGACATTGAAAAAATGAACAAAGAAAAACACAAAGATAGAGCTAGGTATATGAAAGATAAGGAATCTCAATTATTATTAAGATTAGAGCATTATAAAAAATTAAGAAAGAGATGGATTAATGTTAAGAATGTAACACAAGGAATTGGAATCTTTTTAACAATAAGTTTAGGTGCTTTAACAATTGTTATATCTTCAGGTGTTTTAGTAATTCCAGTAGTTGCTACAGCTTTAACAGGTACGGGTGTTTTCGCAACTTCACTTGTTACAATGTTAGATAAATCTTTAGTAACTAAGAAACGAAAATCATTAAAAACTAAGCATTTACATATTAAAGAAGTCTATGACAAATTGCATTACTACTTTCAAAGAGTCTGTGATGATAATGTTATTACGTTAGATGAGATTGAAAAATTTGATCAAATAGCTAATGAAGCTTATAAAATGACATTTCATTTAAAGACCGAAAAAGTTGGTGATAAAAAAAAGGATGATAAAACTTTTAGTGATGGTAAAATTTCTAATGAAGAAAATGATAAAATTTTTTTAGAAGAACTAAAAACTTTATTAGACAAAATTTTATTAAACAAATCTTTAGACCAAAAGATGTTAGACAACAAACAAATAAAAAAATAATTTTTTCAGTAACATGTTTTTGTTGTATTCCAATGTTACCACAAAATTCAAATATTATATTTTAAAAATGGATAAAATTAGAGCTGATAATAATAACAAAAAAATATTATAATACTATATTTGTATATTTTTATCACTCGGTAAACAAATCTTCTATAACTCTATCATGAATTTTTTTATCAATATTAATTGTAATGAAGCCGTAATCTTTTGACCAAGCATTATTACACGAATGCTTAAGTTCATCTTTATCTCTTATACATAAATCTCTTAACAAATCCCATAAGTTTCTTGCATTTATTTCAAATAGTATAAATATATTTGCATTCTTTCTAATAACACTTCCGTCTAATGAATACATACTTTGTGTTAAATAAAAAACACTACAGTTATTATGTCTACCTCTTGTGAAATAATTTCTCTGAACTGACTGAATTTTATCATTAACACAATCATCAAAAATTACACAATGTTTCATTGTTTTATCTAGTCTACTGGGATCTTGCTTATTACCACTATCATCTATTAATTGTATCTTTATATGGTTATATTTATTGGATTCAACTAACTGATTATTTTTTGCTGCTTTTTCACACCACGAACTTATTTCTTCTTCATCTTCAGATTTCTCATATTCTTTGAATAATGAAGCAATTGCTGTTTTCTTAAGATTATTTTCAAATCAATATTTTAAAAATTGATAGACGGGTTGTTCTGCTGTTGTTGTATAAATTATAAGATTGTTATAATCCAAAAAGTTTGGTGTCGTTAAAATTTTAAATAATAGATATGTTTTTCCACAACCTAATCTTCCACAAATAACTGACAAAACTTTATTAGATAAATTTGGATGATGATTAAATTTTTTTTTATTTAATGGTAATACTTCACTCATTTTTAATAAAAAAATTTAATTTTTATTTTTGTTTTTAAAGAAGAAGAAGAAGAAAATTAAACTTCTCTAGCTTTGCGAGGGAGTTTATACCTCCCGAACCAAAAGATCTATCATAATCTCTTCACCTCCAAAATTTATTTCTTGTCCTTTCTCATCAGTGATTCTGATGTTAATACTGTTAATAGTTTTTCTTGTAATAGGGAAATATATTAATTTTTGTGGAAATACATTTAATCTATAACCAATTGGTACAGTAAAAGCTGGAAAACTGAATATTAAATTTGACAATTTACCATTTATATATCCTCCTTCAGTAATGTCACAATGTACAACAATTCAATTTATTTCAGTTATTTTTGGAATCTTCTCGCTTAAATGATAACCTTGACTATAAGTTTGTTTATTAAATCCTAATAGCTTTGGCAATGATCTATCATGATTAAAATCAACTTGATGATTTTCGTCTAAAGTAAGAGAAAATTTATTAACTGCCGGTTCAACTGCAAAATGTAGTTGTTTCTTATCTTTAAATGGTATACCTAAATGTCTTAATTTCCTTTGATATTGATTCAACTTCGTAAGAACCAGGAAGAAAAGTTAGTATTTTCCACGTTTTACCATTATCAGCAGAATATCTAAATTGATCATTAACATCTTTGATAACATTTTGAATAGTGTTAAATGTGGAGAAACTAGTCAATGCAATTTGATAATTTTTATTTTGTTCCAAATGTAGAATGAGTTCTAAATTACAAGTGTGTGATGAAGTAGTTGGCATAACTTTTAACGTCGTACCAAATTTTGATGAACCCAAAATCTCTGTTAGATTTTCTAAATGATAATTAATTTTGTCTAAATCTGCTGATAATAATTCTTTCGCAGACATTTTTTATAAAAAAGATTTTATTAAATATTTTTTCATGAAATATTTTTCTATAAAAATCATAGATAAAAATTAAAAGTAAAACATTTTTTTATAAAAATTAAAAATAAAATATTTTTTATTACAATTAGAAACAACATATTTCAGCTATACCTTTATAATCCTCTTCATTTAGAATCTTCTTTTCTAACAGTCTTTTCAATACAGCGTGAATTTCATTGAAACTAGAGTTATGTCCTTCTTTTATTGCAGATATCAAAATATTTAATCTATTTAGTAATTCTTGTGGATCATCTGGTAAAAATACAGTTGTTTCTGTTTTAAAACCTTTTCCTACTTTAACTCCATTTGATAATAAATATTCTAATTGTTTATGACGTCTAAGAGATTTTACTACGCCAACTCTATCTAACATAGCTTTCTATTTTATGAGATCTTCTACAGCATATTTTTTTAAAGCTGCTCCTCTAAAAAGATAAACAAAATTTCTATCTAAACTAATAGGTGATTCATCTGGTGTAAAAATTAACCCCCGTAAAGGCTGTGGAAATATTTATTTTCTGCCAAGATAAAATCTTGCAAATAATTTTTTATCTAAAAAGAAAGTAGAATGTTCAAATAACATACATAGATTTTGGTAATTTTTTATCGATGTTTGCTTCTAACAAACCATAATCATCTAATAGTGTTTTAAGTACTGGATCCGCTATATTAATTTGTTTTTCAAGAGTTTTAAATGGTTCGACAGTTTTTTCATAATCAGTTTTTACTTCTTCAGTTAATTTTAATTGATCAAACATATCAGATTGTATACCAGCTTTTTTCATTCTATGTTGAAGATGATTTTCTTTCATAATATTTCTTTGTTTTTTAACTTGTCTAATTGTTGAATTCTTTTAAAATTATCAGCTCTAATCTTATCCATTTTTTATATTATATTTTTATATTATATTTTTATATTATATTATTATATTATTATATTATTTTATATTATTTTATATTTTTAAATTATTTTATATTTTATTAAATTTAACTATTTTAGAAATTAGAAAATTAAAAAGGTAAAGTAGTTATTCCATCAGGTAAAATTTTTCTTTTATCATCAAATGGATCTAATGCTAATATATGTTCCTCTTTTAAATAAATTTTATGTTTTTTTTAATTACGGTAAGTCTATAATTATATGCTGTTTTTATTTCATTATTAAATAATGCATTCTTATAATCTTGAAATGTTATTTGGTTAGCCACTGATGCCTTTGAAATTCCTTTTAATGCTTTATGTGTTTTAATATTATTAGTTGCATTATAACAATAACATTTAGATTTTAAAAATATAGCTTCTGTTATGAAATCTTCATTTCCTTCTAGTTCATCTTTTACTTTACATAAATCAGAAGGATGAATGATATCTTTTATTTTATTAATTTCTTTATCAAGTGAGGAATTATACGGTATTGTTAATTCTAAGAAAACAGAATCGGTATCTGTAAAGTGTAATTTATAGTTTCTGCCATAAGCAGGTGCTAAATAATCGTATATAAATTTATACATAAATAGTTAAGCTAATTCTAATATAGTGAATCCTATAAAATTAAACTTATCATGTTTTACGCTGATTCGACGTAAATGTACAGCACATAGTTCATCACTGAATCTAGTAGTTCTTTTATATGTAATTTTTCCTTGTTAAATTTTGAAATCTATATTTATCATAAACTATTTCAATATTTTGTCTATTACGCGCATTTTCTGAAGTCTTGCCATAAAATGCATTATTCATTAATTTAAAGAATACGTTTCCAAAATCATCTTTATTTCTTTTAGCTATTTTACGTTTTCAATATTGAACTCTATATAATTTTTTAACCATTTAGATTTTCTATACTCTAGTTTTCGATGTATTTTAGTGAGAATCATTCCATGATCTAAATACCAATCTAGCATTCTTCCTTCAACAATATACTTTCCTTTATTACTTTGTGTTAACATAAGTTTTTTTTTGGTCTGTATTTCTAACAAATTAAAGATTTTGGATAATCTGAAAAATCTTCTATATTGGGAATTTTGTTTTCGGGACAGACAGGAAAATATTTTGTTTTATCTTTTATATAATCAGGGTATATATATATATATATATATATATCAGGGTAACCAAAATTATAATTTCCATCATGTGTTATTTGATAATCAAGAATATTACACCATGACATTTCACCTGTTGGTAATTCTTGTATCATACAAGAAAAATATAAGCTATTAAAATCATAATATAACAAATAGTTTTCTCTCATGAATTCATCAATTGCATTTTCACGTTCTACTCCTTCTCGTTTCGTTCGAAAAATTTCTAATATTTTTTCTTTTTCTTCTGGCGATAAAGGTTTCATTATTCCATATTCTTATGGATTTACTTTCTTATTATAACATTTAACATATCTATTACCTAAAACTGAAGATACACCACCTCTAATCTCAGATTCAAAAAATAATAATTTATCATATGTATTTTCTTTATAATGTTTAAGTTTAACGGACTTTGTCCTAGAGCCATCGGCTTGAACACCAGTATGTTTTAATCCTGCTAACCATGTTAAACCTGGTGTAGAATAACAATAACATGGATCTCTTCCATAATATTCTAAACACATGTCACGAAAGTTTTCAAAAAGATCAGCAAGGATTAATACATCTATCTGAAGATATTTCATTCTATAATCATACATTGTTCTACAATTTAACTCTCTCCAATTCTTTTCAGCTTCTGCATAGTCTTTTTCAGATGATTGTGATTGTTTTAATGTTGATTTAAAGTTATTTATTGGAAGAAGTTTTTGTTCTTTCATTACTTCATTTATTCCATTTGTGTCTCCAGTTAAATCAGTCTTCGACTGTGAACCGCAGGTTATATGTTCATACGGAAATATTCCTTTTAAAGGTTTTAAAATATATTTATTTAATATTTTACATTGTTCAGGTTTCAAAGTTTTTCCCATAACATCCAATGGATAAGGAGTAAGAAATCTAAATGCATCTAAAATTCTAATACAACCTAATTGCATTGAAAAATATTCTTCTTCTTGTTTACATACATTGTAGTACATTTATTTGTTGTTGTTGTAATTTTTCAGATGAAAATAAATCTTTCATTATTAAATGGAAATCATATTTAGAACCATTGTAGAAATATAGAGGAACAAAGTTATATTTAAATTTATTAGCATTAAGATTACAAGAATTATGTGCTGTACCTCTATACAATCCATTTAGATTATCATGATCTTTTACTTTGTCGGCAGAGCCGCCGCTTCGCTTATCAAGATATCTACCTCTGCCAGTTTTATAATTATTTGTAAATTCTTTTCCACAGTAAAAACATTTTATTTCCTCATTAAGATGATATTTTTCTTCATCCGTTAATGGAAGCATTGGTATATTTCTATTTCAAGTAATTGTGAAAAGCGACCTTGTAATTCTTCTACTTTCTTTGTAAACATTTCTGAACTATCTTCGCCATAGTATTGATAATAATCTGATTTAAATAATTCAGGATAATTTGAATGAATGTACATTCCCCAACATAATGGTTTTTGTTCAAATAAATATTTTTCTTTACTTTGCTCAGATGCACTTTTTTCAGGTGCACTTTCTTCATATTTACCATTATCAGAATTTTGTGTTATGTTAACATTATATGCTTCGAAATCACAATATATTGTAAAGGGTACTTTATTTTTGCAATAATGTCTATTATATATTGAATAATCATCTTTAGGAAAAGTATTTTCAACTGCTTCATTTTGTTGGCAATTCTCCAAATGTCTATTCATTTCTTCTTTAGTTCTAAAGCTCGTCATACATAGGAGACAGGGAAAATTAGCATTATCTAAAGTTTTTGTAAATATAGAAACATCTTTACACAATATAAAACGACCCTGATAATATAATATATTCGCTTGTGCTGATTGTTTTGATTGTTTTAGTTTTTCAAATTTATCTTGGTATATTTCATGTGTTAAATCGATATATCTTTGTAAATCTTTTTCAAACTGTTAATAATTTTGATTTAATATTTGTAGCTGATAATTATATTCTTTATCATATTGTTCTTTATATTGTTGTTGACATTTTTTAAACATTCATTTATTTTTTGATTGGTTTTATTTAATTCTTTATTGTCTTCATTTAATTTTTGAATCGTTTCTATCTTATTTTGATAATTATTGTGATATTCTTGTAGTAACATTTTTAATTGTTGTTGATAATCTGTTTTACACTTTTGTAAACTTTTATTTAAATTTTCTAAGTTTTGTTGATATTCTAAAGATAAAGATAATAATCGGAATCATAATCATAATTATAATTACGTCCTTTATAATTACTATGATTAATCATTATTGGTGATAGTTTTTATAATTTCAAATTTTTCAGTACATATTATATTTCCTTGGTAAAAAATATTATGATGCATGTAATTTCCTCTTTTATTGTATACTATTTCTGGTTGACATAAATTTTTATTATTCAAATAAATTTTTTTGAATCTGAGTAAAGTGGAGTAATATTGCCAATAGAAACATAATTCACATTTAATTCAAAAACATTTACTTCTATTAAATTTTTATTCTTTTTATGAAACCTTGTCAACCTATTATAATCATATGGAAATTCATGTAAGCCATCAGAGAAATCAAATTCCTTTATATATTCTTCTTTATTATAATGACTTAGTCTTTCTTTGTGATATTCTGCAGGATGTAAATGTGCTATAATACTCCACAGAAAACAATAATCATCTTCATTTTTTATGTTGATTATTTGTGGTGAACTGAAAGGTAAAGGAACATAACTACCACCAGTATTATTTTTATATTTATCAATTACTATCTTCTTAGATAGTATTTTAACAAATCTCCAACCAGATTCACGGAGCTGGGCTTCAATTATACAATTTTCTAATTTAAGTATCATTTGTTCAAATATGGGTTGTATATCATTTACATTATGAATTTCTTGTGAATTTGTAAAACGACCTTGTATTATTTCCTCAGGAATTCCATCAGGTCCATTTTTTGTGTAAAGTACTTCTACATTCATATAACATTTGAAAGATTGCTTAAATATTTTGAAAAAGTTTGTTAATACATTATAAAAAGTTTTATCGGTTTCATTATATTCAACGGGCGAAGCCCTAGAACCTTCAGTTCGCACAGACTGATTAAATAAATATTTTATATCTGTTACGGGCGAGGAACTCTCTGGCGAAGCCCTAGAACCTTCGGTTCGTTCCGCTTCATCGGCTTTTTTAGTTTCATCAAATTCATCTATTTCGTTAAATTCATCAGTATTGCTAAATAAATATCTTCCATCTGGTACAGGCGAAGCCCTAGAGCCTTCGGTTCGTACATGTTCATCTTCACTATTAAAAACTTTTTTATATTCCGAATGTGAATAATCATCAAATATTTTTTTAACTTTTATATCAGTAGGCAATGTTTCTAGATAGTTTTTATAATTATTTAATTTTAATCTATTTCCTTCATCAACTCGATCTACATTTTGTAAATGCAATTTACTTTGTAAATGAAATTGATAAATTCTTCTTGTTTGCAACTTTTTTTTACATAAGTGACAATAAAACTTGGTATTTTCCATTTTTTTTATTTTTTAAAGAAAAAATTTGTGTTTTAATTTTAGATATAAACATTCTAATATCAAGGTCTTGAGAGTTATTTTATATTATTATATATTTCACGTTCTTTAGTTATTTTATTTTCTTTGTCACATTAAGTTTTATCATATTAAGTTTTATCATATTAAGTTTTATCGTATAACGTTTTATCAAAAGATAATTTAAATTTATTTTCACTAACTATTGATTCTTCATCATCATCATAAATTGATTCTTCAACATCATAAATTACACTTTTTGGTATAGGATGCCATTCCGTGATAGGAATATCTAATTCCAAATTATATTTATTATTTGATAATAATATAATAGTGAAAAATATTGGTCTTTGATCTCTTTTGGAAAATTTAATAACACCACCATAATCTGAATCATTTTTACTTTTTATTGAATATGATAAAATTTTTAATTGATTCGATGCAAATCCTGATTTATATTTCGTAGACCCGACACATAGTTGTTTAATAGTATCTTCAACTATTCCATCATTATTATTTTCAATTGTAAGAAAATGAAATTTAGATGAATTTTGATTATATGTATTAATATCATGTTGAGATATAAATGTTTCTTCACTTAAATTTTTATAATTACTAATATTTTTATAATCTTTGTTACCATTTACACCTTTTTCAGATGTTTCAGAATCATGATCTATATTATCATCATATATATTATCATCATTATTATTATAAGATTCTTTAAAATTATTATTATCAGATTCTTTAAAATTTTTATTAAATTTAGAATTTTTATCAGTTTCTGAATTTTCATAAGGTGTTGTACACGTATAAATTTTCTCCTGTTGAGCTAAACCATTTATGTAAGATTTTAATAAATTGATATTTAAATTTGAATATAATCCTATATAAGTATCATCATCATATCTTTGTGGCATTTCTGATGTTTCTTGTTTATAAATTGTATCTCTATAATAAACTTGACATAATAATTCTTCATTTTTTTTTTTACTCTCGATATGAATATTATATTGGTTACGTTCATCAACAAATAATCTAATTTTTTCTTTTGAAAAAGATTTTAAATTTTTAACTAATTCTCTAATATTGATATAATTGATAATTTTAGTTTCTATCCAATCAGTATTACTAATTGGTAATACTGCTCTAAATAATCCATAAACATTATTATGACCAATAATGACCATATTTTCTTTGTTTAATTCAACATAGGCAACATGATTATACTTACTTACAATATCCATAAATTTTATAAATGGATCCCCTGGAAAATATACAACAGTTAGTTTCTATGGAAGGTAAACCTTTAGTCTGTTCTCTAAATATTTCGGCTTGTAATTCAAAGAAAATATTTACATCTATACATGGATTATTATTATTATCAAAACATTTATTTTCAAATCCCGATGATCTCGTCGAAAAAGAAGAACAGGATGATACGGGCGAATATAATTTTTTTAAATTTGCTTTTTCCATTTTTTTATTATTATTAGAAAAAAAATTATTTTTTTTCTCATTATATAAAAAAAATTACTTTTTTATTGTTAAAAAATGATGTTACAAAATGTTGGTGGAGGTGTATATATCCCGAATAATCGTGAATTAGAAATAAAAAAAAGAAAATTATATTATGAAAACTGGAGACGTTTTATCTGGTCCATTGCATCTTTCTATTCTTCCGCAACAAAATACAGAGTTAACAAATAAACAATATGTTGATACACAAATCAATGACTTAAAAGAAAAATATATAAACGATGTTTTGGTTCCACTGATGAATGAATTAAAGTTGCTAAAACTTAATGACAAATCATTAAACGAAAAATTATTAAAACTTGATAAAAAGGATAGAGAGCTAGAAGCAGATATAGAAAAACTTTTTAAAAAGATTTCAGAACAATCAAAAATTTTAATATTACTTTCTATAAATTTAAGATCTGCAGTCATTAAAAATAAACATCAGATAAAATTATTGAAAGAACAATTAGAAGATGAAATAGAAAAACTACCTGAAAGAATTTAAAAAAAATTTAAAGCAGTTACAAACTACATTCCAGAAAAGTGTTGATGAATTAAGTTCTAAAATTACTCAACAAATGAAAAATATGAATAGAATAATAAATGAAGTAAACTCGCTTAATCAAGAAGTTGATAAAATGAAAAATCTTAAAATCAATTTAGAAAATGAATTAAAGAAAATATTACAAGAAAACTCTAAAGAAAATAAAGAACAGTTAGATGCTGTTAAAAAACAGTTAGATGTTCTTAAAGTTAAATTGAATGCTCTTAAAACGGCATTGAAGATGAATCAGGAGAAAATGCAAGTTAATAGAAAAGAAATTAAAATACATCACACGCTGCTTGACGCAATAGATAACGTGCAACGGAAAATTAATAAAGTTATCACGAAGTTGTTTTCCATTCACAAACGTAAATCTTGATGACGCACGTAAATCTTAATCGGACCAAAGGTCCTCAGGTTACTAACCAATCGTAAATCTATTTCCCAAAAGTCAAATTTAATCCTAAAAAATGCCTATAATTTATAAACACAATCTTAAACATTTTGCTTCAAATCAAAAAATTGCTCATGAACCATCTATGAAATCTGTTTAACATTATGACAGTGTAGAAACAATTCAAAAAGAAGGGGCTGGCATCTTTTCTGGTATTGGAAGTATCGTTAACTTGATAAAAAATAATAAAGATTTGATTACATCTGCTACAAAAGGAGCAGCTGCTATAGGTAGTACAGCTAGTGCAATATCAAACGCTGTTAAGTCTCAAAACGAATTAAAACAACTAGAAACTATTCGTAAACTTAAGAATGATTCTGAAGAACTAAAAAAATTAAAAAAACTTTTAGAGGAAACAAAAAACAAGATCGCCAACATAACTGTGGAGTCTGATAGTAAACAGGAGAAGAAAACAGGCGTAGCCATAGAACCTACGGTTCGTTCAGTTGAAGAAATAAGAGGCAATGGTCTAGCAAAATTCTAAAATTATATTTTAGTAAAATTGTTTTTAGTAAAATTTTTCTCTGTGTGAGAAAAACCAAAAAATCAAATCATTTTTTATAAAAATGTCTTCTCTTATCGAAAATAAGTTTAGATTAGACGATCCTCCGTTCGGCAGTTACAATGAAAAAAGAATGACTATGTAAGAATTGCTATGAATCCAGGATCTTCCAGTAGAGTAAATACTGGAGGAGATTTAATTTTTGAAGTTGATAATCGGCAAAGTTATTTATATTTACCTGATTCCCTTTTACACTGTGAATATATTCTTTATATAGTGATGCCAATTTTACAACACCATTACCAGATAGCGATAATGTTGCATTAGAGAATAATTTTTTTCCATGATTATTTACACAAATGCGTTTAGATGTTGCAACTCAAAATATAGAAACAATAAGTGATTCTCCAGGTGTAATTGATACAATGATTAGATTTGTAACAATTGGTGAAAATAATAAAAAGCATGAAATTGATTCAGGTTGGTTTCCTGATACTAATGATGGTATAATTGTTGATGATTTAACTCACGCTGGAACAGATGCAGCAGGAATTGCGAAAGATGTAGAAAATATTGCAAATCATTTAAATAAAACAAACAATAGTGCATATAAAGAAAGACGTGAATTTAACAAGAAAAGTAAACAGACAGTTAATTGGTCATTGTCTCCATTATTCGGATATTTAGATTATGACAAAATATCATATCAATTAAAATTTAAATTAATAATTCATCGTACATCAAATAATGAATTAATCTTTTTTGGTAGTAAGACTGGAAAAAAAGCATATTTAAAAATTGATAGACTTGAATGGTGGATTAAGCATATTACTCCTAGTTTAGAGGTTGAAACAGCTATTGCAAAAAGATTAAATACTAACAAACCAATTCCAGTAAATTTTCTAAAGCGTACTGCTAGTTCAGTAACTTTTTCCGAACAAAGATTTAACTGGCATTTTACTAGAACTGCGAATACTCCAAGATATTTATTACTCGCTTTTCAAAGAAATAATTCTCCAAGTTTTGATAAGAACAACAATCTTTTTCATATTGACACAATTCGAAGTTTACAAGTTGCTTTAAATTAAACCCGATATCCAATTGATCCATTAAGATTCGATGATACCAATAATCAATTTATGGAAGGATATGATGCTTATAGAAATCTTTGTATAGAATTTGGAGTTGAACCACAATTAACTCCTGGAGATTGGATACATTTATATCCTGTTTTCTGTTTCGATTCAAGAGCACAATCTGAAGATATTATCAAGACTGGTTGTGATGTAACAATTAATATTAAAAAAAAAGATTCCACAACTTCATTGATGGCTTATGGTCTATTGCTAGAAGATGCAAAATATTCTATTGAAATTCTTAATGGAAAGATTGCTAGGATCGGCTGAAGCCTCTGAAAAAGTTCTATAGGTTAGTAACCTGAGGACCTTTGGTCTGATCGGCTAAAGCCAGAGGAGCTTCGCTCCGATCGGTTAGTAACCTTTGGACCTTTGGTCCGATCGGCTAAAGCCTCTGAACAAAGTTCTATAGGTTACTTAAAATTTTTGATAACTTAGAATTTTTGATAACTTAAAATTTTTCCATGACTAAAATAGATCAAAAATTCTTAACTTAAAAAATGTTCATAACTAGAATAAATTAAAATTTTTCATAACCGAAAATTTTTTATTAAAATGTCGGAAGCGAAAAGTAATAATAATAAAACTGTTGAATTAAAATTACGTAACATTGTTGACAAAAATACACCTAAAACTATTACGATTAACAAAAAAAAGTATTACATAAGTAAACCAATGATAGAGAATATTCAATTACAAGAAGAAAAGAATGGCGGGATTCTCCCATTAATTCCTCTAATAATATGTGGCATTGCAGCTGCGGGAAGTGTCGCAGGTGGGACAGCTGGTATTGTCCAAGCAGTAAATAAAAATAAATCAGAGAAGGCAGCATTAGAAGAACAAAAACGTCATAACAGCGAGCTAGAGAAAGTTGCTAAAGGAGAAGGAGTAGTAGATAATTTTATTAGTAAACTAAATTTAGTTGACGAAGGAAAACGAGTTCTTAAAAATATTCTCCACAATGTTGATGATTTGATTGAAATTAAAGAAACAAAAGATGGTTCTGGAATATATCTAAGTCCTAGTATGATAAGGTAAAACATTTATTTTATCTTTTAAAATGAATTCTACAAATTCCGAAAATTTAATTAAATAAAAAATTGCTAATTTAGATTTATTGAATTATCTCTTAAAGTACATAAAACCTCAAATTGTCAGCACACCGGTCGGCTGCACAGCGGAAATGACATAGAAAAAGCATTAGAAAACTTTCCTGGATTTATTTGGAGTAAATATTCGAAAAAAAACATCTTCCTGGTCATTCATATAAGTAATGGGAAGAAGACCGTTCCAGGAGGACAAGACAAATTCAAAAATTCAATTAAAAACAAATTCAATTTAAAAACGACATAAATTCATGAATTTGAACCCTTTTTCAGGTTTTTAAGACCTAAATTCATAAATTTAGTCCATTTAAAAAGTAGCATTTTTTGAAAAATCGGTATTTTTAAAAACGCCTAAATTCATGAATTTTGATCATTTTTTCAGGTTATGAAGACCTAAATTCATAAATTTAGCGTTTTTAAAAATACCCAATTTTTCTGAATTTTTCAAAATCTCAAATTTGAGAATTACAATTTTTACCTTGGAAATCATGACCGGTCCAGGACACTGTAAAATCATAAAAGTCAAGAATCTGAAATTTGTGATTATAATCATTTTTTCTTGCTCAAATCATGACCGTTCAAGGACACTGAAAATCAAGAAAATGGTAATTTTAAAAATGTCTTTTAAATCCATTTTTCAGGTTTTTAAAATATGAGATAACTAAAATTATGTGACTAAAAATATTTCTTTAAGAATGTAACACAATCTCTTAGAATGTCTGTTATTGTTACTGCTTTGCACTCTGATGAACCTCCCAATTGTAGGGAACAGCTGATACCCGCATTCATAAAACAGTGCAGTTATTTCATGAATTCATGAACCATTGCATTACAGATCAAAGAGCTGTTACCCGCACTTATATCTTTCTCTTTCCCCCCACTTGCCAAATGTGCTGCCAGTTTTCCATCCGTGACCGCATTTGCTGCCAAAACCGCTTTGGAATCCAAAACTGCTCAGAAATTGGCCGCGATTCATTGGTTACTTGAACGCTATTGTTTTAGAAAGTTACAATTGTCGCGTCAACGTTGTCATAGGGATTTCATTGATGCTTATAAACTATATCTCATTTAACAAATTTTAAACTTATCTCAGTTCGTTTGAAAGAGAGTACTTGCGTAAAGCGTTGACTTTATCACAATATCATGGTTGGATCTGTTCAACGCAGACTTCGACTTCAAGTAAAACGTCAGAGAATAGAAGGACTGACAAGGCAAATCATACAACTTCAATGGAGGAGCAATTTATTTCGTGATCATAACATTGGTGTCTTGTTTCAAAATCTTGGTGAAAGAAGAGTCAATTTTAGAATTGACAAAAAAATACTAAACCTTATTGAACAGAGACGGAAATTATTTTATAATATCAATACACAATTATCAGAAGTGGAGGAAGAAACTATTATACAGCGAACAAGTCAACCTATTAATATCAACATATGAACAAGTACAAGAACAAATGCGAATAGAAGAGCAACAACGGCAACAGGATACTCATAGAGAAGAAGATTATCAACAACACCAATAGTTGTAACGTTTAGATTGAAGTTTGACGCTTCGTGGGAATCTGCGATTCTTTATTTTTTTGTCCTGCAAGCTGATGTATTCCTTTTTGTTCTGATGAATAAAGAATTATCAACTGTCAACGTCGTTGTCACTTTTCAGTCTTCACGTAATTAACTAACAAAGAAAATGACAAATATCAATGAAAAAACAGAAAGAAATTAAACATAAACGACTTCCTAAAAACATACGATAAACAAACAACCACAAACTTCGATCTCAAGAAAATAGCTAAACAATTAGGAATATAAAAACTTTTATGTATTTATGAGAGATAAATTGTGCGAACTAAAAGATCATAAGCCTGAGGTAATTTTAATGATAGAATTTATTTCATTTAAAATGAATGATGAAAATCCGACAGTTATACTGAGTAATGTAGGTGATATATGACCTTAGGTTAATAACATGACTGAGTTTTAAAATTATACGGCAAACAAACAACTACGAATTTCGATTTAAATAAGATCGCTAATCAATTGGGAATAAAGAATTTTCACCTATAGATGAGGGATGAATTACTATTGATAAAAGATGTGCGAAGCACTAGCTCTGCTAATAAACCGATTCCTTACAAATGTACCTTTTTAATTTAGATTAAATTAAATCATTTCAAAATCGAATAAGTAGTAAGGAAAGACATCATTATGGAACAGTTTTAAATCAATACCCCCACTTCTCACTTCTAGGGGTCCCTGTAATAAATTTTTTTATTATAAAATGAGCAACATAAATGAGTTTTTAAAATTATATGGAACGCAAACAACTACAAATTTTGATCTAAAGAAAATCGCAAATCAATTGGGAATAAAGAATTTTCACATATTGATGCGAGATGAGTTGCAATTCCTAAAAAATAAGCCATCAGGAACCTTCAGTTCCCGGAACAAAGTTTCAACTATAAATTTCATAACAAATCTTCACACGTCAGATGAAAAAGGAGTACATTGGTCAGCAGGTATCTTTAATAAAAATCGAGATAATTACTATTTTGACCGCCCAGAGGCTGAGAACTATTGGTTCGACTCTCATGGACTTCCACCTACAAATGAAGTACGAGAAATACTTGGAAATGGAATTTATAATACATTTCAAATTCAAAAACCAGGAACTACTTATTGTGGTCAATTATGTCTCCATGTTTTATTTAAATTACAAAAAGGAGTACAGTTTCTTGATATTATGTTAGAATTGAACAAGGGAATTTCATTCCCGAAACGTTAGTTTCAATAATAATGATAATTAAAAATCGCTTCTTTGTAATTCATTTTGATAAAATCGGCCTCTGATATCTTCATTATTTAAATCTTTGATTTCGTAAGTAATCGGATAAGTTTGATTTATTTTACAAACTTCAAATATTTCTTTAGTCCAGTATCCAACAAAGCCTTTTTCAAATTTACTTTTATACTTAAATATTCTAACTCTATCTCCAATTTTAAATTTCGGCTTAAGTTTCTGCAAATTCGGATTACTCTCATTCGAATAATTATTTTCGTATATTTTCTTTCGGATTAAATCAGGGTCGTCAGAAGCATTCTTTGGGTTTTCTTCAATACCTGAATGAACTTTATTATTGTACTGCTCTACAGTTCCTGGTAATATCTTCAACGATTTCCGATTTTTTTGCTCAGTAAATTTCTTAAATACTTTATTTTTTAATGATCTATTGAAACGCTCTATCACTACAGCCTTTCCTGCATTTTCAGTTGAATACACAGTTTCAAATAGTGGCTGAACATTTCCGTTTTAAGATTCCGACCCTTTGTCAACAAACAATTTCCTTGGCTTTCTCTTACTTTCTTGAAAGATTTCTTCAAACGCATATTTAACTGACAGACCACTTTTGTTTTTTAAAGGCTTCACCCAAACGTATCGTGTATATAAATCTATAACGGTCAATGCGTACTTAAACCCTCCTTCATTTGGCATATGAATAAGATCAGCACTCCAAATATCATCTTTATTAAATACTTTTACTTTCAATAAATATTTAAGCCTTCTGTATTCTTTATGAATTTCAGACGCGTAGGTTCGAGCGTTGCTCTCAGACAGCTTTGCTGTCGTTTCATTTAAACCCTGACCGAATAATATTTTAGCTTGTAAAGCTTTCTTAACAAACATTCTTTCAATTTTTTCTCTAAATGAAGGATTCTGAATACTATCTAATTCTTGAATCATCTTCTTATCAGCTACATGTCGAGAACTTAGGTCATGATTTCGATAAGCTAAATCATGCCTGTAAGCTGCGGCATCTACTTTTCATTGGTTCTTCACCTGGTTTTGGATTATTATTCTCATCTAGTCTTATATCTAATCGAGTTCCTGGACCGGTATATGAATGACCAGGAAGATGTTTTTCTTTCGAATATTTACTCCAAATAAATCCAGGAAAGTTTTCTAATGTTTTTTGTATGTCGTTATCTTCATAAATTTTACAATTTAGGGGTTTATGTACTTTTAAGAGATAATTCAATAAATCTAAATTAGCAATTTTTAATTTAATTAAATTTTCGGAATTTGTAGAATTCATTTTAAAAGATAAAATAAATGTTTTACCGAATAGAACCTTGTTCAGAGGCTTTAGCCGATCGAACCAAAGGTCCTGAGGTTATTACCGAATCATACTAGGACTTAGATATATTACAGAACCATCTTTAGTTTCTTTAATTTCAATTAAATCATCAACATTGTGGAGAATGTTTTTAAGAACTCGTTTTCCTTCGTCAACCAAATTTAATTTACTAATAAAATTATCTACTACTCCTTCTCCTTTAGCAACTTTCTCTAGCTCTCTGTTATGACGTTTTTGTTCTTCTAATGCTGCCTTCTCTGATTTATTTTTATTTACTGCTTGGACAATACCAGCTGTCCCACCTGCGACACTTCCCGCAGCTGCAATGCCACATATTATTAGAGGAATTAATGGGAGAATCCCGCCATTCTTTTCTTCTTGTAATTGAATATTCTCTATCATTGGTTTACTTATGTAACACTTTTTTTTATTAATAGTAATAGTTTTAGGGGTATTTTTGTCAACAATATTACGTAATTTTAATTCAACAGTTTTATTATTATTACTTTTCGCTTTCGACATTTTTAATAAAAAATTTTAAGTTACGAAAAATTTTAATCTATTCTAGTTATGAAAAAATTTTAAGTTACGAAAAATTCTAATCTATTCTAGTTATGAAAAATTTTTAAGTTAAGAATTTTTAATCTATTCTAGTTATGAAAAATTATAATCTATTCTAGTTATGAAAAATTTTAATCTATTCTAGTCATGAAAAAAATTTAAGTTACCAAAAATTTTAATTAACCTATCGGAGCGAAGCTCCTCTGGCTTCAGCCGATCGGACCAAAGGTCCTCAGGTTACTAACCGATCCTAGCCATCTTTCCATTAAGAATTTCAATAGAATATTTTACATCTTCTAGCAATAAACCATAAGCCATCAATGAAGTTGTGGAATCTTTTTTTTCAATATTAATTGTTACATCACAACCAGTCTTGATAATATCTTCAGATTGTGCTCTTGAATCGAAACAGAAAACAGGATATAAATGTATCCAATCTCCAGGAGTTAATTGTGGTTCAACTCCAAATTCTATACAAAGATTTCTATAAGCATCATATCCTTCCATAAATTGATTATTGGTATCATCGAATCTTAGTGGATCAATTGGATATCGGGTTTGATTTAAAGCAACTTGTAAACTTCGAATTGTGTCAATATGAAAAAGATTGTTGTTCTTATCAAAACTTGGAGAATTATTTCTTTGAAAAGCGAGTAATAAATATCTTGGAGTATTCGCAGTTCTAGTAAAGTGCCAGTTAAATCTTTGTTCGGAAAAAGTTACTGAACTAGCAGTACGCTTTAGAAAATTTACTGGAATTGGTTTGTTAGTATTTAATCTTTTTGCAATAGCTGTTTCAACCTCTAAACTAGGAGTAATATGCTTAATCCACCATTCAAGTCTATCAATTTTTAAATATGCTTTTTTTCCAGTCTTACTACCAAAAAAGATTAATTCATTATTTGATGTACGATGAATTATTAATTTAAATTTTAATTGATATGATATTTTGTCATAATCTAAATATCCGAATAATGGAGACAATGACCAATTAACTGTCTGTTTACTTTTCTCGTTAAATTCACGTCTTTTTTTATATGCACTATTGTTTGTTTTATTTAAATGATTTGCAATATTTTCTACATCTTTCGCAATTCCTGCTGCATCTGTTCCAGCGTGAGTTAAATCATCAACAATTATACCATCATTAGTATCAGGAAACCAACCTGAATCGATTTCATGCTTTTTATTATTTTCACCAATTCTTACAAATCTAATCATTGTATCAATTACACCTGGAGAATCACTTATTGTTTCTATATTTTGAGTTGCAACATCTAAACGCATTTGTGTAAATAATCTTGGAAAAAAATTATTCTCTAATGCAATATTATCGTTATCTGGTAATGGTGTTGTAAAATTGGCATCACTATATAAAGAATATTCACAGTGCAAAAATGAATCAGGTAAATATAAATAACTTTGCCGATTATCAACTTCAAAAATTAAATCTCCTCCAGTATTTACTCTACTGGAAGATCCTGGATTCATAGCAATTCTTACATAGTCATTTTTTTCATTGTAACTGACGAACAGAGGATCGTCTAATCTAATTTTTTTTCGATAAGAGAAGACATTTTTATAAAAAATGATTTGATTTTTTGGTTTTTCTCACACAGAGAAAAATTTTACTAAAATACAATTTTAGAATTTTGCTAGACCATTGTCTCTTATTTCTTTAATTGAACGAACCGTAGGTTCTATGGCTACGCCTGTTTGACTTTTTGACTTTGACTGAAATTTGACTTTTTTGTTTTTCTCACAGACAGAAAAATTTTACTAAAAAAATTGCTAAAATATTTTACTAAAAAAAATTTTACTAAAATATAATCTTAGAATTTTGCTAGACCATTGCCTCTTATTTCTTCAATTGTTTTTTCATTATGTTTACTATCAGACCCCACAGCTATGTTAGCAATTTTGTTTTTTGTTTCATCTGAAAGTTTTTTTAATTGTTTTAGTTCTTCAGAGTCATTCTTAAGTTTACGAAAAGTTTCTAGTTGTTTTAATTCGTTTTGAGACTTAACAGCATTTGATATTGCACTAGCTGTACTACCTATAGCAGCTGCTCCTTTTGCAGCAGATGTAATCAAATCTTTATTATTTTTTATCAAGTTAACGATACTTCCAATACCAGAAAAGATGCCAGCCCCTTCTTTTTGAATTGTTTCTACATTGTCATAATGGTAAACAGATTTCATAGATGGTTCATGAGCAATTTTTTGATTTGAAGCAAAATGTTTAAGATTGTGTTTATAAATTATAGGCATTTTTTAGGAATAAATTTGACTTTTGGGAAAAAATATTTACGTTTATGATCGGCTAAAGCCTCTGAACAAGGTTCTATCAAGATTTACGTTTGTGAATCTCCAACAACTTCGAGATAACTTTATTAATTTTCCGTTGCACGTTATCTATTGCGTCAAGCAGCGTGTGATGTATTTTAATTTCTTTTCTATTAACTTGCATTTTCTGCTGATTAATCTTCAATGCCGTTTTAAGAGCATTCAATTTAACTTTAAGAACATCTAACTGTTTTTTAACAGCATCTAACTGTTCTTTAATTTCTTTAGAGTTTTCTTGTAATATTTTCTTAATTTTTATAATTTTTTCGTTAATTAATAAATTTTTCGTTTAATGATTTGTCATTAAGTTTTAGCAGCTTTAATTCATTCATCAGTGGAACCAAAACATCGTTTATATATTTTTCTTTTAAGTCATTGATTTGTGTATCAACATATTGCTTATTTGTTAACTCTGTATTTTGTTGCGGAAGAATAGAAAGATGCAGTGGACCAGATAAAACGTCTCCAGTTTTCATAATATAATTTTCTTTTTCTATTTCTAATTCACGATTATTCGGGATATATGCACCTCTACCAACATTTTGTAACATCATTTTTTAACAATAAAAAAGTAATTTTTTTTATATAATGAGAAAAAAATAATTTTTTTTCTAATAATAATAAAAAATGGAAAAAGCAAATTTAAAAAAATTATATTCGCCCGTATCATCCTGTTCTTCTTATTCGACGAGATCATCGGGATTTGAAAATAAATGTTTCGATAATAATAATCCATGTATAGATGTAAATATTTTATTTGAATTACAAGCCGAAATATTTAGAGAGCAGACTAAAGGTTTACCTTCCATAGAAACTAACTATTGTATTTTCCCGGGGGATCCATTTATAAAATTTATGGATATGGTAAGTAAGTATAATGATGTTGCGTATGTAGAATTAAATAAGGAAGATATGGTTATAATAGGTCATAATAACGTTTATGGTTTTATTAGAGCAGTGTTACCAATTAGTAATACTGGATGGATAGAAAATAAAATTATTAATTATATCAATATTAAAGAATTAGTTAAAAAATTAAAATCTTTTTCGAAAGAAAAAATGAGATTATTTGTTGACGATCAAAATCAATATAACATTCATATAGAGAGTAAAAAACATAATGAAGAATTATTATGTCAAGGATATTATAGAGATACAATTTATAAACAAGAAACATTAGAAATGCCCCAAAGATATGATGATGATACATATATAGGATTATATTCAAACTTAAATATCAATTTATTAAAATCTTACATAAATGGTTTAGCTCAACAAGAGAAAATTTATATGTGGACAACACCTTATACTATTAACAATGACCATAATCATAATCATAATAATTTTAAAGAATCTGATAATAATAATTTTAAAGAATCTTATAATAATAATGATGATGATAATATAGATGATGTTAATATAGATGATGATTCTGAAACATCTGAAAAAGGTGTGAATGGTAACAAAGATTATAAAAATATTAGTAATTATAAAAACTTATTTGAAGAAAAATTTATATCTCAACATGATATTAATACTACATACAATCAAAATTCATCAAAATTTCATTTTCTTACAATTGAAAATAATAATGATGGAATAGTTGAAGATACTGTTAGACAACTATGTGTCGGGTCTACAAAATTTAAATTAGGATTTACATCTAATCAATTTAAAATTTTATCATATTTAATAAAAAGTAAAAATGATTCAGATTATGGTGGTGTTATTAAATTTTCCAAAAGAGATCAAAGACCAATATTTTTCACTATTATATTATTATCAAATAATAAATATAATTTGGAATTAGATATTCCTATCAGGGAATGGCATCCTATACCAAAAAGTGTAATTTATGATGTTGAAGAATCAATTTATGATAATGATGATGAAGAATCAATAGTTAGTGAAAATAAATTTAAATTATCTTTCGATAAAACGTTATATGATAAAACTTAATATGATAAAACTTAATGTGACAAAGAAAATAAAATAACTAAAGAACGTGTAATATATAATAATATAAAATAACTCTCAAGACCTTGATACTAGAATGTTTATATCTAAAATTATAACACAAATTTTTTCTTTAAAAAATAAAAAAATGGAAAATACCAAATTTTATTGTAACTTATGTAAGAAAAAGTTGCAAACAAAAAGAAGTTATCAATCTCATTTACAAAGTAAATTGCATTTACAAAATGTAGATCGAGTTGATGAAGGAAATAGATTAAAATTAAATAATTATAAAAACTATTTAGAAACATTGCCTACTGATATAAAAGTTAAAAAAATATTTGATGATTATTCACATTCGGAATATAAAAAGGTTTTTAATAGTGAAGATGAACACGTACATGCACGAACCGAATGTTCTAGGGCTTCGCCTGTACCAGATGGAAGATATTTATTAAGCGATACTGATGAATTTAACGAAATAGATGAATTTGATGAAACTAAAAAAGCCGATGAAGCGGAACGAACCGAAGGTTCTAGGGCTTCGCCAGAGAGTTCCTCGCCCGTAACAGATATAAAATATTTATTTAATGAATCTGTGCGAACCGAAGGTTCTAGGGCTTCGCCCGTTGACATAATGAAACCGATGAAACTTTTCATAATGTATTAACAAACTTTTTCAAAATATTTAAGCAATCTTTCAAATGTTATATGAATGTAGAAGTACTTTATACAAAAACTGGACCTGATGGAATTCATGAAGAAATAATACAAGGACATTTTACAAATTCGCAAAAAATTCATAATGTAAATGATATACAACCCATATTTGAACAAATGATACTTAAATTAGAAAATTGTATAATTGAAGCCCAGCTCCGTGAATCTGGTTGGAGATTTGTTAAAATACTATCTAAGAAAATAGTAATTGATAAATATAAAAATAATACTGGTGGTAGTTATGTTCCTTTACTCTTCAGTTCACCACAAATAATCAACATAAAAAATGAAGATGATTATTGTTTTCTGTGGAGTATTATAGCACATTTACATCCTGCAGAATATCACAAAGTAAGACTAAGTCATTATAATAAAGAAGAATATATAAAGGAATTTTATTTCTCTGATGGCTTACATGAATTTCCATATGATTATAATAGGTTGACAAAGTTTCATAAAAAGAATAAAAATTTAATAGAAGTAAATGTTTTTGAATTAAATGTGAATTATGTTTCTATTGGCAATATTACTCCACTTTACTCAGATTCAAAAAAATTTATTTGAATAATAAAAATTTATGTCAACCAGAAATAGTATACAATAAAAGAGGAAATTACATGCATCATAATAGTTTTTACCAAGGAAAAATAATATGTACTGAAAAATTTGAAATTATAAAAACACTATTTATTGTATTCCTTTATCTAACTTAAATGAAGTTAAAAAATGTGATTACAGCATAATGAATTTATGTTTTGAGTTGATCAGACCTTTTGTCTCTTATTATCTCCTAAATTGATATATGCAAAGGTTTCAAAGCAACTTCCACCTGAACAATCATTAGGGCTCTATACTTTGATGAAATAGGAACCATGAGATTTGTACAAATACTGAAAGATAGACCGAAATACCCTTTTGAGACTAGTACCTAATAAGGATGGCCGACATACAAGCACATGTAATTCACTTAATGCGTTTTCCAAGTGAAATACAACAACGCGAATCCTCAGTTTTAGGAAATAAATACTGTTGTTGTACAGAATATTCGAATGTACCACACCAATCATCGCGGCAGATCGTTCTCTAAATAACGTCCATCGTAGATCATGGTCCTCATGCACTGTTGTTTAGCTATAGGGTTCTTTAACGTGCAACTGGACACAATTTGTGCAGTTCTAAATTCAAATGTGCAGTTGCTTTTCTTGGTTTGTGCAGTTGAAAACTTGTAGTCAGGAAAACATGTGAATTAACGAAAACGTAGCAGAAAGTGGAGTGGATGTCAAGATATGAATGGCAATTGCATCACTTACGTTACAGGAAACAGCTATTAAGATATGACTTTGATATGTATTTGTTGAAAATTGAAGTTTGCAAAACGATTGACTTTTATGATTGTTCGTAAACTGTGAGTCTTAAATATTAGTTGCATTGTGCTATAGGTGCACATTTGGAGAGATCTGTTCACCCAATACTTCAGTTCGCACTTTTTTTGTCTGGAGGCAAAGGTGATGCGAGCGTTGCTATTGCCACTGCTTGTATGAATTGGAAATTGCAAAACTAATATATGCACATGCAGTTCTGACAGAGAACATACATGTACATGTACATGTGCTTTAAGTAGAAAAACTGCTAGCTAGTCATGAAACAAATTTCGTAGGAGACCGAGTCATGGACAAAGAAGAGAAATTTTTCAAATGTACATGTATACATGTATGCCATGACTTGCAAGTTTTGCATGTTGCATGCGAATCATCCACCTCAAAGGTCAATTGAAAACGGTTCTAGTAGCGGGCCACATCATGGATATGATTAGCTTTGTGATCAGCTAATTATATAGTAGGTTACTACAGAAATCAGAATCATTGAAATGATAATAGGCCTGCTGTGAGGAGCAGGCCTCTGCAACTTCTTTTTTTTAACAAAAGATAAAACCAAAAGCAGATGCTGAATGTGCACATTTGTTATCAAAAACGATGCTTAACCGAAATTTTAACCTGTGGTTGTTTTTACGATTTCCAAAATATTCTGTTTTCATTGAAACATACTATAGCATGCTAAGGGGTTTTCCGCAAGTTTAGAACAGTGATAAATATAGTTTTAAGAAATATAAACCATGCACATTGTACCCACAACTCTGCACCGGAGCAACATTTCGGAATGCTCAAATACTTGCATAAAAACCGTGGAAAAATTGCCAAAGTGGCCAATCTTAACAAAGGAAATCTGCGATCTATAACGAAACCTACTTTTAAGGCATTTTATAAAAGTTAGTTAAATACACATTAATTGGGAATGCATTGCTAGAAAATTCTATCAATATAAATAATATAAATGAGTTAGGGCTAAAACCGGCCGGAGTAATCAAAGCCAGCAGGGGTTGACAACGTACGATGTCAATCAAAATTGATCGCATGCCGCTAACTTCAGACACTGCTCTACCATCGACTGTCAAGAGCACATGCAGGCAATAGGCGCTACTATCATTACTCGTACATGTGTTTGCATTGAAATCCAATCATTCATTTTGATTCCTCGAAATTATTTCCAGTTAGTCGAGATATGAAATAATCATTGGATAGATAGGCTAAGGAATACATAATTCTTACAAAATTCACACAGTTGACCAAACGGCAGGAGATTATAGTCATTATAGCAGCACAGAAAAAAATCAAGATCCCCTTTCTTTTGAGGTCGATTTCTACTGTCACTAAAATTATGCAGAAGTTGACGCCCTTCGGCGTCCTGCGCTTTTAAAAGTCGATAGAAACAATGTGGACCTTAGCAGAATGGTGGAGCTTGATTTTCGATTTGCTGCTATAACAATTCATGTAGGCTAGAATATAGGATTCTGACAATTTTATTTGAGATAAGCTATGTATAATTACATGCAAAAGTTAGTATTTTTTTTACTATTTAAGAATCAGTTCGCAACATTTATGATAGAGCACGTTTAGGTAGGCATCTTTAAATGTTACACTAACTATACATGCTCCTATAATGCTGTTTTCCTTTTGATTGACTAAACGATTTCCTCTAGAGGGAATGCATAGTTAATGGTAGGCCCATTAAACATAGGCCCATTAAAATTAATCGGAAGGCCGTGCCCGCGGCCTGTTCCATCCCGGTGATGCTTAATCACAGGAGAAAGAGAACATACGTGGTTCGACGCTTTGAAACTGATTTTTTCATCGTATCAAACTCAATTTTGTCATGCTAAAAAGTTATTTCTGATCTGATTTGGTCGATGGTTTATAAAGATGATAAGCTCCTAAAGCTCTCAGTCCATCCCGAAGATGAGGCCAATCAGTTGCATTGCTTCAAATGTTGGAGTTTATTTAAGATGAAATTATGCTGATAATGTTATTCTAGTGAAAGGATTTCTATTTTCCCTCGAAATTAATGTTCATGTTGGCTCATGGTTGAGAAGAAGAACAGAGAAGAAGTGTCAATTTTCCTGACGTAGCAGCGTGAAGCAAAGATTGATCAAGCGCAATCAAATGAATACCTCCCTAAAGCTTACTCCGCGGCAAGCTACCGGAAGCGAAAATCCTGAAGCTTGTTATTTGGGGGGACTTACTGTAAAATCCGGTGCCATAAGAAATTAATTAAGGGCTATTGAACGTTGTTTGTACAAAAAGTCAAGAATGATTGAAAGTTTATCATGTCGGCACCTCTCTTATTAAGAGTTATAAGAGTTTTATCTGCAGTTTTTCAAGATCTGATCAAATTTTGTCGAATAAATATCACTAACAAATTATAATATGCAAATATTCATTAGTGAGAGAGGATCGAGGAGTTCATTGAGTTCCGTTGGTAGCTTATCTCTCATGGCGCATCAGCAACATACTGCGCCAATTGCGGGAGCAAAACTCAGGTACCGAGCGTTTAATGCTATAATCGCATTTACACATTTATCTAGATGGCTTCACTACGCACGGCCTAAGTTAAGCTCACATGCACTATTTCAAGAGAATGCATAATGTCCTACTGTCTTAAGGAAAATACAGAGAAAGAAATTTGGTAAAATTGAAATTAAACATGCGACATACAGATGTGCATGTACAGATATTATTACATAACAAATAATTTTCTGAAGGAAATGAAAAAATGATCTCAAGTTTGACTATGACTGAAAGAATTAGCGAATCCTATGCTCAGAAGACTCCCTGCCTAGGGGAAGCATAATGCAATTGCAGGATATGATTGTTGGCATTTGAAACGGGCACACTTCAGCTCATTTCGGTAACTATGCTGTTGGAGTGTCAGCGATGAACTCGAATGGTCGTGTCATTCTGCAGTTGACATGTCTATACTTAATATGATTAGCTTCTTGATCGGTCACACCTAAATCACCATTCTATTCAGCGCTTACTTCATAATTAGTTATTCTTGATATAAATCATCAATTACAAGAATGATCAGGCAAGGAATAAAAGGTGGATTATTAAGCATCAGCATATTGAGCTCCCGAGTATTCTTAAAAATAATTCAAAAGACTTTGAAACTTGATATTTTACCACGATATAATTTGAGGAAATTATATTTAAAAAGCTCTTGATTTTGCGTAATTTTTAGTGCTTTTTTCATATTGTCATTTTTCAATTTGGTCATGAGACATTTTACCACATTTACATATTTGTTCGATAATTGCTGTTTGAAAGATGTTAATCCATAAAATTGTTATTCACTATCTGAAGAGTGCGGAAACTCGATTATCCCCAAGTTTTTAAATTCGTCTAAAATCTGCAAAAATATATCAATCGTCACCAAGCTTCGGGTAGGCGTAGGCCTACTTAAGCATATTTTCTACCTACATCAAAACTTTATGCAGATCGGACAAGTACTTTTTGCATTATAGACGATAACGTGAAGCGCAGCGATGTCAACCGCTTCATTTGACTTCGTCTACTCGACGCATTATTGTTGCTCGTGTGTACATTGTTCCTTCTCGATCTCCCTCTTCTTCTTATCCACTACTGCCATTTAAAATCTTCACGTGACCACTGCCTTGCCACAACCTTTTTTAGTTGAAAAAATGTTAGTGTAAGTGATCTGGCCTGGTCATCATCGCTTCACGAGTTGTCGGGGAATGAGTTTGTTGACCTCATCGTGCGCTTAATATCTGGCCTGCAGAGACAGCATACAGTTCAAACATAATGCTGCTATTTCTTAATAGGGAAGACTTAGCAAATCTGAATGAATGTCAGTAAACAGATGAATAAGTCACACGATCACTTAACTAATAGCACTTCAAGTTTTCGTGCTTTTGATTAAATTTAACAGGTTATCAGCAACTTTAAAAACATAGGAAGCTGACATACATGTAATTTTCCTAAATTTTTGAATCCTACATTTTCACTTATCGTATTATTTTTATTGCATAAAATGATTGAGATTGATTATATTTTCTCACCTTGGTCTGGAATCTTGTCATGTAAAAGAGCATTCGATCTTGATAACTGTCCCCTTTCCGCGCACGTGATAAAGAAGGTTCGATTCCGCATCTTATTTGACAGGATTTATAGGAACTGATCTCTTCCTCACTTGTTCGACGGAAATGCAATCCTTCACGACGCTACAAAGTCAGGTGAAACTTGAAGACAGCAATTGTAAATTAAGTTCGCATTGGCTTTCCGTTGAAAAGTCATTGAGTAACTGCAAAGCGAATATCAACCAAAACAGTCCATCAGAAAATGACTTTGTTTCACTCTGATAATGCCGAATTCCGAGTTTTGACTCGACACCCAAGTGCTGTCAGCTTAAAGCGTGACGCATTAATACGTTTGGCCAATACTGCAGTAAGAGCAGACGTCGTTTATCGATCCATGGTAGCATAGCAACTTTGCATGAATAGACTTCTCCGTCACGACTGCTGACTCACTCACCTCCTATCCTCCTATATTGTACGCATATGCTAGACTTCAGAAAACTCAGATGGTTTAACAATAACATTTTTGGTGAAATTATGAAATACAATGAAACCCGGACTGAAGAGGGATGTATCTTGACTTCTTGTCTTGATACCTAAATTGACAACTGCCATGATAGTCGATTGTCAATCAAGAAAGTACATAACTACATGTAGTTTCTACAGCACGAGGAAAATCATAAGCTTTCGATAAGCTGCTTTCACAAGTGTAATATCATTCCGAATACTAAGCTCTACGCATGATCATTTTAATGTTTATACCAGAGCTTTAAATAGTTCTAAAATTATTTTGATGAAACACATGCATCATCTGGCCATTTAAACATCACTTCCCCTACGCTATCACGTGTGTCTATACTTGGTGTACACTGCTGATCAAAAGTCTTGACCCACCTTAATTTTTTTTCGCTTTTCTAATTTAATCGCATATTTTATATACAATGTCATGAAATTTTAGTTATTACAGCATTTAGTTTTCATGATCCTATCACTAATGATGCATTAGTAGGTTATAGGAGTAATATAGGAGTTATTGTGGCTCACTCACTACTTTGAATATGAGTGTAGGTAATTTAGTAGTGCACAAAAGTCTTGGCCCACCATCATAAAATGATACTAAGCTGTATTTCTGCTTATGTATAACCCGTAACCTACTGCTTCTAATCCTACTGGCCCATCATAAAGAGGATACTGGCACCTTGTAATACCAGTAGCTATCATTTTTCATGAGTTGACCAATCTTTCAGCGTTGACTTCAATAGGCCTAGACAGACAATGCCTCACCAGTCATTTCATTATCAATTTTCATGTCAAAAATCTGTTATCCAAATGACTGTCAACCAATTGATGGACTGCCCTAATTTCCAAGAGATATCTTACAGCAGTAAATTACAGAAAAAGGCAAAAATGAACATTAGTTGCTTAATAGACTTGTATTCAAATAGGCCTATAAAAATCCAGACTTTTAGTCCCATTAAACAAACAGTACGAAAAAATACAAAAACGCTATCATAAATCGTTTTCAAATTCAGTACTTGGTACACTCGCCTTTTGCTTTTATCACTGCAGCACAGCGACGCGGCATCGATTCCACCAGACTCTTCATGAGGGCCGGATTGAGATCGTGGTACCAAACCTTGACAAGGCTTTCAATCAGCTCCTGCTTGGTTCTGCGATTGGTAGCCATCGCCTTGTCACCGAGAATTTTCCATAGTTCCTCGATCGGATTGAGATCAGGGGAATTCCCTGGCCAATCCAAAGTATCAATCCACTGCCTCGCAATGTAGTTCTTCACAACTTTTGCTCGATGACATGGAGCTGAGTCGTCTTGAAAGATCAATGCTTCTGGGGGAACTCCATGGTTGTCTTGAATTTTTTTCATGGTTGGCAGAAGTCGGGCTTCGAGGATGTGAAGATACTGAGCACTATTCACAATGCCGTCGCAGATATGCAAGCGCCCAATGCCGTACCAAGAGAAGGAACCCTACATCATGACACTGGGTGCATGCTTGACGGTTCGGTTTAAGCAGTCAAGATGATAGGCTTCATGAGACTGTCTACGAACTAGGCGCTTACCATCAGAGGCGAACAAGTTGAATTTTGATTCATCGGACCAGACAACGTTCTTCCACTCATCGACGGTCCAATGCTCATGTTTCTTTGCCCAGTCAAGAAGTGCAAAGAGTGAGAAAGGGTTTCTTCTTCGGAACACATGCCCGATAACCCAGTTGAACAAGTTTGCGGCGGATAGTCGGCTTGCTGACTTTGACACCAGCTTCTTGCATCAGTGCTTGCAATTCAGTGGAGCCCCGTCGTCTATTCTCAAGAAGCTAACGCTATTATTGAGGGAGGAATTCGTCAATGTGCTTTCTCGAAGACGTTGATCAGCACGTAGTCTGATTATGTAGGTGTAGATTGACACAGAAATGCAGCTTGATATCATTTTATGAAGGTGGGCCAAGACTTTTGTGCACTACTAAATTACCTACACTCATATTCAAAGTAGTGAGTGAGCCACAATAACTCCTATATTACTCCTATAACCTACTAATGCATCATTAGTGATAGGATCATGAAAACCAAATATTGTACTAGCTAAAATTTAATGACATTGTATAAAAAATATGCGATTAAATTGGAAAAGCGAAAAAAAATTAAGGTGGGTCAAGACTTTTGATCAGCAGTGTAGGCCTTTTACAGCAACACAACTGTAATTGTGGGCTATCAACTATTCTCGCGTTTAGTATGCCTTGATCTGGTGTACAGTAAAATACACCCAAGTTCCGTGTGACGAAAATATTTAATTGACTGGGATAAGTAATGAAGCATTTAACATTTTTATGAATATGGCCCAGATTGGCTTTGTATATCTATTAATCTGCCTCATTCCAAACGAATCAGGCAAAGCAGCAAGAGCTTATTAGCCATTCAAAATTATTATGCCGCTTTTGTCTGATCATTTAACGCCGTGAGAAGCCCTTCAAGCTGATGACGCTTGATAAGAACAGAAAAAAATATTGCTTGCTTACCCAATTTAGTAGGTGCTTGATGTGCCTAGTAGGCAGATGGTAATCATGCCAAGGCAAACTTTGCCTAACCAATTTAGTAGGCGCGTGATATGGACCTACTAGGCATGTGGTAATCATGCTTTGCTTAATCAATTTAGTAGGTGCTTGATATGTGCCTAGTAGGCATGTCGTGGTTTTGCGTGTTAATATGTCGCCTACTAAGTTTACCGCGCGCGTACCATGACGCTTAGCAAGCAAACCATAATTTTTTTACTCGGGATTTATTAAAAACTGACGTTTTTTGACCTTTGACCTTCACTGCAGTCCAGGGATGACCTCAGAAATAAAACTGATTCTGCTTTTTTTGAATCCCTTTTCAATGACTATTCGATTGATTTGCGGGTTAGGCAAAATAGGTGCAATGGTTAGGGAGATCATGGGAGCAATGGTTTGTATGCATGCACAATAGGTAATTCAGATTCGCGTCAACGAGTGATGCTTCAGTACAAAAACTAATGTGCCATATGTAGCACGTACATTTCAAATTGTCTCACCTTGAATTCTGAATTACGATGAAACATGTGCATTCAAACATATTTCATGAGCCGTTAGATTACCACAGAACCAAATAAAAGCCAGAAAAACCATATTGATCAGACAATGGACAGCCAAAAGTGGCTGTTTAGAATAGAGAATCAACAGCCAAAATATCAGATAAGCTAACCATTCTCGTGCTTTCTGATTTCTCTTTATTATTGACAATGAGAAAAGCTCCAAATCCCAAAAATGAAACAATTGTGGAATTGTAGAACACCAAGTCTTTTTTCATTTTGTTCATGAAACATATTTTGCTTTCTTTCTTTAATCAAAATTTCCGGGGTTTCACTACCACGAAAGCGAAACGGATGCCCAAATTAGCACTAAGATATTTTTAAATTTCAGAATATCGTTTCATTGAAGTCGGAGTATGCAAATAAGCAGTTTTGAAAAGTATCAATGATATATCACTAATAATTTGTTAATACATAATTGCATAATATTTTGCTTAATCACCACAGACCATGACCCTTAATAAACTCCCACTAGGCATTACTTTGACAATGCAAATTAAAAAAAGATTCTCCATTCAATGATTTATTAACTAAACACAAAAACAGAGCAATTTATTGGTAGAACAATGCGAAATCTACCATGTTTTGGAAGATTTGGCTAGCTGGACAATCTTCTAAGTGTCTCCTACGGAATATTAGATTGGGCAGTGTCAAAAGTACCCAAATTTCTATTTTTCACAACTTTGATAGATTGTAAGAGATCTCCTTTTGAATATTTAGCGATTTTCTTCCTAACGACATTTCTCACCATTGTTTGTCAAAACTTGTCTGCTGACCAGCGTGTAAATGTCGCATACCTTGACATTGAATAACGAACGAATTGTAAATGACTCACACATTTTAAAATTTTAGATCTGTTTAATCCTTTCTGTTGGTAAACGCTTGCGATTTGTGAAGCAGGTGCTGAATTTTTGAGTACGATGGCAACATGGATATCGAATGAGACTTCGAGTGATTGAATAGTAAAAATATCTGAAATGAAAAACAAACTCACTTAAACGAAATTGGCATGAAATTTGTCTTTTTCTCCCCACCCTCCGTCTCGTGGACGTCACTTCCGCAGAAGCACTCGTTCGAGAAGACGACCTGCAAGATTCGACGACTACTTCTAACGGGGGGAACTGCGGCTGAGGAGCGCCTTTCCCCAGTACCGACCAGCACCAACCTCTGCGGGAGTAAATTATTAAATTAAATTGTTTTACCACATCTAACTGTTGTGAACGATTCATTGAGCTCTGTAACCTTTCCTTTAATACACTCCATCTGTAGTTTTGTAATTCATCCGATTTTATTGGTTTCAATACATGCCTATATGTATCTGGAAGACTGAATTGTTTTATTCACCGATAGAACAGCTAATATTCGATCTTGTTGCTAGTCGATTTGATTTCCAATTGTAGAACAGGTGTGTTGTTTTATGCAGCAATCGTCTTTGTTAACTTTAATTGATTAAGGATTTATTTTAAAATAACAAGCATGATGCCCAAACGTGAGCTTCTAGGCTGTTATACACAAAAGAACATTTTTAAAATGTTTCTTAAAAGCAGATACAGTCCTGCAACCAGAGATACTTTGAGGAATGCGGTTCCACACTTCACTTGCAGTGATTCCGAAGGCTCGGCCTCCTAAGGTAGGATGGCGAGCACGAGGCACGATGAAATGACCGGAGGCTGAGGAACGAAGAGACTGTCGACTACCTAGAGAAGAGACTTCTTCTAATTCGTCCATCAAATATGTGGGAGCTGACTCATGACCACACAAATAGGCAAGAGTGTCAAGACATAGAGATCAGACGATATGATGAAACGTCATCCGACGCGGTTGCTGATTTCTTCCAGATGGGAGAAAATGGTAGCTTTTTTCCACGGTGAGGGTAAAGATCCAGTTATCAAAGAATGTCGAAATAATGCAGTAAGAAGCGGCGCCAACAGATCCGCACATAATTAGAGAAGGTAAGTCGGTATCGGATCACACTTAGAGAACTTATTAGGTAGTCGGCGAATGACATCATTGCAGTTGACAGGTTTAAATTCTGAAAGCATGCATTCTTTGTCATTTTGTGTGTGAAGGTTGGTGGATCAGCATTAACAGTGCAGTCCCGTGCATTTGCTGTTTTGGTAACAAAGTATTCAAGAAAGTTGTCTGCTGTTAAGGATTGTGGCGGAGAAGGTCGGCTGCGTTCAATGAGAGAATTCACAGATTGCCACAGAAAGAGTTTTCACTTGAATGAATACGAGCATGCCAATTTAATGAACGCTTGCGTCGGAGATCAGTACTATTGAAGATTCTCCTTTCACTCATGAATTAGAACAGAGGGTTGAGAATGACAGCTTTGAACATATCTCTCCAGTCTTCTGACCACGCGTTTTGAGTGGTTCAGTGAGTGTGGCATGATATAGCTTGGCCTGCTCATCAAGGTTAAAAACATCCCAATTGGAAACATTGCAGAGATTAAAATTTGATATCGAATTCCGAAATGAGCACAAACTGAGTTCATTCCATCGTCGAAAGGTGGTTGTAACGTAGATCAGTGGTGGCAAGGGAATCTCTGATTTCCATTGAAGAAGAAAGTGATCATTTTGAATATCACTTGTAAATGTCACATCAATTGTTCCTCCAAGATTGTGTGTAGGTTCGGTAACTGTACACAACAGGCCATAGGTGGACATGATGTTCATAAGCTTCCGAGTATTTGGATCATTTGAGTGTTCGATATGTATGTTCAGGTCGCCAGCAATAATCACAGGTGTTGCCTAAGTCATAATATGATCCAAAAAGGAAGTCAATTCTTCGAAGAATTTATTCAAGATGACACCTGTCCGATATATGAGCATGATGATGTCTGATGAATTGCATGAATTTACGCGGATACACATATGCTCAAAAGTGGTGGGAGTTGTTCGAGTATGTTTGATGACTGATTTCTGAATGTTGGATCTCGAAAATGCAACAAGACATCCATGGTTGACATTCATAGTTGCAAGTTAATCAGCCGGTCTTGGTCTCGGTCGATCTTGAACGTTGTACCAAGACTGTCGCAAACGACCAATGCAGTTTGAATCACTATCATGCCAAGACTCAGTTATCAGGAACACATCGATAGAATGATTTCGAGTAATATCAATAATGTCGTCGACTTAATTGTTGAGTGATCGAATATGAAGGATCGGCCTCGACAAGTAGAAGGATGGTGACGTTCTTGGCGAATAATAGGACAAATAAGAAAGCGTTGCCGTTGAGTCAATGTATATGAGGGTCTTGATTGCCGACTTGTGATTCTCACAGGGATGGCACAAGTGTGGTGAACGTGGTCATGGATACAGTGATGGACAAGTCGATGTATGAACAGGTATCTTAAGTTTCTTGTAATACCATAACAGTCTGTGTTCTTGATTGCAATCAGCGTTGAACGAGTGTAGCGTATGAAACCGCAACGATTTTGATTGTCCATAATCGTTCGATCACAGCGCTGACGGAGAGACAACCATCGCGCAGGGATGCGGAGTCCTATCACTTTGATAGGACTCCGCCTTTTGATAAGACTCCGACTCCGACTACGGGTGGCAAGTATCATATATAGCCTAGTATTTTTTGAAAAAACTGGTAATCTATACATCATAGATTATTATAGGCTTACCTGAACTTATTTTTATTGATAATTGCTGCACAATTATCAATCATTTCGATGAAAGTTTATCAAATGTCGCTTTAAGTTGGACGCATGCGAATCGTCTCCTCCCAATTTGCTGATGTGTGCTTCACACGGTTTTTCTCCAGTCTCTACCAGGCAGGAAGATCCCCATCCTTCTTAAAAAAATATGGGTACATTTTCGATTTTAATATGCGCTTTTGAGGAGTCATCACACAAGATTAACCTTTGGAGAAGACATCAACCCTCCCCCTCCCACCCGATCAACGTAAGGGCAAGAGATGTTCTCAAACAAAATAGTATTTCATTTTTTTCTCTGATGTGACCTTTGGTGTGTAGGTGTGATCGAGGCTAGGAAGGCTTGTTTTCTCTACCAAATCACCGAGTGAAAAGACAATTCTTCTTTCACTATCACGGTTAATTCCCTAAACTATTAAAGCTTTGCATGCACTGCTGTCTCTGTACTTTTGTTTGACGGAGAAAGTTGACAACAGGACAGTGACAGCCATGCACGAGGATAAATAATCTGCTTGTATTATATTTCGGGTCTAGGCCGGAGTCAGGAGTCCTATCATTTGATAGGACTCCGACTCCAGGAAAAATGATAGGACTCCGGGACTCCGCATCCTTGCCGTCGCGTTGCACGGCTGATCAGTCAACAACAAAGAAAGTCATAATTGCTGGTCAACAATAAAGTCTTAAGCATACCCGCTTTTTAGATACCAATTACAACTAATTTTACAGTACTATTTATCGCCTATTAGCAATCACGGATAAAGAAATTATGGGTCTATGGATCTCAACATATTGAAAGTAAATGTTCAATTATCAAATTGCTTGGTCTGTGTTCATGTAAATAGGATAATTGTATATTTAGTCTCGCAACTTTAGTTGAAAAATAGGAACATGTCTGAATAGCCGCCGTTTGGTGCAACATCTTGAGTCATCAGCAGGTCTAGGCTATATTTAGCTCGAATCCCCAATGAATAGAAAGCTGTTCTTAGACTTTAACAGTTTAAGCACAAAACTTCATTGGCAGCCGCAGACGCTAAGTTTTGCCTGAAAGGGGCTCATCAGTGCGGCTCGGAATGGCGCAAACTAGTTTACGATATCTAGAAAGGACAAGCAAGTTGAAGGATTGCACAGCAAAGTCGCCAATATCAACTGCGTGCTACCGAAATGAGAATTATTCGAAATCCAGTAGATTTAGTGAAAAGATCATCAACAATCACATCATGAACACTTGTCTAATCAAGCCAATCAACCTTCAATCGACCATCACCAAGAACAAGCTTTGACTACACCACATTCCGTATTGCCTTGCCCAACACGTAAACAGTTGGAAGCGGGTGTGCGCGATTCACATTAGAGCCGTTGAAATGGTCAAATTGACAACTTAGCTCTGCATCTATTGAAATGCAATTATACAGGTTTTTCCAGTCAGATTCATAGCTAACTCAATCAAGTTCGTTTTAGTTCAATTAATTTCTGCTATTGGAGTTATTTCAATCAATTTCATTTCTATTTCAACCAGTAGCGCAAATAATCCATGAAGCTCGCGCATATATGTTTGACAACTCTTTATTTCAATCAATTTCGTAACTATAAAAATCAAAATGTATAGAAAACAATCAAGTTCATTCCAAATTTATAATTAAGCATCTCAAGCTATTGTATAATAGCGGCCATGGCAAAGCAACGATGCATGTACCTCATCACGTGGTTGCACATGTGGTTAACCTTTTCGGAACTTATTGTCTCTTCATCCTCGATTATTGAGGAGGATAAGTCAGTAAGAAGCTGCAAGCGATGTTCCGCGATAGAAATACTCCGATAGAGCTCCGCATCACAGAAATATCACCGACATTCTATGTCGCAGACATACCTTCACATCATAACATTCTGTCAAGGATGCCGGGCATAAATGAGAGATTTCCAATTTTTGACCGACAATTTCCATGCATTTTCAATGTAGCTGCATGTTGCCATTTATGCCCTCCATCTTCAATATCTATTTCAACACTGGTCGTCCAAGTTGCGGCGGAAATTGCAATTAATTGAAGAAAATGTGAAAGTTACAATTAATTATTGAAGCGTTGAAGAAGTTGCAATTTGTATGTCCATTAAATTGCAACTTTTAACCCGCATGTGATCGGTAAAAATACAACCGATTTTGATCCTGGAGGACACTTTTGTCCATTACAAAAAAATCTGAAATCTGACTAAGATTTTTGTCAAAAACCGAGTTCTATGGTAGGATAAAGTCAATCCAAAACTAAGAGAGTAATTTCTATCAAGAAAAACGACAAATAGGGATGAAAAGCACTCATTATACTTTATGAAAGGTCTGAAGCAGCATACAGAAGACAATACAAATGTACATGTAAAATTGATTCTACGGTAAGCTACTGAAAATCAATAGGAGAGACATCTCTGGTCAATGAACACACGCATGTAGCAGCATAAAGAAGACAATGCAAATGTACATGTAAAATTGATTCTACGGTAAGCTAGGCTACTGAAAATCAATAGTAGATACATCTCTGGTCAATGAACACACGCGTGACAGACTAATGATGAATGGTCTTTGCACACGAAATTCTCGCAAGATGTACATCGCATGGCGCACTTTTTGCGATCAACCTCACATACAGCGCACAGACCTTAGGACTACTTTAACTAATAATTTAAATTATTAAGCATTATATTCTATTATAAATGGCTACTGGGATGACTTTCATCATCGTATGAGAATTCTTTGCTTGTCGAGCAGAGCCTGACTGCTGAGGCCTCAGCTCGATCATGGGATTTGGGTTCTTCCTCATGATACTAGGACGAACGAGAGCATTTCCCAATTCCAAGAGAAAAAGACGTCGACGGTGCAGCTTACCAGAATTCCATTGAGGATCGTAAAGAGAATGGACAACTAACGCATTGAGAGCACACAAGTCCAAAATGTTGCAGAAGACAACGTGCCAACGTCGACATTTGAATTTGACAGAATATGTCCCAATACGTTCATCTGCCGCATCGACACCACCCTTGGTTTGATTGTAGCACAAAACTACAACGGGTTTCTTCCTTTCAGTGGAAGAGTCAACGCTTCCTTTCCTGTGAAGTGTTGAAAGGATGTTCACTGCTTTATTCCTTTTCGCCATGTAAGAGACGAGAAGTGTCGTGCAATTACTGTCCAAGTTTCTACCTTGTATTGTTGAGTTGAGTTGTCGGTACTTGTGACTCGCTAAGTGTTGTGGAAGCTCGCGCCTGTTTGCTCTCATGGTTCCAACGATCGTCATTTTCTTAGCAAGCGATTTCTTGGCAAGGGACACCGATGTAAAGAAATTGTCACACGTTACATTTCTCCCGCTATCCTTTAGAAAATCTGTTAGGGTGAGAACAACATGCTCGCCGAGTGGTCCTTCCCGCTGTTCTTCTCTGCCACAATAGAACTGAACATTGCTGCAATAATAGTTCTCTGAGTCACATGCGTTATATCCGAGGTTGACAGAATACAAAAGCAACAAACAGGGATTATGCAGCCATTCACTATAACCAAGATATCGTTTCATCTGAATTCTACTGTAGAAAACCTACCGTTACTCAAAAATATAAGAAAGGAATCCACCACAGGTTCATCTCGGATACGCTGATGAGTATATGAAGTCATCCAGGGGCAGGTCTCAACACATTAGCGGCCATTGCTCGCATAGGTACGGCGGTCTCTTCATTGATAACACACCACTCAGTTCCGTCTCTCCCACGAAGGACACCATCATCAACCGAATCATCAGCCATGTTATCAGTAATTTCCTCGTCGTCATCATCTGATGAACTAGATTCGCTGTCCATGTTTTAATGCATTCATTCTAGGATATTAAATAGTTATGAAGACAGAACGAAAAAAGTCGTGATGCAAAGATTCATCGATTCGTTTTATTTTCAACAGAATGAATATCGTTTCATAGTTCTTGGTTCATGATATCGTTTAGTTGACATTGAAAAATAACAATTTTATAAAATATTGTATCTCATGACTACAATAATTGTTACAGTAAAACAAATGTGTAGGGAAATTATTTTGATCGTTTCATTCATGTTACAGCAATAGCGTAATTGCTGGTAAAATTAATTTTAGATGCCATTGACTTCAACTTTATCATATCTTCTTGAGCTTTACATACAATCTATATTAAACGATCAGCAATTAAGAGAAACTTACTTTTTTGATTTTAACATTAATATAATAAAAATTAAAATTCAGCTTTAGACCAATAAATAAAAATGAAATATATCACAGTATAGTGAACATGATATAGTCGACCATAACTTTAAAGAGATAGTGAATGGGTTGTAGGTGATAACACTTAAGTTCGGAGTTAACTGGATTTAAAGTGTAAATCTACATAATTTCGTTGAAACCAGGTTGAAACTTAGCATATCAAAAATATAGTCATTAAAGCTATGATTAAAGGTATTTACAGTTATCTAACTACGTGTAATTGATGGAATGTATGGAGTTGAATCAGCGCTAAATTTCAACTGTTAAAATTGTAGTTTAGTGTTTATATTTTTACCCTGCACGTATTATAGTAAAATATCAACACTTGCCACTTTACTGAAAATTTAGACTTATATTGCTACACTCACACTTACACTTCATCATAGAGTAAGGAGTTGAACGAAAAATGCCTCTGGAAAAATGAAAACATAAACTGATCAATTATTATTTTGTTTGTCTTTATAGTCGTCATCTACACTGCAAATGGCCATTCCCAGTTCAAATTAGTTTCATATCTATCACGTGGTTGATATCAAAAAATAGGTCTATTCTCTCGGGCTTACTCCAAGTTTTTGTCAGAGCCGTCGCCATAGTGTTTCCAAAAGGTTTCCCATGATGGTTCTTCGATAGCTAGATTTCTCATGCAGCAGCCTCGTAAGTCAAGCGATGCAGATGATTCTGAGGAAGCGGATGAATTGAATGAAAAAATGTCTTCCGACAATGCCTTCCGAAATAGCTGCTTTCTTTTAGATACATATTCGCTTGCGTGTATGTATTCTCTAAACGTGTATTCATCTCAAAAAACGTCAAAAGTGTGCGACCTCTAAACATGCTCCGATTGAGCTGAAATTTTTACACGAAGCATTTTTTTATGAAAAGGTGCTACGACAAACCCGTGCTGATAGATTTCTCAAACATCGATGATAATTGAACACCCTAATATATAGGGCCCATATAAATTGACGAAATTTCTTTTTGCAAGGATAGGCCTAATGCAGATTTTGACAATATCCTCGCCATCTTCAATTATATTAATAGAGCGATAAAATTTACCATTGATGTTCCAGACAATGATATCCTAAACTATCTCTATTTCTAATGGTAAAGTCAACTATAAGTGGTACGGCACGGATATTCACTCCTGCATAACCCTAAGTAATCAGTAATCACAGTTGGGTACCATCTCATATTAAAACAAACTGTTCGTAATAGTTTTAGGAGCATTAAGGACAGGTGCTCTGACCATAATAGCCTATGCATAGTGAGTGCATTCCGATCATGGACCAAAGACTTACCAACAACGGTTGCAGATTTTTCGATAAACACAAACAATATGCTCATAACAAAACTAATTTAATGACAATTTAGCCTGTATTTCTCTTGACTCCTGACGCGTAAAAACAATAATTTGCGGCCCAACGTTTACGTATATGTTATTATGCATATCGTTGTAATTAGGCAGCAATGCGTTATTTTTGCACGATTTGTTGAATGGAATATCGTTTTGAAATTTATTACATTTCTTCAATGATCGTATTGTTTTCTTTAAATCATAAATACATATGTAGCCAACACCCAAACCAATTAGCACGTCTTCTCCTGATTTTGATTTGGAATCTTCTGAAACCGCGCATCGTCCATCAGTGTCTGCTCCTGAGTTATCCGAAACGAGACCTCACCTATCACAGGCCGCATCTGATTGCTCACTAGTCACGTTTGAGTCATCAGAAATAACATCTGATCTAAATAAGACCATTCAAGACACAACTGAAATTAGAGTATCATTTCAACTCAATCAGATACAAGAAAGAATTGCTACTCTTGATGCACAAAACAAGGTGATTATGGAAACGCAAACAAAAATTTTGGCAATTTTAAGCTCGCGGCGCGCTGAGGATGATCTAGAACTTGATGATGAAATGCCATCCTTACCGATAAAAGACGGCAATGAATTGGAGGCTTTGAATGAGTTTTTGAATGAACGCAGTAAACGGAAGCACTTAGCAGCAGTGTTGTCAAATTACGCGGGTGACGGATTTCCGGCAACAACACGTCTAATTCTGAAGAAGCTATTTTCAAAGGAACTCGCCTCAAAAATGAATTGGGCAGGACAAAGAGACAATCACAAAATTCATTTGAAGAATTACGAAAACGTTCTGAAAATTATATATGGTGAGTTAAAACAAGAATGATAATTTGACCATTAACTGCTGAAATAGGGATACTTCAGTACATAACATTTTCTAAAGCAATTTCGATTCATTTTCTGTCAGTTACTTTATACTCGCCTAATTCTCGGTAATGTTAAGTCAGTAACACCTAACATGGACTATGCGCTGTTTAAAGACTAAACGTGTCGTGTCAGTGTTTTAATATTACTAAGAATGAATTTTCATCATTAATTCGAGAGCGAATTGTTTCTCATTTTTAACTTCCGAATTATGATAAATCTCTTTTCGCACAGTAAGGAACACTAACTTAACAACACTACCTGGTCTACCCGAAAAACATGAAATACTTGTGCCGATTAATTATATTAACATCAATCAAAGAATTTAAACATCATTACGGTAATCTATACACAAAGAGATGAACTTTCTAAATTCCAATAGCTGTAATTTGCCACTTAAGGTTGTGAGCCTGTCCTATACCAAAACCGCCCGTTCGGAAAGTCCTAAGATTTATAAAATATTTCCTTAAAGTCTAGTTTGCTAATGTCACCCACAGCCATTCTAGAGTCAAATAGAAAGAATGTAGATAAAGATACAGTTGAAATTTATTTACAGGTTATGTCATGTTTTTTGTAACAGTTGTCTGATGAGCATCACTAAGATGGATATAAAAGTCATTGAATTACTTAACTGAATTTATGTTATGTACACTTATTAACACAGCTTGAATGTAACTAAAAACTTGACGAAAAATGTAAAAACAATCGCATGTTTTAGATCGTCGATCAAAAGTACAAATTTATAGAAAGACATCAAAAATTCATAATGTAAACCTACATGAATTTAAGTGACGGTGTGCCATCGTTTTATTCTACTTAATGGCCGTAAATGTCGCCACTTTGATGATTTAATCTTGGTGTCTTCGTTTTGTTTTGTGGCTATAGAAACATGTTGCATTGGATTTTTGTAGTGGATAGAATATACTGTCTGTGTCAAAAATTCAAAGATGTCCATTCTTACAATTAGTGCTATGAATTAACTATTTGTTATTTGGAGCATTTTTTGGACATTGGCAACGACAAATCTATGTATTAAGATTCTGTTAAAACGCATCTCCAGCACATTTCATGCTCAGGGTTTTCCTTGAATACATATTGTATTAGTTACTTAAAGTTGGAATATCATTTAATCATTTTCTCGTGATCTGATACCGGTATATGAAAAGTTATTTGTTAATGCTAGGAAAATGTTATAAATCAAATCACTTTCTAAACATTATTCTCTTGTGAGATAACGCAGTATTTTTATATAATTTAATGCCCTCATTTTTAGAAACTCTAACTCAAGCTCATCGCAATCAAATGATACCATGGTTGTTTTTTTTCTTAACAATTAATTACCAATCTTGAAATATCTGCCGACAGTTGCAATAAAGATCTCCAATTCGTCGACAAATGGCATCAGTGGTGAGCAACTAAGCGACAACTTTGTTATATTGAAATTGTATTGAAGTTGAAGTGTAAGATGAAGTTCAAATCGGTCAAATCGTCAGTACTTCCGGAATTTTAGTCCATATTGAATTATAAATCATGCCCTCATTTCTTTTTCAGTTCGCTAGTAATTTTCATGTAGCTGTTTCATTTTCTTGCATGCTTACAGTCAAGTTCGTGTCATTTTTATACTTTGTAAGTATTCATCTCGTTTGCCAAAAATTGCCCAAATTCTAGAACTGTTAGTGATCATGGTGAAGTGTTTGCTTTGTTACTCATCCTTTTCACGAAATATTTGGATTATCTGGCACAATCTTCTGAGCTGACGATGACAGAAGTAAGAGTTCTATCATATTCCGGCAAGTAAAAAAACCGATAGCTAGCTGGAAAAATTCAAGTTATTTGAAAAGACCTGTGGTCCTATGGTATTCGAGGATAATTGATGCACTTCGCTCATGATTCAATTCTAACTCACCAACATCAGTATCTTATTTGTTTGTTACTGTGTCTTTGTATCTAATGTTTCAAATTAGTTTTCAGTCCATTAAGCCAAAATTCAGAGCTATAAGTGATAATGGTGAAGTGTTTGGTTTGTTACTCATCATTTTCGCGAAATATTTGGATTATTTGGCATAATCATCCCAGCTGGTGGCAGCAAAAGGAGATTTCCAACCCATTGCGGTAAGACAAGAAGCGGGATCGCGAATTGAAAAACAAATATATAAATTTTTAAAATGCGTCGTCTAGATCTATTTTGCAGATGATGAACTGTGCGCATGAATGATACAATTCGATCGATCAACGTCAGTATAGTTGCTGCAGAGGACAATTGCTTGCCGCAGAAGATTTCCAGAGCTCGCAGTAGGCCTGCTCCAGCGAAATGACAAGGTAAGGGAACATTGAAATACTCTTATAACATTGACATACAAGTAAATTTGCTGATTTAAGCACTATTGAACGGTGTAAAATATGCGTAGAACATGTGTATTTCTACTTGTTACACACCAGTTTAACGCATGTAAAAGATCGCTTGAACAGTGTAAATTTCGCGTATATCATGTGTATTTCTACTTGTTGCACACCAGTTTAACACGTGTAAAAGCTCGACACAAAACACATGTTTTATACGTGTTCATAACACGTGTTATACATGTGTGAGAAACGCGTGTTTTACATGCGTTATACACGTGTGTAGGTTGACTGGGTTATATGATAATTAAAAACCTATTATTTCAAAACCTGTATCGAAATCCGCATATGTTTAAAAAATACCGTAATTACTGTAGGTATACAATTCACCACTAGCATTTTGGTGTGTTGCTAAACTAAACTATTCTATGACACTTTGAAAAAATATGATTAGAATTTGTTCCTCTAAAACTTAAGGATTATGAAGGAGCTTGAATATCGGAGAACAAATAAATCTGATAACATATACTTTGTTTTTTTCAGTCTTTTCCTATTAGCCATTTTCCTAGAATTGAGAATTAACATATAAAATAAACGAATTTTGGATATAAGTAGCGGTAAGAAATTGTATTCAACAATTGAGAAAATTGCAATTTGTTGTGCGAAAAATTGCAACAGATACACTTAAGTTGCAACATATTAAATTTGTTCAAATCCCAATTATTGTAATTCGTTGCAACTTAATTACAACAAATTGCGTATATTAATTGCAACATTCATCGCAATTTGGACGACCAGTGAAACATGACAATTTCAATGCTAAATGAACTCGTTCATCGATATCTATGGTCCACGACATAGATGTTTTTGTATCCATGACAGTTCAGGCATATACTTCTAAATTTCTCTGGACAGATAGGTGAGCAAAATTTGAAATCATTTTCTACATGTTCAGGACAACCAACAGTTGTGTTACAGAAGATCGAATCTTGTAGCTAATCGAAGGGATAGATGACTATTTGATGTGTTTCTTGTGCGATTCAATCTAATGCAAAATACCAAATAAATATGCCGCTGCTGGTTGTCAACCTAAATGCAATGATAGTGTAACACCAATGCATTCAGCTACATAACAAGGAATTTTGAATCTGTATAGTTGCATCGAGTTAGTAGAAAGTATTATATCCCAACTAAACATTCCGTCTTGTGTGACCTCCACTTCCACGAACCTGACGACAATACCATCACGAAGTACATAAATCATTATTGCTTGAAGAAAGTGAAAAAATGAAAAAAATGAAAGTGCAAAGAAGAAAAAATGAAAAAGCGTAATCTAAAGGACAGTGCCATCAAAATTCCTTTAAGTCTAAATTCTTCTCCAAACAACTACAAAGTTGCGATTCGGTAGGGCCACGTTTTTAAATACATGTCCTGGCAATGGAAGCACATTCGGAAGATTCTTTGGAAAGAAGATTTTGTCTAAAATGTACAAGGAAATCATTCTATCTGGGTTTGTGATATCTCAAAGCGATCATGGACTACAAACTGAAGAACATAAGTTGCAATAATGATAAGTTGAAATAACATAAGTTGAAATCTTCCCTTCAGCGTCGTCTGCGAATGTTCGTATCTATCACGTAGAGAGAAATCCATTCCAACAAGCACATATCATGTATCACAAGTTTTCCAAAGTTATCAATCTGATCACTTTTGTATAATATCTGGATTATTTTATTTATTTATTTTATTCTAACAACCCCTTTCTCCCATATAAATGGGGTAGGGGGGATTCATACAAACAAGATAAAAAGGAGACAATTCATATACATCATAAAATTCATGGAAACACAAACTAGCTACAGTCCACAAACCATCAGGGTAACACCGCATGAAACGATATCAGGAAACAGTCAAGTAAAATGTCAGCCGCTCCATACTTCAACCACCTTGTGCACAGTTCTCCGCCATACGACTCTGTCTTCTGCGTCGCTTCTCCAACTTCTCCAATCTTCCTCCGCCTTCTGGAAATCTCTTTTGACAAAGTCACTCCAACGAATTCTCGGTCTTCCTCTTTTTCGCACACTCATTTCTTGCTCCATTCGCCTGGGTAGCCTCTGCTCATTCATTCTTGCCACATGTCCGGCCCAAGATAGTCTCTTTCCCACAATCTTCTGAGTCATCGTTCGTTTCAGTCCGACTTCGAGTCTCAAGTAGTTTATAGTGTGACATCCGGCGCGACGCTTCGCTTCGCTTTGCTTCGCTTCGCTTGCGCCGGATGTCACACTTTTGCGGGGGTTTTTCAAAATTTTCAAAAAATCAAAATTTCAAAAATTTAGGTAGATTTCAAATTTCACGTGGCCGAAGGGCGAGAATTTAAGTTGTCTCAAAATATCACGTGGTCTAAGAATTTTGAAAATTTAGGCAGACGAAAATTTAAGTTGTCTCAAAATATCACGTAGTCTCAATATACCAGAAGATTGTATTCAAAATATTTATTCAAAATATATTTTCAAAATATTCATTTAAAAATGGAAGAAACAAAAGTGGATGAAACAAAAGTGGAAGGAACCTCAAGAATATATCCTTCGTTATCATATGAACGTAGTTCTACTTTAATGGACATTGAAAAAATGAACATTGAAAAAATGAACATTGAAAAAATGAACAAAGAAAAACACAAAGATAGAGTTAGGTATATGAAAGATAAGGAATCTCAATTATTATTAAGATTAGAGCATTATAAAAAGTTAAGAAAGAGATGGTCTAATGCTTTAACAATTGTCATTTCATCTGGCGTTCTTACAATTCCAGTAGTTGCTACTGCTTTAACTCGATACAAAATGAAAACACATTTCCATCTTTGAAATATTTTATTCACATCACAGACAAGTACTATGTACAAGTAGCATCGTTTACAACGAATAAAATATGTTGACTAGAAAATGTGTTATGACATGATACAATTGTTTCTGTATGAGTAAAATAAAGTAAGGCTCATAGAACTATAAAACCAATGAGGACAAGTAGCATGGTTTACAACGAATAAAATATGTTGACTAGAAAATGTGTTATGACATGATACAATTGTTTCTGTATGAGTAAAATAAAGTAAGGCTCATAGAACTATAAAACCAATGAGGACAAGTAGCATGGTTTACAACGAATAAAATATGTTGACTAGAAAATGTGTTATGACATGATACAATTGTTTCTGTATGAGTAAAATAAAGTAAGGCTCATAGAACTATAAAACCAATGAGGACAAGTAGCATGGTTTACAACGAATAAAATATGTTGACTAGAAAATGTGTTATGACATGATACAATTGTTTCTGTATGAGTAAAATAAAGTAAGGCTCATAGAACTATAAAACCAATGAGAAAATGTGTTATGACATGATACAATTGTTTCTGTATGAGTAAAATAAAGTAAGGCTCATAGAACTATAAAACCAATGAGGACAAGTAGCATGGTTTACAACGAATAAAATATGTTGACTAGAAAATGTGTTATGACATGATACAATTGTTTCTGTATGAGTAAAATAAAGTAAGGCTCATAGAACTATAAAACCAATGAGGACAAGTAGCATGGTTTACAACGAATAAAATATGTTGACTAGAAAATGTGTTATGACATGATACAATTGTTTCTCGTAAATTGAAATAAGGGAAGGGTCATAGTACTATTATCTATTGGGAGTAGCTTACCGTTTCAATTGATTGAGTTTAAAATTTGATCAAGGGTTGGGCGGTGTCTCCCATGGCGAAGATACGAGTCAATAATAGCGAAGTTCCTTTTGAAAAATGATATAGATTCCGTCGAGTTCTTAATAAACGGAAATCGTAAATATAGTTTATAAAATTTTCTTAAAAAGATGTTATAGCCTCTGGAATAACCTAATTGTTTACAAACATGGCCACTTCCCCGGATTACAGTCAAAGCTCTTCCATTTAACAACGATAACTTCACAGTATTGTTCACCGAAATGTCTTCTTCTCTTCTTAAATGTGCTAAATAATTAGTTAGCTCTGATGGTAAGATGTCTCTTTGAATTTCTTCTTCAAAATTATAGTTTGAACTGATATTGATGGCGTTATCTTGCAATGTGTCTTCAAATCGATTTATCACTAAAAATTCTCTGAATGTTTTTGATGCGTGGATGTCTTCTTCCTCCCTTGGTTTAAGATATTTCTCCTGAAATTCTGTTAGCATCTCAATACACTTCTTCCGTTGATCTTCGTTCACAATAGTGTCTGAAATTTTTCTTTTCAAATCGGCAAAGGCGATGCTTGAACGTGCCATTTTCGTTAAAACGTAGTGAATTAATTATGATAAAAAATAAAATTGTTGAAAGTCGCTGATGAAATTGACCAAAATAGATAAAGGTCACAGATGATTCGTAAGCAGTCACAGTCTCGTAGAACGCTCGCAGAATGAATGAATACACGCAGTAATACGTGGAATAATGGCAGCAGCTGTTCAAGTGAAAAGTTGAGTTATGCGGGTCACAAAGAATTCTCTCATACTGAATAGCTTAAACTGCTAGCAGCTGTTCATGTTGAGAAATTTGGTAACAGATGTTGCTAATGTCTTAATACAGATAAAACAATCAATATTCTCTTAACAAGAGTTCATAAGAATAAAATGCAACAATGTAACGTTTAAATTTAGATTAAATTAAATAATTTCAAAATCGAATAAGTAGTAAGGAAAGACATCATTAGAGAACAGTTTTAAATCAATACCCCCTCCCTTCTGACTAAGTAGCAAGGAAAGTCATCATTGTGGAACAGTTTTAAATCAATACCCCCTCCCTTCTGACTAAGTAGTAAGGAAAGACATCATTAGAGACCAGTTTTAAATCAATACCCCCCCCCAAGTAGTAAGGAAAGTCATCATTATAAAAATGTTTTAAATCAATACCCCCTTCTGACTAAGTAGTAAGGAAAGACATCATTAGAGAACAGTTTTAAATCAATACCCCCCCCTCCTTCTGACTTCTAGGGGTCCCTTAAGAAATTTTTTTATTATAAAATGAGCAACATAAATGAGTTTTTTAAATTATATGGAACGCAAACTACGACAAATTTCGACCTAAAGAAAATCGCAAATGAATTAGGAATAAAGAATTTTCATGTTCTAATGAGAAACGAATTACAATTCCTAAAAAATAGGCCATCAGGAACCTTCAGTTCCCGGAACAAAGTTCCATCAATAACTGTAAATTTCATAACGAATCTTCACACTTCAGACCAAAACGGCGTACATTGGTCAGCAGGTATCTTTAGTAAAAACGGAGATAATTATTATTTTGACTCATACGGGCTTCCACCTACAAATGAAGTAAAAGAATTACTTGGAACGGGAACATACAATACGTTTTAAATTCAAACACCAGGCACTACTTATTGTGGACAATTATGTCTTTATGTTTTATTTAAATTACAAAAAGGAGTATCATTTCTAGATATTATGTTAGAGTTAAACAATCTATAACTCAAGCGAAGCTAGCTAAAGCGCCACCTAAAGGTTAAAGCTCTGTTTTCTGTAATTCATTTTGATAAAAACGACCTCTGATATCCTCATTATCTAAATCTTTAATTTCATAAGTAATCGGATAAGTTTTATTTATTTTGCAAACTTCAAATATTTCTTTAGTCCAATAGCCAACAAAGCCTTTCTCAAATTTGTTCTTATATTTAAATATTCTAACTCTATCTCCAATTTTAAATTTCGGCTTAAGTTTCTGCAAATTCGGATTACTCTCATTCAAATTATTATTCTCGAATATTTTCTTTCGTATCAAATCAGGGTCGTCAGAAGCATTCTTTGGAGTTTCTTCAATACCAGAATGAACTTTATTATTGTACTCTTCCACAATTCCTGGTAATATTTTTAACCATTTCTGATTTCCTTGCTGAGTAAATTTCTTGAAAATTTTATTTTTTAACGTCCGATTGAATCTTTCTATCACTATAGCTTTTCCTGCGTTTTCAGTTGAATAAACAATTTCAAATAGTGGCTGAACGTTTCGGTTAAAAAATTCCGAGCCTGTATCAACAAACAATTTTTTTGGCTTTCTATTACTTTCTTTAAAGATTTCTTGAAACGCATATTTAACTGAAAGACCACTTTTATTTTTTAAAGGTTTTACCCAAGCGTATCGTGTATATAAATCTATAACTGTCAATGCGTATTTGTAGTCCCTTTCATTCGGCATATGAATAAGATCAGCACTCCAAATATCATCTTTATTAAATACTTTTACTTTTAATAAATATTTAGGCTTTCTATATTCTTTATGAATTTCAGATGCATAAACGTCTGAATTATGATTTTCATTTAAACCCTGGCCGAATAATATTTTAGCTTGTAAAGCTTTCTTAACAAACATTCTTTCAATTTTTTCTCTAAATGTAGGATTCTGAATACTATCTAATTCTTGAATCATCTTCTTATCAGCTGCATGACGAGAACTTAGATCATGATTTCGATAAGCTAAATCATGCCTGTAAGCGGCGGCATCTACTCTATTTATTGGTTCTTCACCTGGTTTCGGATTACTATTCTCATCTAGTCTTATATCTAATCGAGTTCCTGGCCCAGTATATGAATGACCAGGAAGATGTTTTTCTTTCGAATATTTACTCCAAATAAATCCAGGAAAGTTTTCTAATGTTTTTTGTATATCACCACCGTAGGTAGTAACCAAACATTGTTTATCGTCATTACCTTCATAAATTTTACAGTTTGAGTTTTTATTTTTGTTTAATAGATAATTCAATAAATCTAAATTAGAAATTTTTAATTTAATTAAATTTTCGGAATTTTTAGTATTCATTTTAAAAGATAAAAAAAAATTAAGAAGATAAAAAAAATTAAGAAGATAAAAAAAATTAAGAAGATAAAAAAAAATTTAAAAGATAAAATAAAATATTTGTTTTACCGAAAAGAACCAAAGGTTCTGAGGTTATTACCTTATCATACTAGGACTTAGATATATTCCAGAACCATCTTTAGTTTCTTTAATTTCAATTAAATCATCAACATTGTGGAGAATATTTTTAAGAACTCGTTTTCCTTCATCAACTAATTTTAATTTACTAATAAAATTATCTACTACTCCTTCACCCCTAGCAACTTTCTCTAACTCTCTGTTATGACGTTTTTGTTCTTCTAATGCTGCCTTCTCTGATTTATTTTTATTTACTGCTTGGACAATACCAGCTGTCCCACCTGCAACACTTCCTGCTGCAGCTATGCCTCCTATTATTAGTGGAATTAATGGGAGAATACCGCCATTCTTTTCTTCTTGTAATTGAATATTCTCTATCATTGGTTTACTTATGTAATACTTTTTTTTGTTAATCGTAATAGTTTTAGGGGTATTTTTGTCAACAATATTACGTAATTTTAATTCAACAGTTTTATTATTAATATTACTTTTCGCTTGCGACATTTTTAATAAAAAATTTTAAGTTAAGAATTTAAAGTTATCAAAAAATTTAAATCTATTCTAGTTATGAAAAATTTTTAGTTAAGAAATTTTAAGTTAACAAAAATTTTAATCTATTCTAGTTATGAAAAAATTTTAATTAACCTATCGGAGCGAAGCTCCTCTGGCTTTAGCGCTTTAGCCGATCCTAACCATCTTTCCATTAAGAATTTCAATAGAATATTTTGCATCTTCTAGCAATAAACCATAAGCCATCAATGAAGTTGTGGAATCTTTCTTTTCAATATTAATTGTTACATCACAACCATTTTTAATAATATCTTCAGATTGTGCACTTAAATCGAAACAGAAAATTGGATATAAATGTCTCCAATCTCCAGGAGTTAATTGTGGTTCAACTCCAAATTCTATACAAAGATTTCTATAAGAATCATATCCTTCCATAAATTGATTATTGGTATCATCGAATCTTAATGGATCAATTGGATATCGAGTTTGATTTAATGAAACTTGTAAACTTCGAATTGTATTAATATGGAAGATATTATTGTTCTTATCAAAACTTGGAGAATTATTTCTTTGAAATGTTAGTAATAAATATCTTGGGGTATTCGCAGTTCTAGTAAAATGCCAGTTAAATCTTTGTTCGGAAAAAGTTACTGAACTAGCAGTTCTCTTTAGAAAATTTACTGGAATTGGTTTGTTAGTATTTAATCTTTTTGCAATAGCTGTTTCAACCTCTAAACTAGGAGTAATATGCTTAATCCACCATTCAAGTCTATCAATTTTTAAATATGCTTTTTTCCCAGTCTTACCAAAAAAGATTAATTCATTATTTGCTGTACGATGAATTATTAATTTAAATTTTAATTGATATGATATTTTATCATAATCTAAATATCCGAATAATGGAGACAATGACCAATTAACTGTCTGTTTACTTTTCTTGTTAAATTCACGTCTTTCTTTATATGCTTCATTATTTGTTTTATTTAAATGTTTTGCAATATTTTCTACATCTTTCGCAATTCCTGCGGCATCTGTTCCAGCGTGAGTTAAATCATCAACAATTATACCATCATTAGTATCAGGAAACCAACCTTCGATTTCATGCTTTTTATTATTTTCACCAATTGTTATAAATCTAAGCATTGTATCAATTACACCTGGGGAATCACTTATTGTTTCTATATTTTGAGTTGCAACATCTAAACGCATTTGTGTAAATAAACTTGGGAAAAAATTATTCTCTAGTGTAATATTATCGGTATCTGGTAATGGTGTTGTAAAATTAGCATCACTATATAAAGAATATTCGCAGTGTAAAAATGAATCAGGTAAATATAAATAACTCTGCTGATTATCAACTTCAAAAATCAAATCACCTCCAGTGTTTACTCTACTGGAAGATCCGGGATTCATAGCAATTCTTATATAGTCATTCTTTTTTTGATTATAACTGACGAACGGAGGATCGTCTAATTTAAATTTATTTTCGATAAGCGAAGACATTTTTATAAAAAATAATTTGACTTTTTGTTTTTTCTCACAGATAGAAAAAAATTTTTACTAAAATATAATTTTAGAATTTTGCTAGACCAGCTCCGCTATGAATGCCATTACCTCTTATTTCTTCAATTGTTTTTTCATTTTGTTTACTATCACCCTCTACAGCTATGTTAGCAATTTTGTTTTTTGTTTCATCTGAAAGTTTTTTTAATTTTTTTAGTTCTTCAGAATCATTCTTGAGTTTACGAATAGCTTCTAGTTGTTTTAATTCGTTTTGAGACTTGACAGCATTTGATATTGCACTAGCTGTACTACCTATAGCAGCTGCTCCTTTTGCAGCAGATGTAATCAAATCTTTATTATTTTTAATTAAGTTAACGATACTACCAATACCAGAAAAGATGCCATCCCCTTCTTTTTGAACGGTTTCTCTATTATCATAATGGTAAACCGGATTCATACGTGGTTCATGAGCAATTTTTTGATTTGAAGCAAAATGTTTAAGATTGTGTTTATAAATTATAGGCATTTTTTAGTAATAAATTTGACTTTTGGGAAAAATATAAATACGGGTGAAGCCCTGGAAGACATCTCCGTTGACCCATGAACCGATGTCCATTATAAAAAAAATGTTTATTTTTTGTTCTTAACTTTTACAGATTGGGTTTTTGGTTTAACTTTATCAGGAACCAAACCTGCATCAATCATTCTTTTTATTCTATGATTTTCTTTCATAATATTTCTTTGTTTTATTAACTCTTCTAATTGTTTTATTCTTTTAAAATTATTAGCTCTAATTTTATCCATTTTTAAAATTATATACTTTTATATTTTTAAATTTTTTTTAAAAATTATATTTATACTTTTATATTTTTAAAATTATATTTATATTTTTTAAATTATATTTATATTTTTTATGATTTTTATTTTTTGTAGGTAAAAAATATTTAAGTTAATATTTACAATACTCGTTTAAGATTTACGTTTATGAATATCTAACAACTTCGAGATAACTTTATTAATTGCTTGTTGCACTTTATCTATTGCATCAAGAAGCGTGTGATGTACTTTAATTTCTTTTTCAGTCATTTCTAATTTTTTCTCACTTTTCTTTAATTCTGTTTTTAAAGCATTTAATTGAACTTTAAGACCATCTACTTTTCTTTTAACGGAATCTAACTGTTCTTTATTTTCTTTAGAGTTTTCTTGTAAATTTTTCTTTAATTCATTTTCTAAATTGATTTTCAGAGTTTTCATTTTATCAACTTTTTCATTAAGTGATTTTACTTCAATTTTTAATTGATTTATTTTTTTAAGTTGTTGAGCAATTTTAGAACTCAATTCATTCACACTTTTTTGGAATGTAGTTTGTAACTGCTTTAAATTTTTTTTAATTCTTTCAGGTAGTTTTTCTATTTCATCTTCTAATTGTTCTTTTAACATTTTTATCTGATGTTTATTTTTAATGACTGCAGATTTTAAATTTATAGAAAGTAATATTAAAATTTTTGATTGTTCAGAAATCTTTTTAAAAAGTTTTGCTATATCTGCTTCTAGCTCTCTATCCTTTTTATCAAGTTTTAATAATTTTTCGTTGATTGATTTGTCATTAAGTTTAAGCAACTTTAATTCGTTCATCAGCGGAACCATAACATCGTTTATATATTTTTCCTTTAAGTCATTGATTTGTGTATCAACATATTGTTTATTTGTTAACTCTGTATTTTGTTGTGGAAGAATAGAAAGATGTAATGGACCAGATAAAACGTCTCCAGTTTTCATTATATAATTTTCTAGTTCTATTTCTGATTCACGATTATTCGGGATATATGCACCTCCACCAACATTTGGTAACATCATTTTTTAACAATAAAAAAATAAAATTTTTTCTGATTATAAAAATACATAAATTATAAAAATAAAATTTTTCCTAATAAAAATAAAAAAATGGAAATGACTCAAATTTGTCAAGTTTGCAATATGCGTTTTTTAAATCAAACACTATTATATTCTCATATGAAAAACACACCATGTGGTATGCATATGAATCAATTACAACCTAATAATAGTATGCAACCTAATAATAGTATTCAGTATAATAATATTCAACCTAATAATAGTATTCAGTATAATAATATTCAATCAGAGCAACCATTACAAAGATTGAAGCATTTATTTATTTCAGATAAAGAACAAAATCTTTATACTGCTAGAATAAATACACCTAGGCAAAATACACCTAGGCAAAATACACCTAGGCAAAATAATAATAATTATTTAGCACAAAATAATCCTTTTGTTCAAAATAATAATGTAGCTCAAAATAATTATGTTGATAAAAATAATAATGTAGCTCAAAATAATAATGTAGCTCAAAATAATTATATTGATAAAAATCAATTTGTTGAAAGTAATAACAAAAAAATATGTTCCGGATGTAATAAAAATATAACATCAAAAAATTTTGCACGTCATTTAAAATTATGCGAACAACCAGAAGAGGTTAAAAAAAATAAAAAAGATAAATTAAAAGATCAGTTATGTCGTAATTGTAATAAATATTTTACAATTCAAGGAATTACTAATCATTATAATTCTTGTATAAGTTCTACAAGACAATGTACAAGTTGTCAAATTACTAAACCTAAGACAGAGTTTTATGATAGTAAATATCAGTGTAAGGATTGTTTAAAAGAAAAAGTTAAATGTAGAGGTTGTCAAAAAATTATATTAAAGAAAAATTTTCAGCGACATGTAACACTATGTCCAAAACTTAATCAACATAATAATCAACATAATAATAATTTATATCAAAATAATAATTTATATCAAAATAATAATTTATATTAGTATTTCTATTAAAATAGACTTATATATTTAAATAGTTGTATTTCAACTAAAATAGTTGTATTTTAACTAAAATAGTTGTATTTCAACTAAAATAGTTGTATTTCAACTAAAATAGTTGTATTTTAACTAAAATAGTTGTATTTCAACTAAAATAGTTGTATTTCAACTAAAATAGTTGTATTTCAACTAAAATAGTTGTATTTCAACTAAAATAATCTTATATATATTAAAATATTATTTTTTTATAAAGAATAAAATATTATTTTATTAAAATATTCTTAAGCATTCCGGAAGAGAGGAGAGGTTCGGAACATACTTCTTTTGAGTATAGGAACAAAAAGTCCGACACATTCCGGAGGTTCTACAGAGGTTAAAAACACTCATAAGAGTGTAAGAATGCGAGTCCGGAATTAAAAAATAATAATTCCTAAATTTTTATTTTAAAAATATTAAATGAATAAAAACGAAAATTTGGAAGATTTATATTCACCGGTTATAATTAAAAGTAATAAAAGTAATAAAAGTAATCTAAGTCGTCATAAATCTCTTAATGCAATAAACGAAATAATAAATAATTATATGAATAACACTGAGTTTCAAGATACACTAACCCCTCAAGATCCGAATCTCAAAGATATTAATAATATTGTAGAAAATCCTATATATAATACTAAATATAATAATAATATAGATAAAAATATATATAATAATATAGATAAAAATATATATAATAATATAGATAAAAAATATTTAGAGACACTACCCCCTAATTCATCTCTTAATAAAAAAATACCACAATCAGATCTTACACGTCTTTGGAATTTTTTAAAATTTCATTGTATAAAAATATTGTTAGCATGTATTTTAATATTTTTTATTTATCATCTTGTTATATGTATTGGAAATCAATGGGGTTACTTTCTAACAGAGGAACAAAAGAGAATAAATTTTTATAAACAAGAAATAAAAACTTTTAAAGGATGGAAGACTGAGGAGGATAAGATTAAGGATAAAACTAATAATAAAAATATTAAACAAGGTAAAATGTATCAAGAAAATTTACATTTCATTGTTTACGGTAAAACTGGAAGTGGTAAGACTACGTTTATTAAAAAATATATAAACCAATATTATAAGGACGAAACAAAAGTACATATTTTTTGTATGCATACTTCTGAATGGCCAACTTTTACAAACGTCTATAATGATAAACAATTAGATGAGTTACAAGATATGGAAAGTTTTGCTGGTACACCTGAAAATAAATCTTTATTAATTTTAGATGATGTTGCAAGTTTATCAAAACAAAAAAATATGTCAGAAATATTTACAAAAGGAAGACATCAAAATATTCAAATAGTTGTATTAGCTCATAAAGCTTGTGATGTAGATAATAAGATTAGAGAAAACATTCAAACATTTTTTACAACTACACAAAATAATGCAGCATTCTTTAATGATATTAATAAAAATTATAAAATGAATATGCCTTTATCATATTATACACATCATAAATATGGAATAATACGTGTTGACACCATAAGTGAACATATGCAAGTATATGATAAAGATTTAAATATATTAGTAGATACCGAACATGAAATCTATAATAACTCTCAAGATTTTGATATTAGAATATATGCAAATGCAAAACATTTATCAAATCAAGTTATAGAACAAATAATTATCTTTTTAGAGTCTGAAGCAAAAGTACCACTAAAAATTATTCCTGATACATTTTATTTTTATTTTGATCATTATTTAAATGCAAAATTTGGTATACCAATACCAAAAAGATTACAAGATAATGAAACATTAAACTATTTAAAAATTGCAATAAATGATGTTAGAAACGGTTTAAGAAAAGCAACCCCAATAATATCTGATGTTAAATCTACATTTTCTGATGCTAAATCTACATTTGATGAAGCCAAAAAAACATATAATGATATAAAACCATTAATAAATGGTGTAAGTGAAATACTTAATAATTAAACAAATTTATCATAATCGAACTAAAGGTTCTAGGTTTCATCCGATTTTACATATATATATTTAGGTTTCACCTCGAGGGACTTCGCCCCGATTAGAATTTTTCCATTATATATTTTAGAATTTTTTTCTCTAAAAATTAAAACATAATTTTTTTTAAAAAAAAATTTTCTCAAATTTTCTCTAAAAAAAATAAAAAAATAAAAAAATAAAAAAATGAAAAAATTTTATTGTGTCTTATGTGAAAAAAAATTACAAACAAAAAGAAGTTATCAATCTCATCTACAAAGTAAAATGCATTTACAAAATGTAGAACGAGTTGATGAAGGAAATATATTAAAATTAAATAGTTATAAAAACTATCTAGAAACATTGCCTACTGATATAAAAGTTAAAAAAATGTTTGATGATTATTCACATTCGGAATATAAAAAATTTTTTAATAGTGAAGATGAAGCCGTAACAGATATAAAATATTTATTTAGCGATACTGATGAATTTAACGAAATAGATGAATTTGATGAAGCCGTACATGGGACATCGGAGATGTCTTCCAGGGCTTCGCCAGAGAGTTCCTCACCCGAAACAGATATAAAATATTTATTTAATCAGTCTTTTGAATATAATGAAACTGATAAAACTTTTTCTGATATTCTAACCAACTTTTATAATATATTTAAGAAATCTTTCAAATGTTATATGAATGTAGAAGTACTTTATACAAAAAATGGACCTGATGGAATTCCTGAAGAAATAATACAAGGACATTTTACAAATTCGCAAGAAATTCATAATGTAAATGATATACAACCCATATTTGAATCGATGATACTTAAATTAGAAAATTGTATAATTGAAGCCCAGTTACGTGAATCTGGTTGGAGATTTGTTAAAATACTATCTAAGAAAATAGTAATTGATAAATATAAAAATAATACTGGTGGTAGTTATGTTCCTTTACCTTTCAGTTCACCACAATTAATCAACATAAAAAATGAAGATGAACGTTGTTTTCTGTGGAGTATTATAGCACATTTACATCCTGCAAAATATCATAAAGAAAGAGTAAGTTATTACAATAAAGAAGAATACATAAATGAATTTGATCTTTCTGATGGCTTAGATGAATTTCCATATGATTATAATAAGTTAAAAAAGTTTCATAAAAAGAATAAAAATTTAATAGAAGTAAATGTTTTTGAATTAAATGTGAATTATGTTTCTATTGGTAAAATTACTCCACTTTACTCAGATTCAAAAGAATTTTATTTGAATAATAAAAATTTATGTCAATCAGAAATAGTATATAATGATAGAGAAAATTACATGCATCATAATATTTTTTACCAAGGAAATATAATATGTACTGAAAAATTTGAACTTGTTAAAACACTAACGCCAATAATGATTAATCACAATAATTATAAAGGACGTACTGATGATTATAATTACAAATATTCATCTTTATCTTCAGAATACCAACAAAAATTAGAAAATTTAAATGAAAGTTTACAAAAATGTAAAATAGATTATCAACAACAAACAAAAATGTTACTACAAGAATATCACCATAAATATCAAAATAAGATAGAAACAATTCAAAAATTAAATGAAGAAAATAATAAAAAATTAAATAATAAAGAATTAAATAATGAAGAAAATGAAACCAAACAAAAAATAAATGAATCTTTAAAAAAATGTCTACAACAATATAAAGAACAATATGATAAAGAATATATTTATCAGCTACAAATATTAAATCAAAATTATTATCAAAATACATTTAATATTACAAAAGAAATTAATGAAACACATGAAATATATAAAGATGAATTTGAAAAACTAGAACAGTCAAAACAACCAGCACAAGCGAATATATTATATTATCAGGGACATTTTATATTGTGTAAAGATGTTTCTATATTTACAAAAACTTCAGATAATAAAAATTTTCCTTGTCTTCAATGTATGACAAGTTTTAGAACTTTAGAAGAAATGAATAGACATTTGGAGAATTGTCAACAAAATGAAGCAGTTCAAAATATTTTTCCTAAAGATGATTATTTAGAATATAATAAATGGCATTTTAAAAATAAAGTACCCTTTACTATTTATTGTGATTTTGAAGCATATAATGTTAATATGACACAAAATCAAACGGAAAGTTCCAGGGCTTCACCCGATTCTGAAAATTATAATTCTGAAAATTATAATTCTGAAAATTATAATTCTGAAAATTATAATTCTGAAAAAAGTGCGCCTGGAAAAAGTGCACCTGGAAAAAGTTCAACTGAACAAAGTAAAGAAAAATATTTATTTGAACAAAAACCATTATGTTGGGGAATGTACATTCATTCGAATTATCCTGAATTATTTAAATCAGAATATTTACAATACTATGGTGAAGATAGTTCAGAAATGTTTACAAAGAAAGTAGAAGAATTACAAGGACTTTTTTCACAATTGCTTGAAACAAATAAACCAATGATACCATTAACGGATGAAGAAAGAAAAGAATTTTATTATGAAATAAATTGTTATTACTGTGGAAAAGGTTTTACAAATAAATATAAAACTGGTAGAGGTAGATATATTGATAAAGTAAAAGATCATGATCATCTAAATGGATTATATAGAGGTGCAGCACATAATTCTTGTAATCTTAATGCTAACAAATTTAAATATAACTTTGTTCCTCTATATTTCTACAATGGTTCTAAATATGATTTTCATCTAGTAATGAAAGATTTATTTTCATCAGAAAAATTACATCAACAAAAAATAAATGTACTATGTAAACAAGAAGAAGAATATTTTTCAATGCAATTAGGTTGTATTAGAATTTTAGATGCATTTAGATTTTTTACTCCTTATTCATTAGATGTTATGGGAAAAACTTTGAAACCTGAACAATGTAAATATTAAATAAATATAATTTAAAACCTTTAAAAGGAATATTTCCGTATGAGTATATAACTGGAGATTTTAATTCTGTGAATAAAATTATGAAAGAAGAACAACTTCCTCCAATAAATAAATTTAAATCAACATTAAAACAATCACAATTATCTGAAGAAGATTATGCAGAAGCTGAAAAAAATTGGAGAGAGTTAAATTGTAAAACAATGTATGATTATACAATGAAATATCTACAGATAGATGTATTAATACTAGCTGATCTTTTTGAAAACTTTCGTGATATGTGTTTAGAATATTACGGAATAGATCCATGTTATTGTTATTCTACACCAGGTTTAACATGGTTAGCAGGATTAAAACATACAAATGTTAAACTTAAACATTATAAAGAAAATACATATGATAAATTATTATTTTTTGAATCTGGAATTAGAGGTGGAGTTTCATCCGTTTTAGGTAATAGATATGTTAAATGTTATAATAAGAAAGTAAATCCACAAGAATATGGAATAATGAAACCTTTATCTCCAGAAGAAAAAGAAAAAATATTAGAAATTTTTCGAACGAAACGAGAAGGAGTAGAACGTGAAAAAGCAATTGATGAATTCATGCGAGAAAACTATTTGTTATATTATGATTTTAATAGCTTATATTCTTCTTGCATGATACAAGAATTACCAACAGGTGAGATGACATGGTGTAATAATCTTGATTATCAAAAAACATATGATGGAAATCGTAATTCTGGTTATATATATGAAGTTGATTTAGTATACCCTGATTATATAAAAGATGCAACAAAATATTATCCTTTCTGTCCAGAAAACAAAATTCCCAATATAGAAGATTTTTCAGATTATCAAAAATCTTTAATTCCTAAGAAATATAGGCCAACAAAAAAACTTATGTTAACACAAAGCAATAAAGGAAAGTATGTTGTTGAAGGAAGAATGCTAGATTGGTATTTAGATCATGGAATGATTCTCACAAAAATTCACCGGAAACTAGTGTATAAAAAATCTAAATGGTTAAAAGATTATATTGAGTTCAATATTGAAAAACGCAAAATATCTAAAAGAAATAAAGATGATTTTGGAAACGTGTTCTTCAAATTAATGAATAATGCATTTTATGGTAAGACTTTAGAAAATGTGCGTAATAGACAAAATATTGAAATAGTTTATGATAAAGATAGGTTTCAAAATTTAACAAGGAAACCTACATATAAAAGAACTACTAGATTTAGTGATGAACTATGTGCTGTACATCTAAGAAGAAGCATTGTAAAACATGATAAGTTTAATTTTATAGGTTTCACTATATTAGAATTAGCTAAACTATTTATGTATAGTTTTATATATGATTATTTAGCACCTGCTTATGGTAAAAACTATAAATTACACTTTACAGATACCGATTCTGTTTTCTTAGAATTAACAATACCATATGGTTCTTCACTAGATAAAGAAATTAATAAAATAAAAGATATCATTCATCCTTCTGATTTATGTAAAGTAAAAGATGAATTAGAAGGAAATGAAGATTTCATAACAGAAGCTATATTTTTAAAATCTAAATGTTACTGTTATGATACAACTAAAAATATTAAAACACATAAAACATTAAAAGGAATTACAAAGGCATCAGTGGCTAATCAAATAACATTTCAAGATTATAAAAATGCATTATTTAATAATGAAATAAAAACAGCATGTAATTATAGACTTAATTCAAAAAAACATAAAATGTATTTAAAAGAAGAACATAAATTAGCATTAGATCCATTTGATGATAAAAGAAAAATTTTACCTGATGGAATAACTACTGAACCTTTTTAATTTTCTAATTTCTATTTTCTAAATATAACAATATAACAATATAAAAATATAAGATATTATAAAATAAAATAAAATAATAATATAAAATTATCATATAAAAATGGATAAAGTTAGAGCTGATAATTTTAAAAGAATAAAACAATTAGACGAATTAATAAAACAAAGAAATATTATGAAAGAAAATCATCTTCAACATAGAATGACAAAAGCTGGTATTCAATCTGATATGTTTGATAAATTAAAATTAACTGAAGAAGTAAAAACTGATTATGAAAAAACTGTCGAGCCATTTAAAACTCTTGAAAAGGAACTTAATGAAAAACGTGTTGATATAGCGGATCCTGTACTTAAAACACTATTAGATGACTATGGTTTATTAGAGGCAAACATAGATAAAAAATTACCAAAATCTATGTTATTCGAACATTCTACTTTCTTTTTAGATAAAAAATTATTTGCAAGATTTTATCTTGGTGGTAAAGAAATATTTCCACAACCTTTACGAGGATTAATTTTTACGCCAGATAAAAAACCTATTAGTTTAGATAGAAATTTTGTTGATCTTTTAAGAGGAGCAGATTTAAAAAATTATGCTGTAGAAGATCTAATAAAATATAAAACTATATTAGATAGAGTAGGTGTAGTAAAATCTCTTAGACGTTATAAACAATTAGAAAATTTATTATCATCGGGAGTTAAAGTAGGGAAAGGTTTATCTGAAAAACAGAAAACAAAAAAACAGAAAACAGAAACAACTGTATTTTTACCAGATGATCCACAAGAATTACTAAATAGATTAAATATTTTAATATCGGCAATAAAAGAAGGACATAATTCTAGTTTTAATGAAATTCATGCTATATTGAAAAGACTGTTAGAAAAGAAGATTCTAAATGAAGAGGATTATAAAAGTGTAGCTGAAATATGTTGTTTCTAATTTTTATAAAAAAAATTTCATAAAAAAATATTTCATAAAAAAATATTTATTTAATTTTTTAGTTTAAAAATGTGTTCAGCAGATTTAGACAAAATTAATAATCATTTACAAAATTTAACAGAGATTTTGGGTTCGTCAAAATTTAGTACGACGTTAAAAATTATAACAACTACTTCATCACACACTTGTAATTTAGAACCCATTCTACATTTGGAACAAAATAAAAATTATCAAATTGCATTGACTAGTTTCTCCACATTTAACACTATTCAAAACGTTATCAAAGATGTGAATGATCAATTTAGATATTCTACTGATAAAGGCAAAACATGGAAAATATTAACTTTTCTTCCTGGTTCTTACGAAGTTGAAACAATATCAAATGAAATTAAGAGACATTTAGGTATACCATTTAAAGATAAGAAACAATTACATTTTGCAGTTGAACCGGCAGTTAATAAATTTTCTCTTACTTTAGACGAAAATCATCAAGTTGATTTTAATCATGATAGATCATTGTCAAAGCTATTAGGATTTAATAAACAAACCTATAGTCAAGGTTATCATTTAGGTGAGAAGATTCCAAAAATAACTGAAATAAATTCAATTGTTGTACATTGTGACATTATTGAAGGAGGATATATAAATGGTAAATTGTCAAATTTAATATTCAGTTTTCCAGCTTTTACTGTACCCATTGGTTGTAGATTAAATGTATTTCCACAAACATTAATATATTTTCCTATTACAAGAAAAACTATTAACAACATTAACATTAAAATCACTGATGAAAAAGGACAAGAAATAAATTTTGGAGGTGAAGAGATTATGATAGATCTTTTGGTTCGGGAGGTATAAACTTTTACGCTACAATAGAGAAGTTTAATTTTTTTTATCATTTTCATTATTAATCTTATTAATCTTATTAATCTTATTAATCTTATTATTAGAAACAAAAAAATAAACTTAAATTAAAATTTTATTTTTATTTTTTTGTTTCTAAAAACACTAATTCAATAATGGATGAATTTATTACTTTAAAAATGAATGAAATGTCTTTAAATAAAAAAAAACTTAAATTTAATCATCATCCAAATTTATCTAATAAAGTTTTAGCAGTTATTTGCGGAAGATCAGGATGTGGAAAAACATATCTATTATTTAAAATTTTAACGACTCCAAATTTTTTGGATTATAACAATCTTATAATTTATACAACAACGGCAGAACAACCCGTCTATCAATTTTTAAAATATGGATTTGAAAATAATCTTACAAAAACAGCAATTGCTTCTCTATTCGAAGAATACGAAAAATCTGAATATGAAGAAGAAATAAATTTGTGGTGTGAAGAAGCAGCAAAAAATAAACAATTAGTTGAATCTAATAAAAATAAGCATATAAAAATACAATTAATAGATGATAGTGGTAATATGCAAGATCCTAGTAAACTAGATAAAACAATGAAACATTGTGTAATTTTTGATGATTGTGTTAATGACAGAAATCAGTCAGTTCAAAGAAATTATTTCACAAGAGGTAGACATAATAACTGTAGTGTATTTTATTTGACACAAAGTATGTATTCATTAGATGGAAGTGTTATTAGAAAGAATGCAAATATATTTATACTATTTGAAATAAATGCAAGAAACTTAAGTGATTTGTTAAGAGATTTATGTATAAGAGATAAAGATGAATTTAAACAATCGTGTAATAATGCTTGGTCAAAAGATTATGGATTTATCACAATTAATATTGATAAAAAAATTCATGAAAGAGTTATCGAACAATTGTTTACCGAGTAATAAAAATATACAAATATAATGTTTTAATATTTTATTTTTTATTATCAGCTTTAATTTTGTCTATTTTTTTTTAAAATATAATATTTGAATTTTGTGGTAACATTGGTATACAGCAAAAACATTTTACTGAACAAATTATTTTTTTATTGCTTTGTTGTTTGTAATCTTTTCGTTTAAAGTTTTCACGTTTAAAATTTTCTCGTTTAAAATTTTCTCGTTTAAAATTTTCTCGTTTAAAATTTTCTCGTATTAAGTTTTGTTTAATAAAGTTTTGTCTAATAAAGTTTTTAGCTCTTCTAAAAAAATTTTATCATTTTCTTCATTAAAAATTTTATCATCAATAAAAGTTTTACCATCACTAGAAATTTTACCATCCTTTTTATTTTTATCATTAACTTTTTCTGTCTGTGATTGAAATGATATTTGATTTACTTCATTAGCTATTTGATCAAATTTTTCAATCTCATCTAACGTAATAACATTATCATCACATACTCTTTGAAAGTAGTAGTGTAGTTTATCATAGACTTCTTTAATATGTAAATGCTTAGTTTTTAATGATTTTCGTTTCTTAGTTATTAAAGATTTTTCTAACATTGTAGCAAGTGAAGTTGCAAAAACACCCGTACCTGTTAAAGCTGTAGCAACTACTGGAATTACTAAAACACCTGAAGATATAACAATTGTTAAAACACCTAAACTTATTGTTAAGAATATGCCAATTCCTTGTGTTACATTCTTAACTTTAGACCATCTCTTTCTTAATTTATTATAATGTTCTAATCTAAGTAATAATTGCGATTCCTTATCTTTCATATAACGTACTCTATCTTTGTGTTTTGCAATATCCATTTCATATGATAATGAAGGATATATTCTTGCGGTTTCATCCATTTCTGAAGTTCCTTCCACTTTTGTTTCTTCCATTTTTAAAGAAATATTTTTAACGGCGAAGCCCTGGAAGACATCTCAGATGTCCCGCAAATCACATGATATATTTTAAAAACCTGAAAAATGGATAAAATTCATAAATTTGAAATTCTTAACTTTTATGATTTTTTCGGTGTCCGGGTTTTCGGTGTCCTAGAACGGTCATGATTTTCAAGGTAAAAATTGTAATTCACAAATTTGAGATTCTTAACTTTTCTGATTTTTCGGTGTCCTGGAACGGTCATGATTTTAAGGGTGAAAATTGTAATTCTCAAATTTGAGATTTTGAAAAATTTGAAAATTGGGTACTTTTAAAAACGACATAAATTCATGAATTTAGACCCTATTTCGGGTTTTTAAGACCTAAATTCATGAATTTATGTCGTTTTTAAAAGTACCATTTTTGAAAAAAATGGTACTTTTTGAATGAACCAAATTCATGAATTTAGGTCTTAAAAACCCGAAAAAGGGTCTAAATTCATGAATTTATGTCGTTTTTAAAAGTACTAATTTTTTTGATTTTATGGTGTCCTGGAACGGTCTTATTCCCATTACTGTCTCATTTCTGCAAGTTTTCTTCTGTCAACCAACTTCACTCCACACAACCTCCTCAGCCAATTGTTCTCGCACACTTGCAGTCTATCTTGCTGATCTTTGGTGAGCGCCATTGTTTCCAGACCATATGTGACTGCTGGAATTACACACACCTCTAGCACTTTCCGTCTGATATCTTTGCTGATCCTTCTGTCTCCCAACACTCCTGCCACTTTCTGATAGGCTCCAACCCCTGCTCTAATTCTCCTATTCACTTCCATTTCGCTCCGCCCATCTTCCGCTACCACACCTCCCAAGTACTTGAAACCCTTTGTCTGCTTTAGCTGAATTCCTTGCACCTCAACACTTATGTCCTTTGGCTCCTTTCCGACCCACATTACTTCCGCCAGTAGTAAGAAAACGGCGAACACCAGATAGCGCAAGATGGCCGCCATCGCTGCGTCCCCCCCCCCTCTGGAACGGCAGAGTGTCGTGGTCGGCCGCCGTGGTGCTTCGTGTCTGAGTCCCCCCCCTCTGGAACGATAGAGTGTCGTGGTGGACTTGGGCGACCGCCAGGATTAGTGTTGAGGCTATAGTGTGTGATGTTTTTGGTGCAATCTGCTGAATGTTGGGTTGTAAAATGGGTTGTTTCGAGTGGAAGGAGTGGTTGGATGAGAAAACGGAGGTCGGATTCGTGTTCAGCGTGAAATTCTGCATCGGTAGGGTGAGTTTCAAGTCAATCGGTGAGAAAAAATTTTTCTTCAAAATTTTAACAGAGTTAGAATTTGGGATGTTTTGGTGTGTAGCGCCCAAACGAAGCATCGGATGAGAAAACGGAGGCCAGATTCGGAATCTACGTGAAATTTTGGGTTAGGAAGGATGTTTCCAGCGAAATCGGAGAGAAAAAATTTTCGGCTGACGTCCCCCCCCTCTGGACAGCTTGCTTCGATTTTCGCTTCTAGTGGACGGATTTTGTCGTGCGATAGCTCGTTTGAAAGCTAAGAGTGAGACAAATTCAGTGAAAGAATCGGCTTGTTCCTATCTGTCTTCGTTTAGATGTGAGACGCCATTTAAGATTTTGGGACATTGGTGAAAAACGACAGAGTTAGAATTTGGGACGTTTTGGGCTCTAGCTTCAAAACGAAGCATCGGATTGGAAAACGGATTTCAGATTTGGAATCAGCGTGATGTTATTGTCCAATGAGGATCATCATCCAATGAGAATCAAGCATTTCTTTATAAATAGCGAGCCTTCCACAGTGAGAATCATTCCATCGTTGAATCACACGAGTGACGGACGCACATTTTCTCTCTCTCTCTAGTTCCCTGTTCTATTATCCAACTAAAATGGTAAGTCGCTACTTCCCTCCCTCTCCTCCCTTGAACGTAAACTTAATACAATCTTTTTTCATTTTCAGGCATCTACTCCATCTGCTGCACTAGTAGGACAAAATGGCGGTCAAACGTTACAAGGTTCGCTACGGTCAGATCATCTACAACTGAGGCCAGTGGAAGAAACATCCAAGGTACATAATCCTACACCGCTACAGCGTAAATTTAAACAAGCCTTGCGTTATGATGATCATAGCGTATTACTCCAAACGGGAATGCTCCCTTCCACGGATGTCAAGATAATGCACAATCAGTATGGGGACTACATACTGATCCCCGTGAGTCCGTACATTCGCCACCAACTTGATATTATTGAGGAGTACGTGACATTAAATATGGACATTCCTACTCCTCTTGCTCAAGAGTGGAAGGCGAGAGATGACAAGGATACTCCCTATAGAAAGATTTGGGATGGTAATCACATTTGCCTACCGGTATCACATTGGTGTACTTACTATAAGAAGGATGGAGATCATTCAATACCCATCAGATGTGATGAGCTCGGAGAAGGTACTTGGGATATCCTTTTCAAAGTGAATGGGCTATATTATGGTCGACACAAGGATAATAAAATAGCCTCTCTCTCCATGCATATGGAATCCATCCTATATATTCCGAAACCACCCAACGTGGACGACATAATTGATCAAATCCTTAACAGCAGTGGTACGAAGCGCAAGTCGGAGAAGAATGCTACATCAAAACGCAAATCAAAGAAGGAGAATTACTAGTCCTTTCCTAACTCTACCCTATGACAATTCGCTTATGTGCTTTGAGTGTCGTAGACGTGGTCTTATTAGATACATTTTACTTCTTCGTTGCCATCATATCATTTGTGTATTTTGTCGTGAAAAGCATCGATGTAATTCTTTATTTTGTAATATGTTATAGAACGTTTCCTTAGATGTGTAAATTTCCGTTTTAGGCTTCTATCATCATTTTTATGGATTGTGAGGGTGAACCTGTACAGGAGCTCAGTGCTATTGCTATGAACAATTGGACATATCAGATTGTTAGTGTCTATCATCAACATGCCAACTGCGATCCCAATGTTGATCAATGGGCGAGAAAACACATTCATGGACTTAATCTGAAATATTTGCAAGACTATGGCTTTTCTTGTGAAAGTGCTCTTCTTATTGACTTTAAACGATGGTTAGCTGCTTTCAATGTTATACGCATCTTTTGTAATAATCCTGGTAAGGAGAGGAAAGTATTTCCCAATCTAATTATTGATGATATTTTGCTCCCGCCTTGGGATAGTAGAGTGAATCAACATTATCATGAAGTCACGAAACGTTTTAAGGATTTGTGTGTTCCTATTTTGTCTGTTCGTTGTAGTAGCTACGTTCATAACCAATGCTTCTTTCCTCCTTACCTCAACACTGCCAAAGTCCTGTATGGTTATCATTGCTCGCTGTATGATAGTTATCAGCTGTATCTATTTTATCTCTTTCAAACCATTGATTTATAATGCATGCTTGTTACCGTTATTCAATAAATGTTACTATGAGAAGAGTTGTTGTTTTCATGCAATGGATGGGTTAGTTAAAGGGCGATCATGTCTTTCTCAAACGACTGCGGAACATTACGTTTTCATAGGCAAAGTTTAAAAGGAGCTGTTCAAGATTATGTGATAAAATTTCATAAAGATGAGACCGACATCGAAGCAGTGGTCGATGATGCTAGCACTCTATTTCTAGAGTTAATGAATACATTCTCTGATAGCATTATCATGGCGCGATTAGTTGCGAAAATTAAGTTTAGTCATTTTGGAAAGGAAGAGGTGGAAAGTCGCTCTTTCCATTTTGCTTCTTATTCAATGGAAGTGGTAGATCACCCCGAAGAATTTTTTAAAAGACATATGATAAAAATTGCTGAACGTCTTAACGCATTTAACCATCATGGTAGCAGTCTAGTGATTGAAGCGATTTCAGATATTCACATTCAACTTTCCATAAAGAAAAATTGAAAATGCAGTGGTACTTGACTGTAGCACAACTGGTTTTCGAGCTATGTCTGCTCACTCTCGAAGTATATTCCTTCTGTACATGCGTCTATTATTTAGAAAAGGCTAGCAAATTCATATCTTCAAAAAGACTTGCTATAGACATCAGTAACGGTGAAACTATGTGTTGCGATGTATGTAAGCGAAAGGATGGAAATGAAAAGCGCATCTTCAAGAGATGTAAGCATGCTTTTTGTCAACGCTGTTTCATACGTAATTGCATTCAACTTTGCCAATGTAACCACTGTGACATTGCTCATTTCGAGTGTCACTTATGTCGCAATAGTTAGTACCTATGCAAATGTGGTAAAGATAGGTTTTAGCAAAGACTAACACGGAAAATGGCGAAACGTAAAATGACGAAACGTAAAAGTCAAAAGTTTTCTTCAGCCATTCAAGCTCTCCGACGAATGAAAGCAAATCAGCGATACAATGCTATACGACATGCTAACGATAAATTCATTTGTGAAATTATTTCTGAAGTGAGGAAGTTGAGGACGAAGAAATTAGCGCCAAAACAACGAAAGTTACTTAAGCGATATGCTACGAAATTGCGTTTCATCTCCAATCCTAAAGTCGCCCTTCAAAGAAAGAGGAAAACTCTAACACAAAAGGGCGGTTTCCTTTCAGCAATACTTCCAATGATAGCTCCTGCCGTGGGCAACCTATTGGGAAATATCTTTGGCTCTAAGCGTTAATTATGCAAATGTTGAGTCTCAAAGTAATAAAATGGATTTCAGACTTCAATGTGATAAAGTTCTGACTGTATCAGGTCCATCTCATGCAGGTAAAACTGTTTTCACGCTGAATTTATTGGATAAAAGAAGGGAGTTGTTTAAGGAACCTATCAATCGAGTGATTTGGTGTTATGGTATTTATCAACCGTTGCTGTTTCAGGAATTGCAAAGTCGCAACTTTATTCGACATGAAGGAATTATTCCAGTGGATAAACTTCAGTCTAATGATGTTGTTGTATTGGATGATTTATTAAAAGAAAGTAAGAATTCAAAAGATGTTACAGATATGTTCACTCGCGCAGCACACCATAAAAGGTGTTTTATCATCTATATTACACAAAATTTATTTCCTGATGGAAAAGAAGCTCGTACACGAAACCTGAATACACACTATTATGCTATTTTCAAGAATCCGCGAGATAAAAGTCAATTTGAAATTTTAGCGCGACAAGTTGCACCCAGAGGATCAAAAGCCTTAATTGAAATTTTTCAAGCAGCTACTGAAAAACCATACGGTTACTTATTCATTGACTTTACGCAAGAGTGTCCGGAAGAATTTAGATTTCGAAGTGATATTTTGAAAACTCCCATGATTATCTACAAACTATGAGTTCTTATTCTCGCATGATTGTTATTCCTCAGGATGAATATGTACAATTGACTGCCATGCAGCAAGTAAAGCAACCTCTTACAAATCAAATGTATAGGAAAGAAATAGATTATCAGCAAAATGTTCACATCAAAGATCCACATCGTGCTGTATTATTACAATCGGAAACTGTTGAGCAATTGAAAAACTTGAAGAATAAGATGCGTGACTCTGTATCGACTGCTACACCTTTAGCATCTCGCGCACATGCCATATCTCTTTTTAATAGTATTGAGCCCCATCTCAATGTAAATGATAGAGGAGAAATCATTACAGATGAAAATAAAGTGATTGATGCTTCACGTTATGAAGACTTGATTCAGTATGCGACACGTAGAAAGCGCCGTCAGGGATATGTTCCACCTGGTTGGTCATACTTTCTTAAACTATTGAAAAAGCATAATGTGCCAAAATTTGCTTTAAATAATGAGACATTGAAAGAACTTGATTCAACAGTGGCTACTACTCCAATGCTTCAGACGATGAAAATGCCAACAAATTGGTTTAAGACGTCACCTGCTACATCCCCTCCCACACTCACTAAGCAAACAAGAGGAAGAACTCGACGTAGATCTACATCGCCACTAAAACTGGTAAAAGGAAAACGTAAAACAGCTCCTCCTAGGAAATACATGTTCTCAGACTATTAATATGAAGCAGATGTGTTGCTTGCCATGTAATGAGCCGCCAGAGGTGAATGTCGTTGTCACTTGCACTTGCTGCGCCAGCTCTCATAATGAAACCCCTAAGCAATGTGAACACGATCGCAAAACCGCTAAAGCTAAATGCTGCAGTTGTTGTAAATGTAGAAAGGCAAGAAAACAAAAAGATGAGAAGGAGGAAAAAGAGTCAGTCGTCATCGACTGAACGTTTGAAGTCAATCTATTATGATGTAAAACATCCAGCAGGATTTGCATCTATCAAGAAATTATCAAAAGCGAGTGGTCTTCCACAATCACAAGTGAAACGATGGTTAAAGGGTCAGGCTACCTATACACTCCACAAACAAGCGAAAAAGAAGTACCGCACCCGCCATTATATTGTTCATGACATCGATGAACAGTGGCAAGCAGATTTGTGTGATGTTGCCTCCATTTCAAAACATAACTCGGGCAATAATTTTATTTTAACCGTCATTGATATTTTCTCGCGTTATGCGTGGGCTCAACCTTTAAAAACTAAAGAAGGGAAAGGAGTAGCAAAAGCATTCCAAACAATTTTTCGAGAAGGTCGCATTCCAAAAAGAATTCAGAGTGATCAAGGAAAAGAGTTTGAAAATCAGCATGTGACAAGATTATTTGAGAGGCATGACATTGAGTTGTTTAGTGTAAAGAGCGCTTATAAAGCTGCACTCGTTGAACGTTTTAATCGCACATTAAAAAATCGCTTGTGGCGACATTTTACTGCCAACTTGACACAAAATTGGACAAAGGTTCTACAAGATACACTCCATGCTTACAATCACTCTATCCATCGTTCTATTGGAGTCAGACCAGTAGATGTAAATGCTGACAATGTAGATAAAGTGCGCGAATCATTCCAACGTAAACGCACTCATGTGAAAAGTGATGTGAAAATTGGCGATAAAGTTCGTATCTCAAAAGTGAAAAGTGTTTTTGCTAAAGGGTACCTCCCGAATTGGACAGAGGAGGTATTTACAGTATCAAGGATTAATCAAAAAGACTCTCCGACCACCTACAAGTTGAAAGATTACGATAATGAAGAAATTGAGGGTAGCTTTTACCGCGATGAGATTGAGGTAGTCACTGAAAGTGAAACATATTTGGTAGAGAAAATCATTCGATGTAAATAACGGCAAGGTGAAGAATGGTGTCTTGTTAAATGGGCTGGTTATCCTTCAAGTATGAACTCTTGGATGCGTCGTGCCGACATCTTTCATCTAAGTGATCGACAGTGATTCATGCAAAATTGTAACTAACAATGTTTAGGGTTTGAGCTATGAATCCAACTGCCTCATTTTATTCACGACCCTCCTATGTAAGTGGCGGAGGACAAATTTACATCGGTGCTCGCCGCCAACGTGGAGGTAGCATACTTGGTGCACTGAAATCTGTTGTAGCACCTCTCATATCCAATGTCGGTAGGTCTTTGAAACGAAATGTTTTAAGTAATGCCGTTGGCTTTGCTGGTGATGTTGCTAGTGATCTTTCCAGAGGTAGAAGTTTTAAGAGCAGTTTGTTGAATCGTGGGAAGGAACGCGGTTTAAAAACATTGAAGCAGACCATTGCTGGCGTTACTCAAGGAAAGAAATCACCTAAACGAATGAATAAAGGAAGGAGGAAACATCGCGGAGCTGGTAAGGTGCGATCTTCAGTCAAAAGGCATTCACGCAAACGTCGCAGAGGCTCTAATCATTCATCAGGCGCTAAACGACGACGCTGCTATAACTTCTAATCATGGAGTGTAAAACTTCCGGTTTTTGTTTGTTCGATCAACAAGCCATACAGACAGATATTCTTAGTTCAAGTATTGTAGATTATCATCCTCGAACAGCTGAGAATGCTGGCCCCATTGAATTTGTTATTCCTGGTGGTAGTGATGACTACATAGATTTGAGTTATGCGATGCTTGATTTGAGGTTTAGAATTCAGCAAGCAGATGGAACTGCTATTGATGATACACATAAAGTTGGACTGAACAATTTACCATTGACTACATTACTTCGTGATGTTTCTCTAACGATTGGAGAGCAGCAGGTGGAAGGTGGTCAAAGCGATTATCCCTATAAATCATATTTCAATCATGTATCACAGTTTCATCCAGCAGCACAAAAAAGTCATATGGAAGCCATGGGATGGTACAGAGATGAAGCAGGAAAATTTGATGTTGAAACAAACAGTGGCTTTGTAAAGCGATCTGCTATGATTAAAGATAGTAGAGTATGTCAGCTATATGGTCCGCTGAATTTAGACTTCTTTAGACAGTCAAAGTTTTTACTCTGTAATACCAGCATGCGACTCAAGCTGACATTGAATAAGCCTGAATTTGCGCTGAATGCATTTGCTAAAGTTGACAATTTTAGAATTCATGTGGAAGATATTGCACTTTACATTCGTCGAGTAGTACCGAATCCAAGTGTCATTAGAGGGCATGCTGAAGGCCTTAACCGCCAAAATGCCATTTACCCCGTTCAGCATACAAAGCTTCTCACCTTTACAATTCCGAAAGATCAAAAGAGTTTCATGAAAGATGGCCTCTTTCCATCGGAAGCACCGAAGCTCCTCATGGTGGCAATGGTTGAAAATGATGCATTTAATGGTAATATAAAGAAGAATCCTTTCAATTTTAAACACAATCAGTTAAGTGAAATTGCTTTACGTGTAAATGGTGTGAGTCATCCTGGTCCACCCTACAAACCAGATTTTGCTTCGGATCAATTTATGCGCAGTTATGTTGATTTTATGGATGTCTTTGGCTTTTACAATACGGATGACACCAACGGACTCACTATGAAAGAGTTTAAGAGTGGATATACTATTTATGCATTTGATTTGACTGCTGACAGCGATATTAGTGCACCCTATCGTCAAGCGAACGTGCCTCATAATATTCGTTTGGATTTGACGTTCAAAAGAACACTACCTGAGACGATCAATGTATTAATTTATGCAGTCTTCGATTCAAACATTGAAATTACAAAGTATCGTGACGTGATTCTTCAGTATAATCGTTAATGAGTTGGTTGACTGCTGACGATATTAAGACTAAAGTGCAGCGTAATGCAGACGAAGCGACGTTGAAAGCTTTCGATAATGTCTATTCACTCGATACCTTACCACCTGCAGTAAATCACTATCCCATCTTTATTGTGCTAAACACTCATTCACAGAATTTAGGCGGTGAGCATTGGAAAGCGATCTTTATTGGAGAAGACCGACGTGATGAACTATTTGACTCTCTTGCTCAACCTCCAAATATACCAACACAGCAGTGGTTGAGAAAACATACGCGTCAATATCAGCGAAATGAACGCATACTACAACATCCACTTTCATCAACGTGTGGTGCTTTTGTACTGTACTTCATCTTAAGACGTTTACATGTATCTCGATTTGCATCTGTTATTCAAAACTTTTCATATAATCCATCCTCTAATGAAAAAATGATTTGTAAGTTCTATCATGATTTGAAAAAAAAACATCATGTTGGAAAAAATTGTTTTTTATTTTACAATCCGCTGGGTACGTACATACTCAATGAGATAGTCTAGGATCATATTTGCTTGTACATGAGATTTTAGTCCAGTAATGATCACTTTACTATTATGAAAGATTGCCACATGTACAGGTAACCAACAACTAATGAGAGCTGCAGGAAAAAGTTCGGGTTCATAACACAAATTGTAACTGCTGGTACGAATCTTCAAAAATGATACACTGTCACTCAATTGAGTAGAGATCACCATATTGTCCACAGTCAGATTCGACATCACACACCTCTCCCTCTTCCATATCCGACGTAGTAGTCTTTGTAGCTCTAAGCGCATTGACTGCGCCGATGAATGAGAAAGGGCGCCGAGAATCTGTACAGTCCCATTTGGGAAGAGTTGAAGATTCCGTGAATTGTTCATCTTCACCACTAACATTTGAGGACGGCCCGGGTAATACTTGCTGTTTGGAAGGTGTTGGTGTAATGTTGTGAGATCGATTTTGGTGTAGAGTCTGAAGCGACGGAGAATGTTGACGATGGTGTAGCGATGGCGCTTCATGATGAAAGAATGAGTAAATTGAGCGATGTACCTTCCTTTTATACTTTTCCCAACTACCTTGATGAAATGTGAAGTTAGTATGAAGTTGGGAATGATAGAGTTGAATTCGCCGATTGTTGACGCGCAGCCAGATGCGATTTCCAATACGTGAATGTCTTTTCATATAGAAGTATTTCAAGTCCTTCATGATATGATGTAGAGATTGAAAATGACGATAAGATAAAGCAAACTCTCTTCTCACATTTCCAGTTGAATCTTTGAAATAGACGTTTCGATCATGATCCGTTTCAATACGTTGTAGGGAATCTAATTTCCAACTCATGATGTGTGGTAGTCATGTCTGATTAAGATTTGCATAGTAGGGCGATGAACTCACGACGAATAAATGTCATGATGGAGCGATGTATATATCTTCTATACTTCTCCCAATTGTATTTGCGAAATGAGAAACAGTTTGCGGAATGAGAATGGTAGATTTGAATTTCATTTCTGTAATGTTGAAGCCAAACTTGATCACCCAAGGAGATGAATCTTAATGTTTCAAAATATTCCAAATCCCTCATGATATCATTGAGGTTGACAAATTGTCGCCATGTTAATGTAATTCCTCTTGATGGATGACCATGAGAATTTTTGAAATGTACGTTTCCATCACGATCAACTCTGATATATTGTAGAGAGTCCAAAATCCAAGTCTTCATGATGTTATGCAAAGTTGCAGATCAGCAATATAAAAATGTCGTTTTATCATATTTTGCTTAGCAATGCGGCTACAAAGAGATTTACTAGTAATCGAGCCGCACTCTTTTCTACTCCCATTGATCATGCACAACAGCTAAATGGAAATTGGGAAGTGGGTGTCACTCAACTTGTTTATAGCAACTGTGTCTATACTTTTGATCATGAGGTGATGACTATTAATATGAGGCGTACAGCTGCTTACCAATGTGAAAAGGGCTGCCGAGTATACATTCCACAGTGGCCAAAGAAAGATCTCTTATCATGTAAAAAGTTTATATATGATTTCTTGAATAAAGCGTGTAAACATATTGTCCAATTTACTCCGCACAATAATGATTATAATTATGTACATCATGTAGTTGAGAAAGATTGGATTGTTGGTTTAAGTCCAAGTTTAAGAAATGATTTAGGCTACCTCGCTAGCGCCTTAACAAGCTATGATAATTTTAACGTTAATTACCACATAAGTGGTCATAAACAGTTAATATATCGAGAGGAAGCTTATTATGTAGATCTTATTCCAAGAAATGAGAAGACGTTGGTGAAGAAGATTGTGATTAAGCCAAGAAAGACAAACATGACTCCTGAAACATTATTGAAGAAATTTAATTATCTCCTTCGAGTTGATGGTAAACAAGTGGCAACATTGACTTATATCAAATCATCTAATCATATTGCAATAATCAAATTAAATGATGATGATCTAGTATTAGTTTGTTCAAAAGATTTTCATCAGTTCTTACGACATCGTTCTGCAGCTGTTCATGGAAAATCTGATATGCAACA